>KN832870.1:6434609-6598913 GCA_000827325.1 Oidiodendron maius Zn | reverse complement strand
GGATATTGACTATAAGACTAATCACTGCCCGTTTCAGACGATTATCAGAGACACATAATGCTCACGAGGATGGTATGATAAGGCCGATCTTACCAGCAACGGTAGCTCCTCCCTTATAAAGTTAGTAGTTACTGTGTCTAGGATTTTCTCAGTCTCATATACCTGGTTTCTATCCTGGAGCTAATATATTTTCATCTAGTACTATTTAGTAAATTATTTTGTGCATATATGCCAATAGAAACCTATATAAAGAGCACTCTCCATGTTAGAATCTTGGCTTTACCATCAAAATACGTCTATCTACACTACCACGTACCCTCCAAATACTCGGTTTGGGCAATTTATCATGAAGGCTAGCTTCCTTACCTTTATATGCGCCATTGTAGCAGCGCATGGACTATCGATCCGTAAGTAATTGCCCTCAAAGGTGTGAACGTTATCTCACTCCTCACTCCTTCGCTAGCAAAGCGTAATGTAGACTCCGTCTCGGCCGCCGAGTGGGATGGCGGCGGCGACTTCGCTCCAGACCGCCGAAACGTTGATTCTGTGTCGGCTGCAGAATGGGATGGCGGCGGCGACTTCGCTCCAGACCGCCGAAACGTTGATTCTGTGTCGGCTGCAGAATGGGATGGCGGCGGCGACTTCGCTCCAGACCGCCGAAACGTTGATTCTGTGTCGGCTGCAGAATGGGATGGTGGCGGCGACTTCGCCCCAGACAAAAAGGTTTAGATGGCATGTTAAAATGCTCTAGAGATGGAAGAGGATGGATACGAATCCGGGGCACTACCTAGCTCGGCACTGCTATTTGAACTCTACCGTGATCTTCATCTGATAAAGCGAAGATCCTTCGATTTCAGGCATAGTTTACTACATATGATAAAGTAAATATGAAACCCACCTTCCATTTCAGTCCAGCATCTCGTATCTAAGGTCAGTTGCCGTAGTTATGGCTTCCGAAAGCAGTAAGCTTTACAAAAACAATAACCTAACGAAATTTAAAATCAATAATGGCTGGTTAAAACAAATAGTCTTATGCACAAGCATATGGTTTACAAGAAAATAATTTACGTACAATCAAATACCTTTGCGTACAATCAAATCCTTTTACATATAATTAAATAGTTACGTTTGAGCGAGTAGCATCATGGACAAGCTCTTAGCAGTACAACCGCGAATCCTTGGACAATATCACGCAATTTTTTTTTAAGATAATGCGAGTTCATTTTATGTCCGGGAAGACTTCCAGATAATGGCATCTCAGGTATCGAAGAACAAACTGTCTCAAAACGGCGTTCGGAAATGTTCAGGCCAAAAGCGAATCTTAGAGGAATATTTATTCTCAATGCACCAGCACAAGGCTTCATCGTGCAACAAAGTACCGGATGTGGATTCTCACTCTGTGGAAGAGGGTCTTCTAACCCGCCAGTGGCTCCTAGAAACGCAAGTACACAGATGTGGCCAGAGCCGTCTTCATCTTCTTCTTCTCTACACTATCATTCTCGCCTTATTGCTTTCCCACGTCGTCCTACAACGAGGGGAGTGTTCTGATCCCAGCCAAGGCATATATTGTGCGTTACCCAACGACTGTCCTCTCAGTTAATCAGTTGTGGTGTCTCCATACTTAAACAGCTTACAATGTGGCGCAGCTCCAGCACAAGATGTAATATCTTATAAGACAACTGTTTTTGCGGAAAATTTTGTTACGAAAGGTCCGTATATGGGGAGGGAGGAGGACGGTCTCCCAACTGACGAAGTAGACAGGTTGTGGGAGGACCTTTATCAATGTGCGTCCCTCAGGCAAGGTTCCACCTACAAATGGTAGCTAACAATACATGAAGATGGCATCTCTCACATACCCGCGAACGAGGCAGCACGCCTCCCAAACCGGACAACGGCTATTCCTACAATGCCTAACGATTTTGTTATCCAACTCGACGTCTTCCACCAGCTACACTGCCTTAACGCGGTGCGGAAGACGTTATTTCCAGAACGTTATTGGAGGGAGTACGACGATTATTTGACAGCAGAGGGAGAGCGGAATTATACTTCTACGTCGGCTAAGCACTTTGGTACGTCGCACCTTACTCTCTTGCACTCTAGACCTCTCTCTATCTCTACCTTTTCTATCTCTTGCCATCCCATCTCATTTTCCGCTGAAAATATTGTTTAATGGTCTTCTAGATCACTGTATCGATTCCATCCGTCAATCCATAATGTGTCATGGCGACATTGCAACTGTCTACTGGCAATGGATGCCTGTCCGTCAACAGCCGCTCCCAAGACTGGAGATTACGCACACCTGCAGGGACTTCGATGCCATTAGGGATTGGGCGAAAGAGCATCGCTTGAAGATGGACGAAGTAATGTTGCAGTGGCGGCCAGGGCCAGAGGAAAGTTTTCTATTGTCTAGATAATGGAGCGATTTAGAAATGTTGTTTATGCAACAACACGGCACAAATTGAACTGTGTATGGTGCGTCTGCATTAAGTGTACAGAGGTCAATACAGATTCATGTAATGCACTTTCTACCATGTAGACTAAATAAAATTTTAATGTTGAAGTTACTGTAATGACACCTAGAAGTTTCACACTGCTCTCATATAAACAGTTACCCCATTGTTCCGCGGTAGGCGGTCTCTGTCCACTCTCTAATTGACTCAAAGTCCCGACACTGCCTTGGACTACTCCAAGTCGCGCGATCAATCGTTGCCTCCGTCCTCAGCTGTGGCATCTCCAGAGTTGTGTCTCCGAAACAGCTAATCGCTTGCCTTAGAAAGTCGAAGCAATGAGCCGAGTGGGTGACTGTTTCCTCGTCGCTCGGCGTGCCAGCCACAAAGTTGAAATGGACAATCCGCAGCAACGACAGGCAATGCAATTGGTGGAAGACAGAAACGCCCCAGAGTTGTTGGTCGTCATCTTGGCGTTCATCTCGATAAAGGCCCCATGCGGCAGGGTCAGAGACAGGAACAAACCCCCCTCCGTACGGTATCAAGGAGTTCCAGTTACGATCAGTACGATTCGTGCGCCCACCTCCGAATGAGAAGGTATCTTCAAAGGTACGCACTACGGGCGTAGTAATGGGGACGTACATGGCCGAGAAACGTGGCGAGGCATGGCGGAGTTTGATGGCAACGATAGCCGTGAAGGGGATGATAAAGAGCACGGTAACCAGCCCTAAAATGACCCAGGCTGGCGACATATTTGAAACAAGCTGCGGAATCGTCCAGATCAATATCCTCTTATACTTTGTCTGGTGTCCGGGCGAAGCTGTGGGCGGTGCTTCACTCAACTGGTCGAAATTATGGTCCTGACGGTGCGAGGGTACTTGATCATAGCTCCATTCGAAGAGAGAGTCCGAATAGGACTCAGCCATTTGGGCGAGCGTAGGGGGGAGATTGGGAGTGGTTATGGCAAGTTTGAAGACGGATAGAAGGTGGGAGGAGGCATGGGAGGAGACCAGAACTGCACACTCTGTTGCCTACCTCCTGCCTGATAAGTGTGGCAATAACCGACATCCCTGCCAAGCGAAAATCCTGTGTTCTTGATACGGTCTACTACTGCTATCCGTTAGAACCTGTTAATTGAGCGAAGCTTTTCTACACTCCGACCCCCCGCATGCCTGCACGTGACCCAATTCTCTTACTACTGTATTAGTATCATGAGGGAAATCCAGGAACCTGAATTTGCGTTCTGGAAAACAGAATCCAGCAATGAAACAGGCCAATGGTGATGCTGCTTCAAGCAAGGGTAGATTTGTGAGTGTGTGTACTAATGCAAGCCACGACCCACTGATCAACGACGTGTTGAGAAACTTAGAACTATTTTCTACAGTAATGGATCGCGTCGTGTATCCACCTGAAACAGCAGAAATACCAACACTCTACTTCGACCTACACACCACACCAGTGTCTTATATGGACAAATCCGTTTTACCCTCACCTGCTCTAGCCCTTAGAGGCCATAGTTCTGGGACACCCTTGCATAGAAAAAACGCGCTCTAGCTTATACTGACCTTTACAATGTGCCTCTATCAGGTGTCTGCCGTACACAGTGGAGAAAGTTATGTAGCCAATTGTCTTACTACCGAAGTACTAGGAAGATCGCTGCTACATCAATAGGTAAGTTGCTAGTTATAACAAGTATATTCCAGAAGTACTAAGAGAGTGAAATCTGCCCTACTCCCCTAAAGGATCCCTTCTGCTATATACTAAGATCGAAGTGCAGAAAAGCTATATGAAACAAGGGCGACTACGTGGCGACTGTATAGCGATCTCCATTCTGAACCATTATATGTAAAACAAGAAGCGACCCTATGGAGAATCTGTGACGATCCGTGAGCCGATCACCTCGGCAGTTCCCCTTTGTCAACCATGGACACGTTCCGTAGCTAATTCAACCAACCACTGGAACATAGGAAGTTGAACTAGGTGTATACGTGTATAGAGTTCAACGGATGTAAGAGTCATTTTTAACTGACCTGAGACATGAAAGACTCACTTATCAAGTCTCGGAAACAAGGCACCCAAGCTTATGAAACTCCATCGCGAAAAAGAGCAATTATTTCACAGCAACAAGGGACTAGACAGTAAACCAACAGTAAAGCAACATATGTGCATACTAGTATGATCGTTCGGTAGAGCGGTACATGAAATATTTCATAGCCTTTCAAGTGTAAGACAGTAAGCGTAAGACATGCTCGTATGAAGGGTGTAGCCCGGCCCTGTGAGCGGTAGTAAAATCCATGGCCTGCACCACTATACGGATGGATAAGCGTACCTCTTTCTACTACCAAAATCCAAATGATGATCTATTACTGATCGAACGCCTTTGTAACAAGGGGGCGCTATTGATGCAATGACTGAATCGTATATATACACCAAATAGCTCACCTTAGGTTACTACCCCTCAGACTTCAATATACTGAATTATTGAACTGTAGTATTGATCGTCGTGATCCATCTCACTATTCCACTTCCCATTCCTATGTATTATTTGAAATGAAACTATTATTCCCTACCCTTACGGCAGTATTTACACCATGATCTCCGTCATTAACCCACTCTCCGTCATGGCCTCGCGTACTCCCGCGGTCGAGCAGGCCGTGCCTCACCTTGATCTCGAAGACTCCTTAGTTGCTTCTCGTGACACTCTACAGTCCCATGGGCCGATACAAAGATCTGGACTAGACCCCACCGACGGCCGTATGCGTTAAACCCAATCGAGGTCCCGCACAGCTGTTCTGGGAGTCAGCGCCATGAGCGTGGAAGGGGCGATAACTGCAGCCATTCGGTCGGAGGTAGCACCCCCCGGATTACTACCGAATATCTGATGCAGAGTCGCGACCGTCCAGCCAAGATAGCCATCCTCTTTGTCGGAACCCTCACAATCGTCATCGTCCTGCTACGGTTAATCTCACCTTGGAGCGCGAGCCGTCTGGGCGTTGATGATGCACTTGCAAGCTTCTCTCTGGTATGCATCCCTGACTTCTCCCCGCATTCTTAGCTAATATATGGACTCAGTTCCTTCAAATCGCCTTCATTGCCCTCGCCGCATTCCACATCGACCTTGGAACGGGAAGACATCTCGAGTACATCGAATATGTGCTTACACCAAGCCAAACCGAGAAGAGGGAAGTCCTGGACTTTTCTGCCCACCTCATCTACACCACCGCTTTGCTCGTCTGCCGACTATCAGGCCTCGACTTTATCGTCGGCAATGTGAGCTCCACGGCCAGTTATCTCTAGCAATCAAATGCGCCGTCTTGGTTCTTATCGCTGCCTGCCTGCTACAGATGTGCCTCATCATCTCCCACTGTAAACCGGCAACCGAGCTGTGGCCATATCCGTGGGAGCTGAGATCAGTGAACCACATCTGTCTGCAATGGGGGCTGGTCTATACCGTCAATTCCGGCCTCTCTCCTTTGTGACATTTTTATGTTCGCGATTCGAGTCGGCCTGATACGTTCGATCTCGCTCCCCCCTAGCAGGAAGCTTCGTTTGTACCTTGTTCTTCTGCCCAGGGTGCTGTAAATCTCTCCTTTCTTTTCTTGTCTCCCCGATACACTGTCTCTTATCAGTCCATGTGCAGGCTAACATGCATCTTCTAGTGTTATCATAATATCGAGTATTTGCGTTTACCTTGTCGTGGAAGGGGAGTGGTATCCCGACAGCTCATGGGACTACGACCCTATGCTCGCAATTGAGAACGCTTAGATTGGTGGGACGCTCATTGCCCTCTCTATTCCTGGACTAAAGCCACTCATCGACAGCGTGTTCTCCAAACTTGGCAGAATACGTGGCAGTTATCCCCCTAATTTTACCTGCAGCTTACCTAGCGACCTTAGATTTAGGTTTTCACCTACCAGATTTTACCTTCAAGTATGACGTAAGGTTACTGTAAAATCACTTTGAGCGATTTACTATGGTTATTGCACTTTAGGTACGGCCACTACATGTAAGATCACTGGAGTGATTGTATTAGAGTAATTTTATTGAAGATACTTTTATTGCAAGTAGGGCAACTATTATAAAAATCACTTTAGGCGATGTTATTTCAAGAATTGCTCTTTCAGTAAGGTCACTACAGGTATTTTTACTAATAATGAAACTTAAAACATATAAACTCTACAGCTAAGAACACTACGGTAAAATCACTTTAGCGATAACAGGTAATGTTAGTAGGATTAGGTTAGTAGGGTAAGGTCACTACAAGTATTTTCACTAGTAGTCACACTTAAAACATACAAAAGCCTACAGCTATAGTAAGATGCGAATCTAGCTTCAGCCCAATAGACGCTATGATTTTAAATCGACTTACAATTTTGGCCGATACTAGCACCGTTATAGCTAGTAGTGTTTAGATCCCGCTTTTTGCTAAGAATTTAAAGGAAATCACTCCATAAACTTTAGAAATATTAGATTTTGGCCTTATATTAGACCTAATCCTTTAGAACTTAATAACTTCTTAGTATATAAATACCTTAAGTTCAAATATTAATCAAATATAGGTACGTAGCTAAGATTTCTAATTTTACATTAAAATATTGAGAAATGGTCAAGCTATTGCAGTTTTAAAATCGTGGGTTTTGCGGTAAAATTAGCTGTCCAGCTCACTGATCAACTACGTTAATTGCCTCTGGAGAGATCTTACATAAATTAGGCAAAATGCCCTGGATTTCTATGAGAATAAGGGATTACTCCCACTACTTATAGACTAACTAATGAATGTATTCATGATAAAAGGTGTTCGATTGAACCATGAACAGCTGAATATAATAAGTTTTGAAGCCTGTAAAGCTGAAGGATAATACTAATGAAGGTGATTATTAATGGTGTTGATGCCAGTCTAGCTGAGTATCCTTGACTAGCGTATTTTGCACAACAGGTCGTCTGATATGGGTATTTTGCTCACTTCCGTAGCGAGTTGGTTGGTATCAGCAGGCGGGAATTCAGCTTGATCTAATTTCTCGACTGCAGTAAATCTGTGGCTATTGGCCTCAGTAGCTGTAGGTTCTGGAGGCAGCTTGCTTCGTGACATAACTCAGCTTTTGTTTAATGCTATGCGTGGCTATTACGTTAGAGTATGGATTGACTAGGTGGTAGATGCACCTGTTATAGAACGCGGCCTCGAGCGCGAGAAGTTTTAGAGTCAGCGAAGTCGACGATATCGGTGAGCGACTGGCTGGGACTTCCTGCCTGCTATTCGGCGTCGTGAGGCCATATTCGATTTGACTTGTGTTTCAAACTTTGTTAATCGAAGTTCAAGAGCTACTTGGCTTCAAGTCCTTTTGGGGTGACGAAGGAAGGTTGGAGACTTGTGAAAACATTTCATTCCGGTTGCAACATCCGTAGGTTAAGGAAAACGCTACTGGTGTTAAAACCCTCGATGAAGTTTCTCAGGCGCGTAACCTGGCTCGTTACTGATGTCGTGGATGAAAGTTGTTTCGTGCCGTTTAACTAGATGCGACGACTTGAACTTACTTCAAGCATCCCCGAGTATTTGCTCTAGCAGATATGCTTCGTATGGAAGGCCTCAAGAATCTCTCGTGCGAGAAGTTCGAGTTGCAACTGAAGGAGCACGGCAATAGTAACACCCTTCCCTGACGAATCATCATCCAAAAGCAGAAAATAAAACCTCCTCGTTTGGTAGCCACTCGCTGTCGGGTTGGCGCTTAAAAACACACCCACCGGTACACTATTTTTGCTCGTGCGGCACACTTCACCCCTTGTATCCTAACTCTCACCACCAACTAGTTCATTCGTAAACAATCACTTTACCCAAATTGCATTTGACTTCGCTGGTGCTCTTGTACCGTCACAGTTCTACATTCAAATCATTTCACATAGATATATGAAACACGCATCGGGTTTGAATAGGATGGCTTCGTTCACAAGGTCCAGACTCCTCAGACAGTCATATGAATTGAGCAGGAGAAACCCGGTGCACACTGAGGAACAACGTGTTCATCACTCATAGGGCCTCCCGAACTGCTGTAGGCATGCGTTGTGTTTGCATCTAGTGATCGTCTCAGGTGAAACCGGATATCATGCTGTGTAACAGGTAAAAAGTCATTTAGTGCACATGTCGATGTTAAATCTGAACGTGTGATTATTGCACAAATGGAGATTGGATCTGAGAGGAATAATAACTCAAGATCCCTACCCTTTACAAATTCTCGCTATACTCGGCAAGCCTACAGTACTGAAATATTCTATTGTGAGCTATCTATATTATTCTGCTTCTCTTCTAAGACTCTAGCTGTTAAACCATAATAGAGGCACTCTAGAACGAGCTTATCCAATTTATGTATTTGCAAGATACAAGTGGGAAACTGGATGTAATGAAGTGTCTAGCACTATAGTTTAGGAAGAGTAATAATATAGATATCAAGATTGAAACCTGATTTGGAGCGTATGTTTCTTCAGTATTGAAAGGTATATATAATAGATAGAAGAAAACACTAAGAGGGTACCTTGCCTTGATAATCCTGGTTGATTAGTTCCTATACAATATCTACTGGTATATAATCTAGTCTTTTATAGGCGACAAGATAGCTTGTGCAATTATTGATGCTCCTTATAACTGGCTTTATATGTTAGAGCTAGAGGAGTGTATATTCATGCCCTATCTAATCATAATATACTAGGAGAATATTATAGACTAGGAATAGGGTATCAGGTTTTATAACTAGTTAGAGCCTTTACTTCCATTAGAACTATATATCTTTTATACTATACTAGAGGAGCATTACTGTATTATCAAGCTATATAGGACTTTCCTATATAGAGACTATTACTATAGACAAGAAACCTTAGATATAAGACGTATATTAATAGAGAACCTAAAAGTCTGCTTTAATCTCCCTCTGATTACGGAAAATAGGACTATAAAGTTTGGTTATAATCCTAAGAAGCTATAGCTTATAATATAACATGCTTTTAATATCCTGGAATACATTAAAGCTCTTGCTAATCAGACAGAGAAGTGTGGATATTAATAGCCTACTAGTTGGCTGTCTGCAACTAAGATTGCTGTATACTATAAGACTTTCTATATATTTGATAAAGATAGAAATAGCTTGTTTGATAAAGCGGAGCTTATAATAGTTCTTCACTTGACTAGGTATATATATATAGAGGAACAAATCCAGATAACTATAGATTGTATCTTAGGTATACCAGGAAGCACCTGTATTCTATTTGAGTAGTTCTTAGCGTTACTTAGTATCAATATGAATTTGAGTCTGGAAGCGTATATACGCTATCTATTTAACACATTCAATATTGATAGCTTAGGCAAGATTTCCCTAGAAGAAATAAAAAAGTATATCCAAGGGATAGATTATTTGGTGACGGTTGCTAAGATTGAAGAGATGATAAATGTGTATGATACAGATTATAGTAGTGAGATATCATTCGAAGAGTTCTGTGCTATTCTGCCGAAATTCGCGGAGTAAGGAGTAGCTTACCCCCTAGAATCATAGGATTCTATCGCTTTTCAATGAAGGGACCTTTTACTTGAGTGTACTATTCAAGGTTGTCAAAGTTCAAGCACGTCGAATAAAGAAGAGCTCAATTTTTACTTATAACATTATTAACTTAAGGTCAACAGAATAATATGCTGTTTTAAGATTAACTAAGTTCATTATCAGCCATACTATAATAACAGCCTGGTTTGATTTTCACAGGTTTCCATTAGCGATGTTACAGTATAGTCTGTGTGTCTGTAATATTCAATCTGTTCGGTGTTAAAGCGGACTTAGCTGGTCGTCACTCCCAGCGCCCATGCCCTGAGAGGGTTTAGAATATCGTCCTTACGCACCCCTTAGGCCATCAATTGTATTTACTTCTATAATCTTAAGAGGCTATAGTGAATTGGAAGGGCCGTCGATGGATTAATTGGATTTCCAGTGCGTATGCTGTGAATACTGATTGAAAGACCAAAAGCGCCGGTGCGTTGGTAAGCCATCATAATCCCCCTCTTCCTCTTTTGCTTGCCAGTGGATGCTGGCATCCATGAAGCCAGTCCACCACTTCCATGAGCCTTATTTGAAGTTTTCGAGATTAAGGAACATCTTTTTTGTGGCTTTTTAGTCTCTAGAACACATGATTCGCGAATTATTCGTCTCTGCGCGCGTGGAGGTGAGATCTAGAATTATACCCATGATAACCATACAGGCAATATGCAAGCAGTGTGTAGAATAAGGAAAGACGAATGTAAATCAAACGTAAGACGCTGAGTGACATTGAATCGTTGCGGACATAAAAAGTATCACGAGATGGGGCTGTATAACGGATATTCTGGGCTTCAAATTTATCCTTCGTTTCCCCCATTTTGAAGATATATACCTACTCATTAAAATCGAGTTTCAAGAATCTATTAGCACGCCTTCGGTATTAATACTCAGCCTCACTTTTGTTTCCGGGGCCGGCCTCGCCGCCTTTTCTCCTACTGGCCACCTAATACGTCGTCTCGCTTTACACCTAGCCCCTTTCGCTCTTCTTTGTCCACGCGCAATGCTAGAAGTCGCGCCTCGAACTCATCCACCAGCTCCTTCGCGTTCTCTAGCGAGTGAACAGGCTCCAAAGTTGGGTACCATTTCACCAAGTAGTGCAAAACACCATCGACATGCTCCTTGCCGATGATTTTGCGCACCTCCCAGTCCCGGTTCGTGTTCGTGCCATCCAGCCCTGGACAAATTTGGGGTTTTGTTAGAGAAGCAGATTCAGATATGTCAGGTGTAGTTCTGGCAGTGCTGGCGAGGTTGTCGTCGACAGATATGCTCGCAAATCCATCGGCTCTGATGTCCTCCGGATCCTCCGAAACTGTGGAGAGTGATGAGACCGTCCAATGTGGCCGCTCAAAGCTGTTATACAGCCTGAGGTGTCTGAAAGTTTCCGCCGCTTTGAGGAAATTTTGTCGCCTCCCGACTCAGAATCGCTGCCGTTGACATTTCCCATACTGCTTGTTCCCACATCCTCGTAATGTCGAAGTGACGGCGTGCTGGTACGGTTTAAATTGGATTCGTAGCAAGGCAAGGCGGATCAGTCCTTTGGCAGAATGCCGAGACGTGCTATTGTCGATGCCATTGTCACCATTGTCAGTGTCACCATCCTCAAGCCTGTTGGCCGAACGAATAAAGGTCGCTGGCAGGATGTCCAAATCCAAGGCTTCATGACTCGGTTGCTCACCATCCAGAGTGCTGAAGGCGTATGTGTTGTCAAGATTGTCGTCTCGGTGCTCCGATCTACTGTCGCTATCCAATACAATTGGTTTATCTGCAACAGCATGAGCAGGCGATCACATGTAGCAACTCAGCACAACCCACCTTGGCTACTACCAGCTGTCGATCCATAACCAAACAGATCATCCAAGGCTTCGCCAATGTTCTTCTCGGTAGTGTCCTTTTGCACGAGTGATCCCTGCTCCTCCAACTTATGCTTATATTCAGGAGAGAGTAAACGGCGAATTGAGGGAAATGAGTCGTCGGAGCCATCAATGTCATTTCTTGCTGCTAGTGCGTTAACAGGATTGGTCAGGCCTAGGTCCTGTCAGACCAAGGCGATTACTAGGGAAAAAGTCAATCTAAATGCATACCTCGGGCACTCTTTGGCTCATCACCAGGGCCTACAACATTTCCAGCAGCGGCCACGCAATTTTCGGCATTCTTCGCCAGCCAGATACTTTCAGGAAATGTTTGGGCTGGCGATACACCTGAATCAATCCCCTGGGAAGCGTTGTGGGAGCTGGGTTGCCTGATGCAAGGTTTGGAAAGGAGGTTGTGAAAATTGCGGTTGGCCGGTTTCTGGTACTTCGGCTTGTACGGAATAACGGTTAGGGGGGGCTATCTCCATGGCGCGGTAGACGTGAGCAAAAGCCATCGGATGTGAAGGTTGACTAAAGATTGAAAAAAAAGCATAGAGCAAAGCTCTTGAGGGTAGGGAATCGGGGTTTTTTTTGTAGATTCTGGCGAATATCTCGGGACGATTCCTAGACCATCTATCTGCCGTCCTCCCTTGCCGTCATTTTTGTGAACTTGCCTCATTTGTGATGCGCCCCGCCTCGTAAGCAAGTCTCGAAGCTGCTGCGGATATTTAAATAGGCCTAATATGTAGAATTTGCGGAGGTCGCTCGTCACTACTGTGCTGACCGGCAAGATTTCGCATCGGAGCGTAATTGTTCCCGGGCACAAGGAAAAGGCCAATTGCATAGCCTCGGAAGCTGCTCCTTGGCACCGACCCATGTTGCGTTGGTTGTGTTGGCGGCGCACACGAGTGAGGCGGGAGATGCTTCAGGTCACATAGGATCTGAACCATGCTGAGCGCTCGTATCTCAACGAATTAGTTCCAAATGAACTCCCCCCCCTTAATTATATGCTGAAACAGCTTGACTCTGCGGATACCAGCTCACAGCCTCTCCAAATATGTTGCATGGCGTATCCCGCTCATCTAAGATACTGAAATAGTAAGTGACCTGACGATCTGCCCGCGGTTCTCCACCGCGACCTGGGATCCTTTTGAGAATTAGAAAGAGGTATGATTCGAATCCGTAAAGCGGTCAAATGAAGAATTATTTGTCCGGTATATGACAAAGCAGGCTTCTATCTTAGGTAAAGCTGAGTATCCCCTAAATTTTGTGAGCGCTCTGGTAAAATGTACAATAGCTAAGCAGCCTCAAATAGCGGACCATCCTTATCTATGGGGGCAGCCGTAAATAGACGTCCAACCAAGATCGCCAAATACATAGACAGCATAGCTAACATTTTCGTGTCTTTTCTCACGTTATTCGTAAAACGATCTGTCCGACAACAACTGCCCTATGCCTTACAGTCGCTTGCAACCACGGCTTCCCCTTGACCAAACTTTTTAGCTTGCTTGCAGCCAGGGTTTTTGGTTTTATATTTAAATATGGGTAAGCGTATAAATGCTTAATAGGTTAATCGCAATCTTCGTTGGCATAATACTTAGCTGCTTACTACAGTACAATCACTTCATATTATCTGTTGACTGTGTCAGGGCTTCAGGCATATATATCACGATGTCTTAGGTTAGTGGCAACATACGCAATGGCATTACGACTGTATAGTCGTAAGGGCTTACGTATGCTGCCACCTGAGCAGGTATATAATGAGTGTTGTGTTCTGTAGTCTAACGACCTCAGTTGTCTCTGCATCACTTAATATAACACTGAGTTTCACCTTGATTCCTGACTACGACCTGTGCACTATGTGACCTCAGTTCAAGATTATCTTGTCCACTTTGTCAACGAGTATTTCGAAGAGATGAACCCGTAGGTCACCTGCCTCCATCGCTCGGTCCATTACACCCTTAGCCTACACCAATGTGTATAACGACACAGGGAGACTCATGTTACAGTCTTGTCTAGTAATTTTTTAGAGAGAGGAAGATGATGACGCCTCCTCACACCCCTCGTTGTGGAGACACAAGTGACAGTTTCGGAAATCGATATATCCAAAATGGTCATATGATACTATGCAGCATAGACAACATGGGACAGCGGGGCCACGAAAAGCGGCAGATGGAAATCAATCATATAGGCGCAGAGATATCTCATTCAATATTTTGTGGCCTTTAATACAATATACTATGTCTAAGGTTAGAGCTCTGCTTGAAGACCGGCACACATCTATGCTCGAGTGGTCTCATGCCATGCTTCACCATCACATATTTTCAGCCGCTTTTGAGAGGTGGCTCTTGCCACTCCCAAAGTCCCGCTTCCAAACTATGTTCTTCTCTTAAGACATCTGGATTATTTAGCTCAAAGGCAAAGTTCCACAATGTTTCGCTACCTGTCTTCCCATTGACATATTTGACTTCTCCATCCCACTGTGCATCTCCTTTGCCTAACATTCTTAAGTCAGTAAAGTGCATTGTGAGTGTATTCGTTTGCCGTACTGCTTTTCCGACCTATGTGTTGGACCACGCTCGGTGTAAGTGCCCATCTTGCTCCCATTTCATGAGGTCTTTCGTCTCCAAGCTTCTCAGCTAGTGTGTCTACAAACCCGATCCTTTGTTCCTCATACCACTTTGTTAGTCTGTGGCATTGAGTCAGTAACTCATACATTCTCATGATCTAAATGTGAATGGAGTATTTGCTCACATACATTGGGACCTTATTCCTCGGATAGACAATCGCCTGAGCACAACACCCATATCTTGCCATTTCGTGCACACCCTCTGACAGAGGGAGCATACTAACCCGCCCAGAGATGAAGAAGAGAATTGCCATTAAGCAGACAGTGAGCAAACTGGCGGAGAAGAGTATTCTACCGTGTTTGTGTACGAGGGATGTTCGGTGGAGGAAAACAAACATTATCGCATTGACAAGGGCTGTCAATAATATGACGGTTGATACCCAGCGCAGATATAGCGGCCATTCTTCGCTATTCCAACCCAATTGTGCTTCAGTGTAGAAGAGTCGTAGGTAGAAGACTAGAGTCTGCAGTGAGGCTTGAACAAGAGGAGACGGTAGGAGATCTTTGGAAATGACTCACATCCACTCTGGCCTTTCATCTTCGTCCGTCGTTCCACCTCCTGCAACCCCTTCCTCATCCTATGAAACCAACCATCTAGCGCCAAAATATCATCCTCAACAACCGCAACATACTTCGCTCCGACATTCTCGCATTCCTTTAGCACCTGGGTATAATCAAACATATGTTTCTCTCTATCCGGAATTCCCGTCCTCTCCCTTTCCATCTCTAATTCTTGTATATGCACATATTGTTCCTCAGATAAGAACTTGGAGTTATTGTATGTCAAGACCAAATCAGCAACATTGTGTAACCACTGTTCAGCAAATGCAGGATGCGCGCTCGCATTTGTATGACCAACAAATGGGATGAGGTATATGCTATCTCTCTCATGAAGTGTCAGGCCCGCCAGTAGTGATCCAACTGAGGTGCGAAAGTAGACGTCGCCGCTCGGACGAGCAATGGTAAGCATACCGACGCATAGCAGGGGCGGGCGTGTCGAGTTGCGCAGGAAAGGCTTTGTGGCCGAGACGTTGACGAAAACATCGGCTTCACGTCGTCGCACCTCGCTATAGCGCCGTTCATATGCTCTTGAAGGATCGAAGAATTTCGAGGTTGGGTCACGGTAGAAGTGTAACTTGGCGTAGTTTCTGGCGAGCAGAAAAACGAACACGGTGACGAGAACGCATAGAAGGACAGGCTTTTGCAACGCCCGTCTACGCACCAAATTGAATGAGGAGATAATATGCATCGTAGAGGGATAGGGCAGTGATCATAAGATCAGGTAAACGTGATGCTTTCGCATCCTGACCTATCCTGGAAGAGACGTTGAAGCAACGACGATAGGGCCGATTAAGTGGTCTTCAATGCAAAGGGAGGGCTTTGGGAACGGGTTGACACGAAGCGCGATCTGAAATTACTAACCAGAGTTGGCACCTACCGTATTGGGAGGTTATGAAATTTATCTTACCCTTGAAGCGTCAAGAGGATTCGTGCACCATGGCGGCGTGATTTGCCGTAAGCGACGGCAAAAGGATAGAGTGACACCCCCTAAATTACCACATTAATACTAGTCCTAATTGAGAAATTTGCGTGCATTTCAGGTGCTTAAGTTATGAAAACGGTTACACAGTTGCATGGAAATATTTTCTGCATTTCGAGAAATTACGCGCTACAAAAATGCAATTTACGATAGCTTCCTGAGGTAGGTTTGTACATCAATATTACATTCCTCATTGCATCAGTCACTCATTGCATCCCGCAGTCATGGCCAAGCAATTTGTAAATCCTTAACTCGTCTCATAAAGAGGTGGAAAGGGGCCATCAGCTATGGTCGGACGCCGCTATCATGGGCCGCACGGTGCAGGCTCGAGGCAATGGTGAAGCTGCTGCTTGCTTCAAAACGGCTACCAGGATATGTATATTGCCGGAACTCAAGCAGAGAGGGGATATATGCGTGGTATAGCCTCAATATATCAGCCAGATAGTCTAGTTGATGCTGCAGCTGCAGCTATATCACTGATTGAGGGCGAGGTTTTTGACTGTATTGAGGTAGACACCGGTATTTAGTTAGTTTTAATATACTAAGCATTAGGGGTACATGCAATCAGGCAGAAAAAAGTACTGTGGCGCAGGTAACTTATACGAGATGTGCTGAGTCATTATCTTAATCCGGGAAGGTGGCTACGATTTAGCTACTAAGGGCTACGATTTAGCTGGTCCCTACTTCGTATATTTTAGTTCTAATTTTATCCCTAGATAATTAGATCGAATAGACAATCTGTAACTATATCTATCTATAAAATATCCCTTCTTCTTAGCAGACACACTTTAACTTCTACTATTATGTCCAATTTGACGTGATCTATGCTGCAAACGGAGATACACAGCCAAAGGAAGTTGCGACTGTGTGTCCTTCACCAAACGCGCCAATCAAGGCTTCGATGGCTGAGTACATACCAAGTCCACACACGACCAATGCACCAAGAAGGTATATGATGTTAAATGAGGTCAAGAGCCACGATGCCTTGTATCCGCGCCACCATCTCTTCATGCCACCATCGTGGCGGACGTATTTCTTGGTAGCCTCGTCGAAGGACTCTTCGGGCAGCATGGCGCCCTTCTTAATTTCGAAGCCGATTTTGAGCATTGCAGGGAAGGCATAGGTGAAGTTTCCAATACAGAATGCTCCAACTAAAGTCGTGAAGTCACTAAAGTTGGGAATGGCAGCTCCAACAACGAAAGCCAGGGCCCAGTACAGTGGTACAATAACGACCCAGAGCAGTTTACCAGCTTTCTTTGTTAGTGGCGGGAAGCCTGTTTTACCGGGTTAGAAAAGAGATTTTGATTCAAGAAGGGATCACAAACCAAAAAGTTCCATTAAGACATTGTTATAAATAACCTTGATGCCTATGTTACCATATAAGCAGGCGGCGATGAGACCACCTATCGATTATGATTAACTTGATGGAAGGCACAAAAGGTGATGGTAACGAACCCATGATAGACAAAATGTTACAAGCAGTCTGATAGTTGTATGGGGTGATACTTTGGTACGATATGCTGTAAGTGTATTGGCCTTGGTACGCGTATTGGAAAATACCATAGAACATGTAGGCAAGATATATGAAAATGTCTGCACAAAGCATGCCCTTCCAAAAATCCCAAGGGTTGCGCATCTCGGCCATGAGGTTGAAAAAGATCATAGCTCCACCATAAGCGTAGATAATGCTGTTGATGCCCTGGTAAGTACCAAGGAACCCGTCACCACCAGAGGCATACCCAGGGGGGGGACTGCCACCGAACTTTCTGATGGGCTCGGGGCATGTAGCATTACCGCAAGGAAAGTTCGTGATCCCAAATGGACTGTCGCCAGCGCCAAAACTGCCAAACGCAGCCACATAGTTAGGCGCAGTGACAGCGCTTATACCAATTGCAATAAATGCAGTAGTCACGGTAGTCCAGACGGAGAAGTTCGCCAGCCAGCCGAAACGTTGAAGCGTGCGGATCTGACCGATAAACATACCCAGGATAGCAAATATAAGCAAACAGACGACATAGCAAAGGCCGTTCCCATGAATGCCGTTGTCGCCAATGGAGATTTGGGAGATGGATCCACCATTACTAAGGATAAGGACAGCAACCAGCATGAGCATCTGAAGACTCTGCAGAACGTTGATAACGTGTCTTGTTGTAGAGCCGAAGACGCGGAAAAAGGCCTGTCCGAAGTCACGGAGTGGGTAGCGATCGGAATCCATATGCATGAAGACGCCCCAGACGTACCAACCAGAAATAGACGCCATGAGGCCAAAAACCGTGTAGAGAGCGACACCGGGTCCGTAGCCGGTGTTGGAGAAAGCCCATCTAAGAGAAAAGTCAACCCAATCCACGCTCGAAGACTTGAAAATTGAAAGCATCATGATGGGTAGTTAACACGTACGCAGCACCTTGGGGACCCAGAATATCAGTGGTGATCAAGAAGAAAACGGAACCCCAGCTGGCGGTTCTAAGGGCACGCGAGGCTTGCCTCCATTCGAGGTCGGTGACCGTGGTGGCATTATTGTGGGTTGTTATAATTGCACCCCCGTCAACGACAGCATTGACTTCATGCACGTGGCCCTTTGAGAATCGATTCTTGATGATTCCACCAAGAGACCAAGGATCCTTTCGATTGATGTGGTTACCCTCGTATGCGCGCTCCTCAGCACGGGTGAGCTTGGAGTAGTGAAGATACTCTTCAAACAACACTTCAGGGTCATTGTGGACCTGTGCGGCTTCAACGGTAAAGCCATGGCCGCCCGCAGATTCACCCCCATTGGTGTCGTGGCCATTGTCGAGAGCGAATTGCGCAGGGTTCTTCTCTATTCGAGGGTCACCGCCGTCAAGGGCGAGGCTGGCACCGTTATAAGCCATGATTGGCGGTACACACGATGCTGTGAAGCTGTGTAGATGGTTCAATGACCACAAGATATGATCAAAGTCAAGGGGATCGAGGGAGAGGAAATAGTTGAACTGCACAGCTGTACACTGGTCTATAGTAAGACTAGACCTCCACATAAAACGCTGCAAAGTATGGAGACTCGAAGCCACAACTCAGCTTTCTACCTATCGCGAGCTTTGGATAAGCTCTACGTAATGAATTGTACGTACAGTAAGTCATGGTAGCACACATCTCTAGAAAAGGAAACTGGTTACGACGTACCAACAGTTAGTCCCCTAGCGTCGACTACGTAATACAATAACCCGTGTCCGAGTAGCGCATACTAGCACTATGTAAAGCAGGCTGACCATACGATCGATTACAGGTAGCTTCCCACGTTGTAATTCAAATAATGGGGACGGCCCCTGAAACTCCGGTGCGAACGGGCATTTGTACAAAACAAGCCTTTTTTAGTGACCGGCTATATGCCCGCCAGACTTAGCTAAATGCCCGCCACCTTTCCTCTCTTAGATAGTAACTTTTGACGTCCTTCCTAATTCTGTAGGCTCTTGCTCAATCGTACCAATCAAAATGCTAGTCCTACAGTAGGTGACATGACCGAGGTTGCCGAGTCCCCATATACAGTATTGCTTTCTCACTAGCGCAAGGTCAAGGAGCAAACGATTCAGAAACTGCCGAACTCTTCCAATATCACCAGTGAAGACACTCAATTCGTTTCGTAGCTCGCAAAGAAGTCGAGCTACTTGCTGTTCACCAGCGCGGGGCAAGTCGCATCTTGCCCGAACCATGTATCAGTGCGTACCCACAGCACCTGAGTTCTACACAGGAACTGACGAAGACCGAGTCCAAAAACTGATTCTCTTTCTTGTATGCCATCAAGCGATGCTTGTCCAGGTCTGGCCTTTAGTTATGCTTACTCAGGGTCGAACGATTCAGCTCCTTCGCGCTCGAACATCCCTCATCATCGCTACCGAGCTCAAGATCACTGTCGGTAGGGAAATTCTCGCGATTATGGACGGCGGTCATTCTATAAAGCTAATAAAGAGGAAGTTACGATTTTGGACGGGGTTTATAGAGCTTAGAGAGAGGTCTATATTGATATGCACTCACTCACTTCCCACTCACTTTCTACTATTAACCCACTTCTTGAAATCCTGATTGAAGCCCTTAAAGCTGTTCTTGGTCTTCTCCCTTATTCCAATCATATTCATAATTATACCTTCACTAACTATATAAGTCAACAGCCTGTTGAACTTCTCTTCCTGAATGAACGTTGTTACGCCCTTTATAACCTGGCTCTCAGTGAAGTAGAAGGCATGGTTGCTATTGAAGGTACCGAGCAAGCCTCTACCTCCCTAGCAGAAGGTTGTTGGGGAGTTTTCCTAACTTTGTTAGAGAGTATAGGATATTTGAGAGGGAGATGTATTTAGGTTAGGTGTTTACGATCATTGGAGGATCTATAGAGCTAATTTCAATTATAACGTGTAGTTTTGTGCTGACTTCCAAGGGGGTATTTGGAATAATAGTACTAATGGATTTAAAGAAGCTATTTGGGTGGTACTTTAGTAATTGATTGAATTGGAGGAACTTAAGACTATTAGCTTGAGGAGCAAGGATAGGAGTTTGTATAATATAAGGCTAATGATATCAAGATCAAGGGAGTGGTGGAAATACCTTTTCTCTAACCATAGCTGGTGGAGCTATAATCTCGATCTCTGCTACAAGAGTATACTTAGGTATAGCGATAGAAAATAGTCAAATCAAGCTTAACAGGTTCCCTGTTGTTGCATTTTATCAAGGACGACCATTTTCTTATATATACGCTATAAAGGATTGTCTCGATGAGTAATGTCCGAATAATTAGACCCTGGCTGAGTGGCAGTCTGCTGATCAGTATAGAGTTCTTGCCTGTATATGGTATAAGGGCTTTACCAAACGGCTTAAACAACACTAGGCCTCTTCTGAAGCTGAAGAACCAAGATTAGTAAGCACTTAAACTAAATTTAGTGGTGCCTTCTGATTTTAAAGATAATAGGAAGGCGGTATCATGCTTATGTAGGGTATTTGAACTATAAGTGGGGCCTTCTGACTTCAAGGTGCAAGATAGTGAAAAGGCGGTATTGTGATCATGCAGGGTAAGTATTCCGACGGATTATCTCCACCAATGGTAAGGTAGGGAAGCTTAAGCCTTGATGAATTAGGAAACTGAGAAAAGTTGTAAACTTGACAGTTTCAAGGCATTCCTGATTGCTGTGTACATGCATGATTACTACTTGCATTGTATGTCAATACCACCGAAACTGGACTAGCATCCAATTAGGCTCAGCAGTATAGAAGAGGGTTTTACATTCGCATATATCCAAGGTTACTCGCGCATTGAGCCGCAAGCGGTATAGTGCTCGGAGTTTATCTCAACCAACACTTAGCACAGCCATCCAACTAAGGGTGTTATACACCTCAGTAATTTCCAATACTGGCACGGAATATGGTGAATATTGGTGGCAGGTCGAAAGGCTGCTCGACTTGTCGCAAAAGGCGAGTTAAATGTGGTAAGTACTCTGATTAAGAGAATGCAGAAATCTGAACTCAACTCATTTTAAAGACGAAAATCGACCCGTGTGTAACCGGTGTCAAAGATGTGGCTTCGACTGCCAAGGAGCAAAAGACATCGCATTTGTTGAGGGAAGGATTGTTGAGTCCAGAAGGACCAATAAACGGACAACCACGTCGAAGAGGCACGATATCATATCTGGGGACTCCGCCAATCATCAGATACCTCATCTCACCTCGCTAAGGGGTATGGAGATCGAGATATGCATCTGTTATTTACGGAAACATCTTCTTCATGGTGGTCCGGTTGACTTGGCATTGGAGGAAGCCCAGCTGAGCGATAAGGCAATGATGGGAACGGCTACAGCTAATAGCCAAGTCTTCCATCAATCTATTTTGAGCTTTGCGCTCATTCTTTTTGGTTCTCGACATAGACAAGATCATATCACCCACCAGGGATATGAAATTCATGGAGTGGCACTAAAGCGGCTCAATCACGCACTGTCAGATTCGAAATGCTTCTCTCACGACGAAATCATTATCTCGGTTGTCACTTTGACTTTAGTAGAAAGCTTTGTGCCTAGCGGCCCACGACACTATTTAAAACACATGCGTGGATTGGAAAGATTACTCGAGCTCCGAGATCCCAGCCTCTACACTTCCTCCAAGTCCTCTAAGCTCCATAGGAGTGTTGGATATATGATTCTTTTTGCTTCACTGATTACAGGGAGGGCATCTCTTCTAGAGAAAGAGGAATGGAAGACAGCCTTGCGACTAAACTGTTCTGATGAAGAGATGAAAACCCAGGACTTATTTGATGTCTTAGCAGACTGTACCATTATCGCTTCAGAGCGTGATAATATGTTGGCGAATCCAGAATCGAACCTCAAGATTGCTATGCCTCAACTAGACGCGATAGATCAAAAAGCCCTGGCTCTCTTAACTCGTCTTCGCGCCTGGAAAATGTCATGGGAAAGGGAGGGAAAGACTTCCCTCTATGAAACTTCTGAGGAGCCGTCACCTTTTCTCTCAATTTTCAAGTTTCCAAACGAATCCGCAGCAACTATGTTTATGTTTTACAACACGGCCCTGATCTACGTTCTCCGAGTTCTTGCTTCTCTGCGACCCGAAAACCCTCTTATTTACCCAAACCAAAGTTATACGCGGAGCTCATTGCCCAAAGTCGCCTATATTACTGAGGAACGATTAGCAGCAGTGGATATCTGTCGCTGTCTACCACAGTACTTGGTCCAAAAACCGCCAGATTCAGGGCCTCCGCCGACCGTCCACTTTGCTCTTACAACCGCATGGATGACGCTTCATGGTAAGGAGTCTGCCGAGGGAAGATGGATGATGGACCTATTGAACTCGAAAAGTCAGGTAGCCGTTGCAAAAGGCCTCTTAGCAGAGTGATGACCGATTAGTGACGAATTGTCTATAGAACACCATAACACCTTCTATCCGTCGCATTCATCTGATGTGCCTAGCTTCTATCCGTCACTTCTCGGCTGCTTCCAAGTCCTTATTTTGTTCTCATAACCAAGGCTCTTGTGAAGTTACCTATGTGCTCATCCACTGTTGAGAGCCACACAGGCCTTACCCTCATGGGAGGTGATGACTTACCAGCCTCCAGTCAACTCCACGAAAATTACAGTTAACGGGGTGTATCTGCTGTTTCAGGACCCGATAAGGCTTCAGGTTCGCAAAGTAGTATTTGCCGCTGTTGGCTTCCCGAACACTGTCCTGAAAGATATACCTGCGGATTAGACATTAGAAATAAAGATAGAGTTCATTCCAGTTTGCCCATAAGTATCCATCTGTCTTGAGGCGAGCCCTTGTTTTCGCATGGTTAATAAACTTTTGTGAAAATCAATATCCATAACAGGGTAATAAGCTTGGGCAGCTTCTTGTAGATTCAGAAGAACAATCTGTCCTGCACCAGCATCCTTGCCACTGCATCAAATGCCTCATTCCTCTTGTAAATTGGATATGACCCAATGACCGAAATCTCCCACTTGGGAAGGCTGAGAATTTCAATCTCGACCATCTTCACAAGCAATCTGATATTCCGGCGGTTGTCCATCCATTTTGTAAGGACTTTAATATTCTTCGCATGGCTATTCTATGAGGAATGGCCAAACCGCTTGACGTCCCATTGGAGACTCCCCTGCATGGCGGAGCACTAGAATTGGACTCTCGACATTCACTTGTGCACCAAGCGTTTGAAGAGCCTACGCAGGCTTCATCGCCCATGAAAAGTTGGTTCCTTTGAGAAATATCAAAGATGGTGTCTGTGGTCTATTAGTAATATTGGATTGTATTTGACAATAGGTACAATATTTATATTAGGTCTAAATACATTAGCAACAAATAAGTAATAAACAATTATATTAATACAAATGAATGATTTAATATTATATCTTGTTAGTATTAATGTTGAAAATATAAAATACAATACATTTGACTAAACTTTAAGTGCGGGCGACTTCCTTCTTTGAGTCGATTGTCTCGTCCCAGAATCCCCGTATGGCCACGACATAAATATAGTCATGACGTCTATTTACGAAAGTCTGGGGGAGTGAAAGAGCTTAGAAGTCCTTTTGTTTGACGTTTGAGTAGACATACCAGCTATTTACACGATGATCCATATCAAAGCGCAGACCTGGTGTCCGATGCCAGTCATGAGTTTTGGACTATCTGACTCTCTGCCTCTGCCAGGTGGGCAATGTTGTGGCTGAGCGTAAGCCGTCAGAGAAGCAGTGTTATCGACCTCCTTGTGGAAAATGTGGATGTTGCTGAGCATGTGTGTAGTGTCCATAAGTCCAACATGACCGAGGATGCCGGCTTTGAGTACCGCGAGACCGGGAACTGGTCTTGTCTCCGACCCATTTTTCAGCTTGAAAATAACGTCCTCACCAAGCATGGATGAATCGAAAATCTCGTGGCCATTGCGGTCGAAGCTGATCAGGGTATGGTATACGGCGTCAGTGATGGCCATTTTCGTGGAAAGCCCTAGAAGGAAGTGTAGGTGAAACATGATGCATAATTTTTGCCTGGCAGTATAGCTTGGTTAGACTAAGTTATACAGCCGTATTTTTTAACACTTTATATTTCTGAGTGAGGGCATGAAGTCATAGTCCTGTGGAAGATAAGCAGACTTAAAGAGTTATATTAACATTTAGAATTCTAGGATATACTAACTAGTACTACCTCTCTTGCTCTATAGAGCTTGACTTTATATTTAATTATATTATATCTCTAGCTTATATATAATAGTTAAATAGTAAATGCTACTATAGTAACTATAAGACTAATAAAGAGAAACTTAGATAAGTAGTTAAGATTAAGATAGATAATTAAAGTTAACTTGAATTGAAATAGCTATTGTTATGACCGAATAGCCATCACGTGGCTAGGTGAGACACGGAGCGCAGCTGAGACGCTGGTGCGACGTACTAGCCACGACGACTCCTAGATTATAGGAGTGGGACTCTGATAAAAAGAGAGTGATCCTCTCTAAGGGTTCTGTAAGAAATAGTCTGTCTTTTGAATTGATTCTTGCTTTAGGACACGGGAGTTGTCCTGGGAGCTTATACGATATCATTGCACGTGTTGCGCCTGTGATTCCCTGCCTTTACGCCAGCCTCTGGGAGGCATCCTTACAACTTTAGTAATTTCTGTATAGAGGTATGAATATCAAGGCCGACTTAAGAAACTCGGTACCGACAACAGTATTGATAGTCTACTGTATTACACTAGAGACAAGCGAAAGTTCAAAAGGACGGTACGATTCCACGCTAAGAGATTACGGAGGTGCAGGCTGTAAGTTATATCACACCGTCTTTGCAGGGCTTCGCTGGAATGGCCAGTAGTATACGCTGTAGCGTGATTTCGTCTAGCAGAATTCAAGGGTAATAGTTTCACGATGTCAAAATAGTTTGCTCGTATTCTGCCCAATGAATTGGTCAGGACGACTTTAGAAGTTCTTCCACCGATAATAATATCAACAGTGCAATTCCATTAATATGATTTCATAGTTCCGCTAAGTGCTACAGAACAAGATTCAGCTCCTGCTTAAAGTAGACAATAGCCTTTTTGCAGCTCGTGATACATTGCCCAACCTCTACTAGTCTCGCGAGAACCGCGACACATCAATTCCTATAGCTGTATTCTCTAGGAAAACTACTGAAGACCGTACAAGATACTAATGCTAAAGAGCAGTCTAGGGGAGCCAAACGTACTAGACAGCTAACACTCTTGTTCTTGTCTAATATAGAGCTAATAGAGGAGTAACTGTTGAAATGGTGATATCAGGAACAACTGACCTATTCAGGGCTAGTTGGACAGAGGAACGGACCGAAGGTTTATCCTAATTAGAAAGCGAATCATACAAATAGTGGTTGTATATTCTAGTCTAATAATCAATCAATTCAACACCATGCAATGAAGCTGCCAACCCGATATTGCTGAATCAAGGTAATCCCCTTGTTACTTGACAGTAACGTTTTGTATAAAATATAACTTCTACTATACTTAGCCTTATAGGGAGATATTGTGTGTAAGTTATTGTTAGAGGTTACAAGATCAAAGGGTTCATTAGGATTAGTGTGGGATCAGCTGTTTCTTGACCGGAATCTCGACGCCTCCAAACCCTCTCGCTCACGTGACCCCGCACCGCCTTTGCTCAGGGCGGCTCAGGCCTGCTCACCTCTCTCACCAGAGATCGCCAACTTTTAACGAGGAGCCCGAAAGGCCCCCTTTCCCAGCGAGGGTCCCAAATAGGTTCCCCACTGTGCGCTTCTTCCCTGCCAGGTCTGCCTATCTTTACTCCCTCGTCTGTTGCAAAAAACCACAACTAGCAGGGGTGTATTCTACCAGTTAGAGACGAGATTACAGCACAGCCTCAATGACCTTTACATAATAATCTACTGTACTAAGTTAGTAATTAGCATTATTTGAATGATACATGCTCCAACACTCCCCCTCAGCACATAAGGCTACCTTACAAAATACACACCCTCCTCTTGATCGCTTTGGCCTAGCCTTTGATATCGCACCCTTATTTAATACCCTCTGGCGCATATAAACACCACCTACAATTATCAGCCTTTGGACGCTTAATCCAGTAGTGTATATGCTGAAATTCAGGACTAAATAGTCGCTAGCCCCCTAGATTAGTCTGAAGATATTGGAGCTTTGCCTGCATAGAGTATCCAAGTAACCTATTAATTAATTGAACACTGAATTCAAGGTGGCTAAAGGGTTTCCCCCCTAATTGAACATGTAGGTAGTAAGAGAGGCTGCGCAGTCCTTTGAGGCTCTATCTGTATTGGCTCAAATACTACATTTGTAACGGGCTCAAATTGAGCCAGGATCTCCTCAAGTGTAAAGGCCATATTTGAGTCAGGTAGTTGTGTATTTGATTCGACTAAGGGGCAGCTAATTCGAGTAAGGGGTAGCTGATTCGAGTGAGGGGCAGCTGATTCGAGTGAGGAGCAGCTGATTCGAGTGAGGATAGTCGTATTCGAGTGATGTGAGTCGAATTTAAGTAAGGGCAGTTGTATTCGAATAAGGGTATTTATATAGGCTTATATTTAGAGTGTTATTGAGCGTATTACCAAAGGCTGGTGGGCTGGTATTCAGGAGATTGCGCATTTAATTAATAACCCTAAATAGGTCTAGTGCTTACATAATATATTATAATATCTTGTAAAATAGGGGCTGGCGAATCAGGTTGAGGGGAGACAGCGGGACCCTTACTAGTTGTGGTTTTTTGCGACAGACGAGGGGATTGCTATAGCCTAGTATAGACTGCTACAGTCAACTATACTATTAGTATCTTGCTTAGACTAAAGTCTATTCAATTGCCTACCAAATTGCCCACGGGTAGTTTGTCAAGTGACAGGCAATTTATCAGGTGACCAGGGCTGTTACATGTTGCTGTCTTGGCGTATTGCCTTCCCTCACCCACTTTAACGTTACTGCATAAAGTGGGTAGGTTACATAACCGAACGACTATCGCGATATTATTGGGGACGCCCTTAGTGTCACAACAGGGGATCTTGTCATCAGCATACAACGTTACAGTAGAGTGCCATAAGTATTCGGCCCGGCATGTGCACACTGAACCAATCGTATCGGTTGTAGAGGACTTCTAAGTCTTCTAGTTGGCTGAATAAAGCGGGTCTGCACGTGCCGCTGTCGAATGGCTTGCTCTATAATCTTACGCGGGGTAGCATCTGCAAAGCCACTCGCGCTCCAGCATTGCAATCTCTCACGAAGGGATGTCCTCCTGAAGCTTCACTGATTTGCGGATAAGCAATTCGGGTCCACTCACGGACTGGAGCTCAGATAACCATCCCGTGTGTGCCGGCGCGTGTCAAGATAGTGAGCGAAGTTATATACAGGCCTTCTCACCTGCAATTTGTCGTTTAGAAGCTTCACCCACCACGACAGACCCGACCGAGTCTTCGAGCAGAGAAGCAATTATCCACGTGCCTATGTGATCTACAATACTCGAATAGATACTCAGCTCTCTGCCTCCGCTATGGCAGACATCAATGAGAAGATCCCCGAGACAGCTGCCGATGTTCCTGCCGATGTGAAGGACACCGTTCCCAGCGACCCCATCGATAACGAGCCCGTCGGCGCTTCAGGCCGTCCTGAGGGATGGATGTATAGAGAGATCAAGATTGGGCCTATTAGGATTCCGTGGTATGCTTCTCCCAAGACCCAGCTCACCATGGTTGCATTTGTCTGCTTCATGTGCCCGGGAATGTTCAATGCTCTTGGAGGTTTGGGAGGTGGTGGAAAGGCTGATGCGACTACTGCGGATAACATGGTAAGTGCGCCAATATTTTCTGAAATCCACAAAATTGCCCCTCAGATCGCTGACTATAGCAATCTCTAGAACACCGCCCTATACAGTACTTTTGCTGTTTTTGGTTTCTTCGGTGGCAGCATCGTCAACAGATTGGGCGTCAAATACACTCTATCATTCGGTGGAATTGGCTACTGCATTTATGCCATCGCTCTCCTGGTCTCTGTTCACTCCACCCACACCGGAGGCTTCAGTATATTTGCTGGTGCTTTCCTCGGTGTTTGTGCCGGTTTGCTATGGACTGCTCAGGGAACCATTATGCTGTCGTATCCCAACGAAGGATCCAAGGGAAGATACTTTGCCTGGTTCTGGGCCATTTTCAACTTAGGTGGTGTCATTGGTGCTTTGGTATGTTTTAATACCTTTTTCTTTCATTCTTTTATATCACCCTACTAGAGTCTCTGTGAGATTTCCTAGGAATGACCTATGGAAGATTCGTGATAATTCCCGCTCCAACTTTGTTGAGATCATTGATTAACGGCTTCGAGATTCCTCTTGGGCAAAACATTCACGTTAAGACCAATAGCACAGTCAGCGATGGCACCTACATTGCCTTCATTATCCTGATGTTCATTGGTTTCCTTCTTGCTATGCTTCTCTGCAACGCCAAAGATATCTACCGTGAGGATGGGTCTCGTGTCGTCCTCATGAAGCACCCAACCTGGCAGTCAGAGTTCATTGGGCTTTATACGACTCTCAGGACGGAGCCTTACATCATCCTCCTATTCCCAATGTTCTGGTCATCCAACTGGTTTACTACTTACCAGTTCAATGCATTCAACGGAGCTTACTTCAACACTCGTACTAAGTCTCTCAACAACCTTTTGTACTGGACTGCTCAGATTTGGGGAGCCTTAATTTTCGGATATTGTCTCGATATTGAGCGGGTCCGCAGAACAGTCCGTGCCAAAGTATGCGTGCTTGTGCTGTTTGTCATTACAATGGTGATCTGGGGTGGTGGATATGACTTCGCCAAGACCTACACTCGTGCTGATGTTGCTCAAACGACCTTTATTCCAATGGACTGGCAAGATGACGGATATGTTGGCAAGATGTTCCTTTATATCTTTTACGGCTTCTATGATGCAAGCTGGCAGGCATCTGCTTACTGGTAAGTTTTAATTCATAATTCTTATAGAAAGTTCGAAGCTAACATCAAATGAGGTTCATGGGTGCTCTCTCTAACTCCGGCCGAAAGATGGCCAACTATGTCGGTTTCTACAAGGGCATCCAGTCCGCAGGTGCCGCCGTCATTTGGTCTATTGACTCTAACAAACGCTCTTTCATGGCAGAATTCGGCTCCACCTGGGGGCTTCTCTCTTTCTCGCTAGTCTGCGCTGCACCTGTCATTTGGCTAAAGATCAAGGACCATGTGACAGTGGAAGAAGATTTGGCTTTCTCCGACGAGACATTAGCCGATGTCCTCCCTACTGGACACCCTGAGAAGGCTATTGTTTAAATTGATGTTTTATTAAAGGTGTATAGTGTTTTGGATCGATACGGATACAGGTGATACCGATCTGTATAGCGATGCACTGAGCCTAATTAGGGTAGGGGTGCCCACATTGTAAATATATACTTGAGTGGTTATATGCATCCAAGTACTCAATTAATTAAACAACGATTCCACTTAACCCCCTCAATTTAATGCATTATACCTCTTGATCTGTGAAGGATATTCGGAACGGATGATTCGTATATCCGTAACGTAGCGAGTGGCGGCGCACAACATATTGTGTGGTTATATGCAGTTTAGGACTTTAGACAATACATCAACAAGATTCCACACAACACACTGATGAATTCTTCGATCATGTAACCTTTGACAACAATCAAATTCGCCGACTCAAACGGTCGAATTTGTGGACTTTACAGACTTGCTGGTCATCCGTGTCTGGCGCTTGGTCCGTCATGTCTATCGCCACGGCTGCCAAATGAGCCTTGAGACTCTGCATCCAGGTGAACCGGTGAACAATGGTAACGGAGCACAGATCCAGGAGCTCTTGGGAGATTGTAGGCTCTTGCGTACAGATGATGATGCGCGCACCGAGATGACGTTGCAGCCAGATAGTGGATAGCATGTATTCGTCAGATAATATTGACTAGGTCCTAGGGCTTCGGGCACATTTACACATACTACACATCTGCCTATTAAGGCTGCCTACCGGTGCCTATAAGGTGACCAGGTGGGAGCCTATTTGGTGACTCAATTAAGCGTATAGTATTAAGCATAGAAGGCTCTAGTTCTCCAGAATCTCTTCTTACCTTAGTTGTCTCTGCATTACTCAATATAACACTGAGTTTCACCTTGATTCCTGACTACAACCTGTGCACCTATATTGCCTCTGTTGAAGAGATAATGTGAACCAATTTTTTGTAACCGCCAATTTCGGGAGGGGGAGTGATGCCATAGGCGATCGCGTCCGGGTTGTATTCCAAGGCGCCCCACGTGAATACCAAGGTCCCCTGGGGTCAGAGCGCTTGTTTTCGCCTGTATTTCCTCCGCGATTTGCTTTGTCATATCGTAGAATGCTTGCAACGCTTGCGCTGCATCCTCTGTGGCTGTGCCCGATTGTTCACGTCGATTCTGCCAATATCTGTCTCTTTCGGGATTTTCCCAACCCTGAAATGGTATTAATAAGTGGCCAAAATTGATGCACGTAGTTGGTGCAACTACCTTCTTCCTAACTGCCTCGAGCCGTACGAAAGTTGGACTGTTCTTAGCCAGATATTCTGCTAGAGTTCTGTTTGGGCCAGTCGACAAACTAGGTACATCTCGTCGTAGTTCTGATATGTCGAATGTGCTAGAACCCGTCTGACACTAAAGAGAAGAATCAGTGTGAAGAACAGAGGAGCTTGGAAGTATGTAGCCTTACATTTGATTCTAAAACTGGCGCATCGCTTGACGGAGTGTTTTGAGCCTCCATCAAGATTTTTACGAGTTTGGGAAGAGACTTTAGACTGTCAACCTTCGAGAAGGCAGCCTCACATGAGCTTCCAAGATGTGTTATACAAGAGCTCTGTACGTCTAGCCACATAAAGCTACAAGTAAAACATAGTGAGTATCAAAACCCCCACTTTCTTGATGCCCACCATCAGGTTTGTGTAGAGTTAATAAGAGACTAAATAGATTTATATAAAGGGGTCTTTACTTTAATATAGCTATATTTAATTAGTTATCTTTATATTACTTAATAGTTAATATAACTAAGTTTTACTTTAATATCTAATTATAATTTATCTTGGTCAGAGCAGAGGTTCAGGTTAATGTACAGGTTGTAGTTGGATATCAAGGTGAAACTTAGTGTTATATTAGCTATTGAGTGATGCAGAAACAACTAAGGGGATTAGACTATAGAATACAACACTTATTATATACCTGCTTAGGTGGTAATATATGTAAGCCTTTTACGACTATACAGTCGTATGCTATTGCGTATGTTGCCACTAATCCTGAGACATCGTGATATGTATGCTTGAAGCCCTAGTCCATAATTTATATATTAATTTAAACCTTTACTTAAGATTAATTAATAGAAGATATTTTAACTAATAGCTTTAATATAAAGCTTATATTAAGCTTATATTATTTTATTTAATAATAATTATCTAGACTAAAAGTAAAGTAAAGTTTCTTTTAAAGCTAGATTTTACTTAGAAATAAGTTAGTAGTTTTCTAATTTACCTTTAAAATTACTTATATAGTAGAGATCTATACTATTGAAATCTTACTCTTCTAGAGTAGTAATATCAATAAATTAATACAGGGAATTAAGCGTTAAAAGTATTAAGAAGTGGCTAAGTGATAACAATTTCAGGTTGCGAATGGACGGTTCTAGTAATTAATTATATTGTTTGAGCGGTCATAGTCACTTCCTGTACTACATATCGTAGACTTTCACGATGCCTCCTTGTACCCACGTATATACCGCTCCATCTGGGCCTAATGTGGGGCTCTGGTAGTTGTTGTTGAACAACGGCCCGGCCCCGGTGCGTATACGAAATACAATCTCCCCGGTTTCGTAATCAACGCCTGAAACATACCACACATAAGAGCCATTCCGAGCTAGATCATGACCTTGGCTATACTGATACAAGGGTCCTGAGGCGGTTGATAGAGTTGGTATTCCAGTCGCCCGCAAATCAGCTTCCCAACGCGTGCCGCGCTCACCGCTCTGAGGATTGGGGTCAATGCGGGCAAATCCAGGGCCAGCGTTTGTAACTTTATGGGCCGAGCTGTTGATTGTTGTTGTCGAATTGAAAAAGTTGATTGGGGGAGGCGCGTTAAATGAGTTAGTGACAATGACGCTATAAGTATCCCCGTTGAAGTGACTACCTAGCGTGTTCTCGTTGGCACTGGCGTTAGGGCTGAACAAGGGTACTTTGCAGAGAAGGTTGCTGCTATTTGATGGACTATTCGCCTGCCTGAAGAAAAGAAGGTTGATTCGTTCGTTGGCGTTATCAATGATTGTCACGTATTCGTTTCCTAATAAGCTTGGTGAAGAGCCTGAACCACGCGAAATCCCACCTAATTTGATCCCATCACCAGCATCATATTTTTCTGTATAGAGTATTCTTACTCCTTCAGATGACGGCTCGAGCGCGTATAGATATCCAACTGCGTTTGGGTGATCATTATCGCCCGCAGGTCCAGTGGCAAGATACACGGTAGACCCGCTCATGGCAATTCCATTCTCAATGGTTGAGCCTGGGAGACCTATATGACGAATAACCCCTGCAGGTTCGACGTATCCAACCACAGCAGTTGTACTAGCACTACCTAGCCCAACGCCGGAGAACCCTCCTGTTGTAAACCAAAGGTTACCATCCGCATCGTACTGCGAGTTGATGATCTGGCTATTGTTCCCAACGATGCTAGATAAATCTAAGTCTCGGAATACTTTGAAAGATGTTTCCTGCTCGTTGTCGATACGTTCAACTTCCAGAATCCGAGGGCCTAGCGCTGGTGTGACATATCGACGGCCGTAGTACACGGTTGAATAGGTGAAAAACGGGAAGTAAGGCACTGAACCGTGTTCAGTAGGGCCTGTCCATGTTGCTGTGACGTTGAATGTGTCCCGATCAAGTGCGACGATGCATGTTGTAGTATCGTTGCAGATGGCGCCAGCGGTAAGTCGGCCTTCGTCGTCCCAGTATAGAGGAGCAGGCTTGATTTGAGAAGTGGACAGGGTCTTGATTTCTTCACCGAGAGGGCTAAGATAGTCATCAGAGCGTGTATTACCAGTGTCCCTATGATATGCTAGGGTAAACTGATTATATTTGTCCTTCGGCCTCAAGAGGTTGGGTTCTCTTGGACCCCCAATAAATGGTTCTCCGAGAAGGGGCTGAATAGATTCGACCGCAGGCTGACTCCAGCCACTAAGGTGGAAAAGCTTGAAATGCTGCTGCTAATGTTAGGGATATTGTTGCTTTTTCTATTCATGGGTAGCTTACTGCTAGTGCTATTGGTAGAAGCAGAAGCGTGACCAAATGGCCGTGAGATCTGTCGAGGTGAATCATTGTTGACCATGTAGTAGATTTGAGGGAAGATGATATAAATCGATGGAGTAAAAAAAAAAGGAGCATGAGCCATTGACTTTCTTATATCATGACAATGTGTTCAATCGTGTACCACAAGAGCTCTCCCCGGAACCGGAAATAGAAGCTCCGTCCGCCTGACTCGGCTGTTTAAAACCACCATCCGATACAAGTGCATAACTTTGAATAGGGACCATCTCAGCATATAAGAGAATTAGAACTCCTGATGGGTAGCATACGCTTAACCTTAATGTCAATTTTGTTAGTGGTCCTATGGTAAGCCGGGAATATTCGGAATACCAGCTTCGCAACACGCGGGTAATCGTCGATTGGGAGCATTAACATACTCTCCATCTTACATTCATTAGATTCATCTCAATCAATCGGAGTCCCTCATTCCATACTAGTCCATACCAATCCCATCAAATCTCTCAGATTCCACTCTCAGAGAGTTGCCGTATTGCATCGGCCGTTCACGCCCAGTTGCGGAAGGCTGATGTCCGGGATATGAAAACCTTGATATGGTCTAGTGTACGCCTAGCGTAGGCGCCAAAAAAGCCTTTTTCCCCAGAGTGGGAAACGGCAAATAAGTTACACATTGCTGGCATGAGGGGGCGAAATATTTCCTCTGTCTAAAGGATTTAACAAGATGGGAGGGAAGACCCCACTGCATTTCCCTTACACACCGGACATTGCGAAAGATGGGTGGTTCTCGAATAGCCCACGTAAAGTCGCGGAATAGCTGTTCACAGTGTAAGCAGAGAAAGAAGAAGGTAATACCCTAAACAACTTTCATACGTCATCTCATGTTCATAATTCTTGAATAGTGCGATCAAAAAACTCCACGATGTAGAAACTGTTACAAATGGGCATTCAATGTGAATATGAAAGCCTTTTGATACCTAGATTTCCGGTCACGAATACTGGAGGGTCAACAATCTCTTTTTTGTTTGATTCCCGGTCTGCCAGATCGCAAGAGTCAAAAACAAGAAACTTGCCTGCACAGGCAACAGAAAACCGAGAAGTAAAATTTGAAATGGCCGATGATTACATTTTATCGTCCGCCAGTTTCAAGAGGTCATCTTTCACTGAGATGGGACCTACACTGTTATACCAAGAACGCCTATCCGTCTATGCCTCCCAGCATATAGAAATCGAACTCTTGCACCACTACTACAGCGGAGCACCTTGGCCACTCACGCCCGTTTCAGAGCGACAAGCATTTTGGCGGAGCATATTTCCTTCAAATGCTCAGAGCAGTGACTATGTTCTGTATGCACTTCAGTGCTTCTCTGCCCTGCATCTTGCTTCAGTACATACAGAAAATTGTCGTAGATATCAAGTTATATCAATACGGTGCCATCTAAAAGCCATAGCCACTTTTCGCACACAGGTCTGCAACATAAATGAAGCAAACAGAGACGCCGTACTTTGTTTTATAGGATTATTGGTCGTCATCGAGCTAGGGTTTATGAACCCATCATATGACAATTACCACGCCGATAAGGGTCCTTGAAACACTAAACTTGACCACGACCTTCGATGTAGAAGAACGAAAGACATATTCACAGTGTATCCGTGAGTTACATATAAGCAGTCATCTAGCAACCTTATTCCGCAGTGAATGGATGATCTCGTTGCGCTGGATCATCAATATGCCGCCGCATTTCCGCAGTCTCTTAAATGCCAGATGCCCCGTGGCATTCCTGATTCTTTCCCACTATTGTCTTTCCATTCGTCAGCTGAAGGTGCAGTGGTTTATGCAGAGCTGGGGTGAACAAATGTTCAAAGCTATAAGTCAATCGCTAGACAAAAGCTGACTGGCATCCGTCTCGTACATAGGGCAGGTTGCCAATCTAATCCACTCGCTTCCACATGAACCCGACTTCATTTCCGTCGGACTCTGGAGACCGTTGCAGGGTTCTTTTTATTATTTATTAGTATGCGAAAGAGTAGAGCTTAAACAACGGCATAAGAGTCGTACCGCATTGCCCACAGGTGCTAAATGCCATTTAGATCCTACTCTATCTCCAATCTTTTGACCGGAGGACTCTGCTCTTAGACCTAGTTTCAGATAATAGGTCAGCATCCATGTTTCTGAGTAAAGATGTAGTTATCATCGTACAGTATTAGTCGTGACTGCGCAGTCCGAGTGACAAACACTCGAATGGGTGCTGAATGCGATATTTAGCTGCTGCCCTTGCACACCTTGCGTTTAAGATTGAATACACGCACAAGTTGATCAAAACTTGGCCCAATCCAGGTTCTGGGACATTTAATACCACAACTCTTGTGGGTACCGTACAAGTATCGCTATAGACAACTGCCTCTTGCTGTGGAGGATCTCGGAGGTGCAAAAATGGTAAGTATCGAGGCTGGGTTACGCTTAGCCCGGTGATGTAAGTATAAATGGATGTTGTCCACAGCAATCAATGGAAAGACGACTAGGTGATGGTTTGAAACAGGCTATAATATACAGATAAAGCCGGAGTCCGCTCAATAATTGCCCAGCAGAAGGGATGATGATTTGACGCTAATTTGAAATTGAAATCGTTTGCATATTTGGAGCCAGACTTTCCGGTCGTATTAATTGTGCAGTTACACATACTGACTCTGCTACTCTAAGACACATTTATTTCTAGCTAGATGAACGCAAAATACGCAATTCTTGTGCATACTCTCCCATTAATTGGTGTACCATCCATCCTTTGTACTCGACCTTGGCAAGGCTATGCTGTTGTTGAAGATTAAACATTAGTCCAAATTGTTCTAGTGTACGCTTAGCGTCCTCGAAGTAGTCGTTGCTTAATAAGATAACAGTGTCAACGCGCCGTGAAATTTCAAATTTTCGGACGCCATGGGGCACTAGATTTACAGGCCCTCTGGGACTCACTGTAATTGACCCAGGGATTCCGCCGACAAACTTATCTGTGACAAATGCCAAGAAATGAACAGCGGCTATGTATGTACAAAGTATTTGAGTAGTTACCAGTAAATAGCTCCATACACTAGCTACCTATCTAGTCCGTTCTCTCTCTCTCTCTTATTTCCCGATCTCGCTGATACGATTAAAAACATATCATTTCTCACCGTACTATTGTACTTCATATACTCAGTAACCAAACTCGAGATGTTGCCCGCTATCACATCCTCTGTGCAACTGCCCGGAACTAAATTACTCCCTAGAACTTCAAAAGTCAAATGTGTAGCACAGCTTTCTGTATCAGCAATATATCCGGATGGCGCCTTCCCATTACTCATTGTTACCAGCATCGTCTTATTCATCGGCGTCATAGACTTAATCCTCCACCCAATCTTCGTGTAGATCTCCGCCCCGACCGTCACAATTACAATGTCACCAATGCCCAACGCACCAGTGCAGATCTGTAATAGGAGGTACTCCCGCCGTCGTGTAGTTCCCAGGTCTTCCCGCTCGGTTCACTATTAAGTTGTCGAGACGCTTGCGTCCGGGACAAGTCGCGTTCTGCTGCTTGCCCCATATTGTAGGCGCCTCCTGCCATTCGTTCGTCTCTGACATGACACAGATGACTTCTTCAGCGACCACAATACCGAGCGCCTGGATGTTGTCGAAGACTTGCCGGATGTAGACTGGATCTGCGCGCATGAGTGGGAGCGTAAAGTTGCGAACCGCGACTTCGACAGTCTCGTGATCTGTTTCGTAGTTTGTGATGTAGTCATGGCGCTGCGAGAGCAAATCATTGGTTGTCGTCCGTAGCCAACGAGGATTCACATCGCCAGAGGCTTGTTGGCTATAGATGGCGACCATGTTATTGCCAAAACTATTCGCGACCCAGCGCGTCATGGCCCCAGGCCAGTCGGCGGACGTGTAGCCTGTTAGGTACGACATAACTGGGTGCATTGCGTAAGAGGTATACGAGGCAATCGGCGATTTGTCAGAGGGCCTAATGAAGGTCAGGGCCTCGACTTCGCGGTCGGCAGGTGCAGTGAGATTAACAGCTTCGGTCCATAATCCTGTGATAGGGGAGATGGCGTCACGGTTTGCGTTGGGATGAGCGGTGCCAGTATTGTACCCTGCCCAAGCTGGTTCGAGATTGGCAAGGGCGAGATTAACAGCTTCGACAGCAGCATTGGGGACCTGGTAGTCTTCAAGGATTGGTAAGTTATCTGTGGTGTTGAAGGTGCAAAGGTGGCGATTCCGGCCGGCAAAGCAGAGGAAGGGAATAGACAGAAATTTACATCCATAGTTCTCAGGAGTGAAGAACAAGCCACTTCCACATGGTGTGGCGCCATGCATATGCGTGCTCGACAAGATGATATTATAAAATATGAGAATGGAACCATCCAGAGCAAGTCAATGGAATCCATGGAATTTCCAGATGTCTAACATTTGTTAGCAATATTGGCTCCAATCCACAAAGACACAAAGAAGCAATATCTCTTCAGTGATCTTTAGAAGAGGGATATCTTTCTCACAAGCAGATTTACTCTGTTCTAGCAAGGCTCTACAGGAAAATGACACGAAGGGGAGGGGTCCGATTTGACTTTTTCACATTGATCGATATAGACTGATTTAGGCAAGATACGTTGCTGTATTCCTACGACGCCCAGAAGCTTCGTAGAGTGCTGAAATACTAAGTCTCTAAGCTAGCCCTTTGCTACACTGATCCTGCTACCTCCACATCCAACTCGTGCATCATGTGTGGTTCACTGCCAGGCCTTCTCTAGCAGCTCCTTCACCTTCAGAGTCTGAAGCTGAGGTAGGCAGTCATTCAGGCTGGTCTCGGGTCTGAAATCCATTACGCCCATTTCATACCACTGGCCAATGGTAGCAGCAAACTGTTGAAATCGCTCCTTGGGAAAAATGGGTAAACCGCTACGTGACCTGGAAGTTCGGTCACTTGCCCTTTTTGAAGCTTCTCCAGGGAATCATACGCGACAGTAAATTTAGTTCCTGCAGGACTCGTTAGTTGTCTAATGTTCCTCTTGCGTATGGAATTCCTCGCTTCATACGTTTGGTCTCTTCTGCAAGACGAAGAAACTCGTTCCAGGTGACTCTGTCGCCAATGATATAGCTGACAGCGTCCCAGCTTTCCAGATCCAAACTAGCTGCAACGAACTTTGCGATGTCGGAGGTGTGAGTGAACACAACCGGAGTGTTGCCTGATCCGGTGATGGCGGCAGTATTATTGGGGATATCGAGAACCATAGTCGTTGGGGGCATGTAAGACTTGACTTGGGGAATTCCCCAGTAGTCCATGAAGTAGCCGTTGATGAATTTGGTGCTCTCAAGGCTCGTAGCTTTCTTCAGAGCTTTCTCGGCATCAAACTTGAGTTTGACAGAGATGTGTTGCGAAATGTGCCTGTCAGTGATGTCTTGTTAGGTTTGCTCCATCTGATCCTTTCCATAAGAACTCTTTAGCCGCTTACTCCTTAGTATGAGGGACACCCCAGTCACTAGAGATAATTCTCTTGGTGAACCTGGACTTATCGGCTGCTTGGATCAACTCGACTTCCTTTGGTAACTCGCCCGAAGGAGATGGCATCATGAGGATCGCAGAGACGACCGTATGAACTTTGTGCTCCTCCAATGTCTTGGCCAAAGCATCTACGTTCGTGTAATCAACCGCCAGGATCGGGACACCCAGCTCAGCTGAAAGCTGAGGGTTGGCCTGTCGCATCTACTGTAAGGCTCGAAGAATAATGATACTGAAATGGATCCGATGACACACCGTTCGTCCCAAAATGAGGACTTCATGCTTTCCTGTGGCCACAATGGCTTCTACAATAGCCCGGCCGACGTGGCCCGTTCCACCGGCGACACCGACTCCAACCATTTTGGAAATGGATGGATGGGGAATGGATAGTGTAAAGAAATTGGCGAATTATTGAGTTTGACAAGAGTTTGAGGGTCTCTCGTCTTCCCAGAGCCTGATGATCTTAATTCGTTCGTACCCCAAATTAAGACGACACTCCCGCCGTGATATATGTACTGTATATGTAAATGATGCGCTCGCTTTTAAACTCGGCTGCGGAGACTTTTCTCCATACAACAACGGATTCTCCACCCGGAGCATGACAGTTAAAACACCCCCGGCCTTCGGATGTTTTGTGGATCCGCAAGGCTTTCCCGTCTTGTAGTCGCCACTAAGACTAAGGTTTTATCGCGTCTCAGGCGGATGTAGCTTGGGTCTGACAGGAGTCAAGTATCACAATGATGTAAGTTTTTAGCAAAAACACTAGGGATACTGAGGCCCTTTATTGAACATATTCCGGGGCCTCATATTCTCATCGATTGTCCGAGCCTGCGTACGTAGGATGGGAAGTTTGTGATTAACTTTCTCTCCTGAGCAACACTGCCTCTTTTCGGCGGCGTTTTCTTCAACCCTAAGACAGGCATCCCATCGTTGAAAGGAAGGTGATTTTGGTCTCTGGCGGCAACAGCGGTCTTGGGGGGCAAAATCTCCTTGAATTTGCGAGTTATAAAGCCCGGCTTGTCATTGCTCACTACCTACGCCATCTACTTCCATCAGTGTGGTTGCAATCTTGCATGTTCATCCATCCCAGTCTAATACCCGAACCCACAGTCCAATTCGCCGCTCTCGACCACTGGGGCCTCCGCCATCGGCTACGCCTACGCTGCTGAGATCCATACGCTGCGCTTGCGTGCCCCCACCTCTCTACCGCACCTCCCTACCTGGTCTCTCGCCTCGTCGAATCTTATCGCCATAATGTTGACCTCCTGCACTTCCGTGGCTAACACATCCTGTGTCACTCCCTGTGAACGGATGTCTTCGGACTAGTACGGACTCCAAATACTGCACATAGCAGAGCTTCAGCGACCGGATCGAGAGATGAGAGCTAGAGCTTTTGCCGCTTGAGGGTATCGATCGGTACGGAGTTCCTCCACAGCCGTGGCAATATTATTCGGCAGATTCCTATGATCCGTACATCCGAGAGCTGGCCAGGCGTGGGTTGCATATTACTGCATTATCCGTTACAGTGCGAAGTCGAAAGCGGGTTATGCATTTACTCGAGCACATAGTGTTCGGTGCACATATGCGACTAAGCTCCTCATTTATATGCCTGTATAGCTCCAAATTCTACCTCAAAATATTCTAAAATCCTCCGTATAAATCCAATAATCGACAAAAATGGCATCAATGGTCGATAAACTCCGCAGCGGAACAGTAACGACACCCTCTAACCTCTCCCGCAAGTTGAAAGTTATAGGCAGTGGCTTCGGTCGGACCGGAACAATGTCAATGTCTGTAGCACTGGAACATCTCCTAGGAGGCCCAGTATATCATACCGGACAATTCTCTTTCAAGATGAAGAATGTCTGCTTCCATAATGCCAGCCTTGACTGGACACTTGATGCTAACCACTCTGCCATATTAGCAACGATTAAAACATGGCGCCAAATGCTCCGCCTAGGCGCCAAACCGGAATTTATCCAGTCATCCCTAAAATCTCTCCTAGCGGGCTACGTAGCAGTAACAGACACTTGGGGTGCAGCTCTAACTCCCGAGTTGCTCGAGGCTTACCCCGACGCTGTTGTTATATGCACTGTGCGCGAGCCTAACGCTTGGTGGCAAAGTTGGAATGATATGGTGGGCATGGCTGCGCAGCCGTTGATGATGAAGATTATGTTGTGCCCGCTTCCAGTATTTAGATACTTTCCCTGGGCATTGGACGATTTGTGGAGACGGTGGGTGGTGCGCATTCTTAGTATTAAGGTTATGATAGAATTATGCCTGATATGGAGTAGGTTCTGTGGACATTATGGGATTTCTCCTCCGAGCCCTCCTACTGGTAAAGGTATGTCTCCAATCCTGAATTTGACCATATCAAAGTGGCTCACTCGTATCTAATGTTATATTGTTCATATTGACTAGAATTTGCGCAATACCATATCGACTGGCTCAAACGTGTCGTTCCGCCACAGAGACTTCACTTCTTCAACGTGAAGGAAGGATGGGAACCATTGTGTAGGATTTTGGGCGTTCCAGTTCCGGATGAGCCATTCCCTAGGGTAAACGAGCGTGCTGCTATGAGAGAATTAGCTGTTATGTTAACGAGGATGGTGGTTTTGCGATGCGGGTTGGTTATTATTGGAACAATAGCAAGTGTTCTTGCCATGATTTTAGCAAGGAGACTGTTTTAGAGTGGTGGAAAGGGGGGTTTCTCGGTGGCGAGCACCATTTTAAGTGTAGGCTGAAAAGAACATGTAAAGAAGCGGTACAGAATCGAGCTTTTTACTTTTCCTGCCATACATTGAGAATACGGCAGACAGTCTTGAATAGCAACTACGAGGTTCTGCAACCAAAAGGTCGTAGAACTACGAGGCTTTAGACGAGGGGCCAGCGGTTCCAGCCAGTATAAGAGGAAGTCCGGCAACATGTCCTTGACCGAAACGGTGAGCAGAGAACGCCTCGCTCTCCAGAAATCAGAGACCCTTCCGACATGCAGTTGCGCGAGTTGAGGCGGGCTTTCTTAGACCAGCTTGCCTACGTCTGTGACAATATCAAGGGCGGAGACACCGTCACTGCTATAGCACTCGAGGCACAGCCGTCTGGAGCTATATTCTGGGTGGCTTCCAACAACGGAGTCTCCACGCGTACGACTGGCTTCCTTGACAGAGTCCTATGCAGTCTCCAAAGCATTTCTGTGTGTCAGACCGAGTCTGCCAGGAGTACTACCGAGGCCGAGCTATTTCAGATGTGTATCAAATTCGGCATCCGAAGAGTCAAGGCATATCAGGCCCTCTTGCGAAAGCCCTTGCAACAGTGCTTGAAAAATTTGAAGAGGTCGGGAGAGCAGGCAGGCGAGTAACAATTCTCACCCGACGGGACGTTTCTAATCCTGCTCGGAACCTATAATTGGAATATAGGAACAGCAAACTGATCCTAGAATCACACTTCTCAGCTCGGAAATATCGAACCTTAGCTCGCACCTGCCCCTCCCATCGCCATTAAGTGTCCTCTGAAGATCTACGAGCTCTGAATGATACCTGGCCCTTTGCTCTGTCACCGCACCACACCACGAGTCTGTAAGTAAATTCCCTTTTGCGAAGGGGTTGCCTCGATAGGTCACGCATCAACGGCCCGAGAGTAGGGAGGAGGGAAATGCTACTATTAGATCAGCCACGAGGAGTACAGTCACGAGGGGTAACATTACCAGCAGCAAAGTTTCGAGAACCTCGGTACAGTAGTTTTACCCTCAGTAATTTTACCCTCAATATGAAACCTAAATATAGAGATGCCGTCACACGGAGCTCTCATTGGCCTTTTCGGAGCCGCGCGAGTATCGACAATATTCTAAGCAAGATGGACGAGTAGGAAACGTATTCTAGTTTCGTATTTCACACATTGGAACAAGTTACAAGAAATATAGAAAGCAAAAAGATAAAAAAAGGAACCTGAATGAACCGGTCAGTGCCAGCGAGAAATGGAGTTGGACATGGAAAATATTCTTGAATCTCTGTTTCTAATATCAAGATGAAAACTCTCGACGCCATGTTATGCTGCAGACTGCAGTAAATTTCAGGATAAGAAGGTCTGCTTCGTATCCGGTGCATCACCATTCTTTCAAGCCCACAATGGCCACCAAAAACAAAAAGAACGAGCGAGAGGCTAGGCAGAAGAAAAGAGACCTTGTTGAAGAAGGCGCACGAAATGGCAAAATTCTGCGATATTGACGTTGCTTTAACCCTCCGCATCCGTAAAACTGGCCGCTACATCACGTACAAGTCAATGGACCTCGAGTCTTGGCCACCCTCCAAGAAACAAATAGCGATTGCTCACTGTATTTCAAGGAGTCTTGCTCTACTAACAGAAAACTGGCAACTTACCTACCCGCTTCCCTTGAATCTGCTTCCGCATAACATAGAAAGAACGCTGCGTTGAAAGGTATCGAGTACTTCGCTTACCTTAGTACTTCGCTTACCTTACTAAAGGAGAGTAATAAGGGATTTATAGAAGGAGCGGCAGGGATAGAAGGATAATGTTTTGCAATTGGATAATTGTAGTTTTATATTCAGAGGTATTATAACTTTATTAATAGGATACTATAGATATAAGTTAGCTTAACTATTAGTATATTTATTCTATCTATAATTACAAAAATAATTCCATTAGAGCCACCATTTTTAAAGATTGCTTTACAGAGCTAAGAAAAACAAATATCCAATAGATAAAAGTGCTTCAAAGAGAGTACTTGTTGCAAAACAAAGGGCATATATAATATAAATGTATGTTAAAACAGCATTGAAATAAATATACTTTAAAATTAATTTAAAACGCGTTGTAGAAATTAATGCGTTAGTTTCCGGTTAATTAAAGAATATTTGTAACTTATACTATTTTCAAATGTTTTTAAACCGTTTTGACTCTTAGAAGGTGACGGTTTACAAAACGTTTCCAGTAAAACGTCGGGTGGACTTCCTCCTGAAATACGCCAATTCCCGTGATATTTTCTTATTCACGTTAATTTAGTTGCCCACCTGAGCTCAGGTGGACCGGACCTTAAACTCGCTTTCTCATAGAATCGGGTCATGTGCACTCATGCAGGGGGGTCGGATGTAGAAAAGCTCGCAATCTTCGCTTTAATTAAGTTATTGTTGCACATCGCCTAGCAGAGTCACATCACTAAAGCAGCCACCTGCCATTAGTAAGTTCTCCCTTTCACTTGTTTCGGGGCGATGTCAAGACACCATGCCAGACTAGCCTTTCTCGCTTCAGGATTGAGTCTGTATCCTCTCACTCACTCTATTGGGTATGAGCACTTCAGGGGACCGGTTCTACTCCGGTATTAACTTGGCCTAACTAATCTTTGAGTCGCGGTGCTTCGATAAACACCACCGCGAGATTTTCTCGGTAATGCCGGGTTATATCTTCTCAGTCTCAGCATCTCAGCAACCCTCCTCTAGAATCTTCCTATTTCAGTTCTTTATTTTCTGCATCAGGGCAGCACGCCCTTTGTAAGCATTGGCTTCTCCAACCTGCATCTCAATTCATGTCAAGTGTAGGTTATTGGATGTATCAGATGCGAAAGTAATAACGATGTCGCATGTTTGTGTTGCGTCACCAGGCAAGCCATTAGTTATCCCTTAGTAGTACTCTCTGGTGACAGTCGCGCCACGTCTTGTCCAGAACAGGTTCCAGATAGTCCGGTTGGGGATCAATTCTTGTCACCCGCTGCTTCAATCACCCTTCAAAATATGTCCAGCCTTCCGTAGTCCTGATCGTAACTCGCTCTCTATCACTTGAGGATCTACTACCACGGATAGCAAGCCTTCTCGCCCCTCATCTCGCGCCACCATTGCGTCTGTTTGAATATTTCCCCGTCCACACCTCCAATCAAGATCCACCACTTCTTCACAAACCAATCCTGTGCCTCCCAGCTCCGTATATCCCAGGGTGCGCCTGAACCCACTGCCGAACTCCCACCACCAAGGCTTGACCCCCAGCAAATTAGGCCATCATTTTCAAGGTCGTTGCACAACTCATCTTCATTTATAATCGGCTGATCAGAGCAGGCAAGCCTGATAAGGCGCTCTCGGAAAGTGGGGAAGGGAAGCACATCGATATATGGATGGTGACATATCGTGAGTTGCGTGGCAGAGGGTCGTAAGTATGTATTCAAATGCAAGAAATCATTGAGGCACGAGTCCTTAGCGGCCGATTCCGAAATACAGTTGCGGAAGAAAGGTGACTCGGCACTATCACAGTCCAAACCCTCTATAGGGAGCCCTAGTAATGACGCATTCGCTACACAAGCTGCAACGAATAGTAGTTGCTTGATGCGGATGTTATTTCTGTGGATATCGGGCAGGGGTGCCACGTATGCCTTGTTGCTGTTTTGCACTGCCAATATTTTATCCGTACGAAGCTGCGTGCTACTAGCTACGCACTCGTGTCCAGCGCCGTGAGAGGTAGAGTCATGCATGACAACATCTACCAAATCGTCTTGTAGAAGGGCTTGCAGCCCTGCTCTCAAAATGCTTTGTACGTCGATCTTTTTTTCGATGATTTGACGTTTCATCCTTTCGTCAACGACTACACCCACTTGCTGAAGTAGCTGACCCAATGCGTCATGATTTTGAGCATTGCTGTGGATCAAAGGCCACAGTCCTGTAACGGGGAAAGATCTAAGCTCGCCTGCACCAAATAAACCATGTCTCGCCTCTGCTATCTCTGTGAGAGACTCTAAGTTCCTTCGTTGACGCTCTCCTAATGGGACATGGGATTAGCTTCGCGAGACCGAACATCCGTCATTTGATTTGCTTACGATAGTTCTTCTGTGCCTGCTTATTTTGCATCCGTCGCCTATCGGAGATCTGCCGGCTGGGCCTCGTTTCTGTGGACATGTTTGTGGTATCTGGGCTAAAGGGGGTCTTAGGCGGGCAGATGAAATGTAGAAAGTTGCTCACGAGATCATCCCTGGGTGGCGTATAAGATTGGGGTCGTGCTCTCGTAAGCATGCACAGCGCGACGCAAGCCCTCAAAAAATATCGAACCCATGCATTCCCAGTCCGGCTCCCTGATGCTAGTCCTAGTAAGGACGAACGAGTCTTGGTTTGCGCATGTGCATTCACGTTTCTGGCAAATGCATATGAAAGGTTATATTATTAGCTATTTCGTAAATAACGTTGAGAAAATCATACCACGCTGTTATACCATCTAGGGATTCATTTAAAGAGTTCAAATATGTTATTAGCCTCAGTCATAGATATATTAAAGAATCGGTGGCCCTGTGAACCATTATCCTAGAACTAGCACTACAGTTTTGAATCCAGATAGACTCAGCCGTATATATCCCACTACGTTTTGACTATCAGCATCTCCTTGAGGGATTCCAGGTAGCATAGTCTTTTCCATATCAGAAATTAAATTGATGTCTATATCCCTGCTAGTCTCCTCATCCCAACATTACTAATTGTCCTGCCCTCTCCTTCCACCCCCTTTCCTTCCAATGGCGCCCCATCGCCACTTGCCAGTTCCGTCAAAACCTTGGCTAAATCCTTTGTAGGACTAATCATACTACCCCATGTATATCTCAATATCGGTAGCAATCTGCTATCAACTAACTTTTCCATGCCCTTTCTTTTTGGTATCCACTCATGAATCTCTGGATGGAATGTAGTATCAATACCCGCTGGCCTCAAGGAAAATGGTCTCAGATTGTAGAACTGTGGATCTTTGGATAATGAGAGAAGAGCAGCTTCTGTACGGCCTTTGATAAGTCCAAAATGCGGGGTCAAAAGTCCTGGTGACGTGGTCGCGCCTTCTCCTGATACATAGACAAATTTGAAAGGTATGCCGGACTCTGGAAGTGTGGTGAATGCACGAGCGGCAGCGAGAGGGTACTCAAGGGTTATCTTTTGGTATTCTCTATTGTAGGCAAAGAGATTAATATTCTGCGTGTGCCAAAGAAGGAGATATACGTACTCGTTGTTAACCTTTGTAATGCTAATACCTTGTGCCCAGACACAACCCTCCGCTCCTCGTAACCGTTCTAATACCTCACTTGGATAAGCATTGAAGTCCTTGTGGATAATGACTTTCACTTTCTTGTGGCCATCAGCCTGAGGGACAGGTCTACGAGAAAGTATCGAGACTGTTGTGACTGATGAGGTGTTGATCATGTAGTGAAGAACAGCAGAGCCTATAAGGCCAGTTGCACCAGTAAGAATAAGATGCATCCTAGTGGATTGAAAAAAATCAAGAATCCGACAAAGTATACGGAAAACGATTATACGTATATTAAAAGTTGGTGGCAAGCTTATATTTCTGAAGAACAATTTCGCCTTAGTCCGCCAATGCATAGCAAAGCGGGTCGCTGGTGATGGAAGCGAACCCCGGGAAGGACATGATGAAGTGCTTATGGGAGCATGCAGCACTGCAGGCCCTAACATATTTCGGGTAATTCTGCTGTGATCTCTGCGTCAGCGACGATACTTCGGGCGTATACGTATTGGTACCCCGATCTTTAACCCTGTCTCCATACCCAGCCCATTTATCTTTTTCCAGTTCGCAATATGCCTGCAGGTTTGCTCACCCTTCCCGTTGTGGGACTTGGAGGCGATAGAAGATGAATTTGCGCTCTGTTGCGCTCGACGGGAGTTAAGATGTGGCGGCCCTGACACTCACCCCACCCTGATTAATTGTCGGCTCGCTACGGGCACTCCTACGTCGCATTCGCTCCTAGTCGGCGTAAGCATCCCCGTCGCATAAGCATTCCCATCGCGATAAAAAGCATCAACACCACACTGTATTTATACTGGTGATCAATGCTAAGTCCTGCATAACAAATGCTATTAAGTACCTAGACTATAATTGAACTAAATGATATAAATGACTCGTCTGAACTCGAATCCTCCTCTTCAAAGGGCATAAAATCGTCCTGTAGCAGTAGAACCCTGATTAGCTACTACTGTACTAAGTTCTTAACTGTCCTTAGTCTATACTGCGTCTAGCTGGAGGCTTCTTGTCTTTGATACCCTATAGCCTCTTTTAGGGGAAGATAAACGACTTCTCTATTATAACTTTATATTTATAATGGTAGCCTACAAACTTGAGAAGGTGGAGCTTGAAATAGCCTTAAAAGTTGTCCTGCACTTCCTAATTTGGCTTCTCCCTAAGAACAAAGCAGACCTCTTTAAAAGGTGGGTAGAGGATCTTTACTCAAGCCACCAGCTGGTATACAGCTCTCCTAAGATCTAGCTAGTTGTACCAGATATAGACACTCTTAAGGATGATTCGCTCTTTAATAATAATTCAATCGATGATGAGTTTATACCTGTGGTTTGTGATAGAGGATATTAAGAGGAGGGACAGCTTACAACTATTGGTATAGCCTCTGGTATAACCTCTGACTCTAGGACCTCTATAACACTACATGTCATATCCGAAAGGCCATTATCGTCTCTTCAACTACCCAGTCTTCCTCCGCTCGCTCAATTTCCTTGTCCTGATTATCATCCTCATTCTCATCCTTAATATCAGTCCCTTGATCTTCTTCGCTATCAAAACTGGTTTCTAACCTCTATTTACAAGCAACTTATATAATAATTGATGCCTTAGGTGGAGACAGACAATGCAGTACACTGTGTTAATTTCTTAAATACAGCTTTGTAAGCTAAGGGGATTTACCTCTTACCAACCGTTCTTGGTGTAATTCACACTATATTCGCTGATAGTGTACTCTGCTTACAGTTGCATTAGCGTCTGCGCCTGATGCAATTTGCTTACTCCTGCACCATGACCCTGCACGTTTCAGTTCTAGTCTGGTCAGCACCAGAACTTATCCGCTGGAGTGTCTTTACGAACCAAAATGATACTCTACCAAATTTTATACACTTAGAACTAAGAAGTCCGAAATGAATAGCAATACGTGAGAGCACGCTCCCGCTTCCGATCATTTTGAAAATCTCCTCCGCGAGGTTAATATTGAACGAGACAGCGGTTATCCATCTCTCCTACCAATCTCTCTTAAATTTCAATATGGCCCGGCACTCTGGTCTTACTGCAGTGCAAGCCGCTGACCGCCTCGCCATCCGCGAACTCTTTGATGCCTATGCCCACTGTGCTGATACTCGAAATCTCGAGGGACAGAAGAGCCTCTTCACTGAAGACACAAAATTTGTCATTTTCATGGATGGTGTGGGGACTAACCCTTCGCAAGAACTCCACGGGCGGGAATCACTCACACCAATCTTTGAAAATTTGAAGTCGTATGACAAAACGACGCACTTCAATGGCCAGAGCACAGTTATACTTAATGGCGATACAGCGACGGGAGAGAGTTACTGTCTGGCACACCACCTGTACCAGGCCAATGGCGAGCGGATGATCATGATTGCATCCCTGCGCTACATTGACAAGTTCGCAAAGGTGGACGGCGAATGGATGTTTGCTGAGCGCTATCTCTATGCTGACTGGATCGAAACTCGTCCTTCAACGTCGATCACAGGTTCTTAGAGTACTCGAATTCCATGGCCACTTCTGCGTACATTGTCGAAAATCGGATAATTCGGGTTTTATTGCGGGGAACGAAAAGGAAAAACTGCCGCTTGACATATGGCTACGAGTGAAGTGGAAGACTTAGTGGTGAAAAAGTCAGATGACCTTGTCTCTCTATTGCTGTTAGGTTCCAGCATTGTATAATCTGGCATAAGAGCACCCCTATGTGGCCAGGGCGAGCAATTTGACATTCTCTAGGAGGGTCTCTTATAAATGGGGGTCCTAGATGTCAAATTATAAGCTAGAATACTTAGTATTATTTACCATGCTCTACTTCCGGTGCCGGCGGTGCTGCAGTCGAGTCCATCACCGTCATGGCAAAAATCTCTGTCCCGATAATGCGAACGCGCAGTGGTGCCCAACGCTGGAGGAACCAGCCGGTACGGATATTTGTGCCATTTCGATATCATGGCTCAGTCTAAAGCTTTTGGTGACAATCCTGTGGTTGACTTTGAGGAGGTGGCCTGTCTCAGTTCAGTATCCAGTGACTATTCCCAGTGTCAATGTGCCAACGGAGGTTCATGAAAGGACGTGGTCGATGTTGTATACAGGACGATGGACCAGTCACCACCTTTAGCCGAAGAAGAAGGGCGCATCCAACAAGCTATCTAGGCTATGCAGAGTGGTTAATTCGCATTCTAGAGGGCTGTAGTGCATCGATATACAATTTAATACAGTGTCCTTATTACGTCTGCAAAGGGTACACCTCCTAATTCATCTTAAGGTAACTAATGCAAGAGTTCACGTTGAAATGCAATCAAAACGCGAACTATGAGTAAAAGGGTCTTTGAATTTGATGAAAGAAAAAGAAGAAGAAGAAGAATAATAATAATAAATTGCTAGCTAAGGGGTTACTATATAAGTGGTACCTCCATCGTCAAGATTGCTCTCTAACTATTGACAATTCCATACACTTCAATTATTGGCTATCCATTACTTTGACTATTGGCAATTTCCTACAAGAGTTTACAGAATATTTTACTGATAGCGTAGCTGAGTTTAGCTGAGGGAGTATCCCTTTACAATACCCTTGAGTTGTTGATCCGATCCATAATCCATAATCCATAATTCTAACTCGACCCCTTGACCGGCGAGGTCGGGCTGATGTGACCGGGGAAGAATAATCAGGACAACGTGAGGCAGGAGGGGGAATGACTATCTCTCCCAAAATCCACATAGCTTGCGCGTGACACATGCCCAGGCCCTATCAGCGCTCAGATTCCCACAGTCTCTGCGGTGTGGCCGGTGACTCAACACTCAAGCGGTTTCACTACTGCTGCAGAGCGGTTCCTTCGAGACCGCCGCACACCAGAACCACCCTCTTCCGCATTCTTCCATTCGTTGTGTTTCAGACGCCACAGAGTTTATATCGTGACCTGGATGGCTTGGCGAGATTGCTGGAGTGTCGAAACTCTATCATCCTTGTTGAATACACTATGGGAGGAGTGTTTCTGCTCTGATTTTGCATGTGTGACCTATCTCAAGCGCTAAAGCCTACAGGTCCGACGGCCTTGTCCACGCGGGCAAGGCCTTGCCAAACACCCTTTCGGGCACGGTACTCAATTATATCTACTGCAGTCAACTCCAGGCTCTTTCGATCAGATATTCCACCTCCAAATTTACCGCTATCATTTCATTCATATAACAGGTCCCCGCTACGGAAATTTTGACGTGGTAGATATCGCACATATCGCCAATTGCCTATTTGACTCCTCGAGCGGCCAAGGCCCCCACAGCTATATAGCTGGAGAAATCTCCTCCAAGACCTCTCCAGACGAAGTATGTATTATCAATCTCAAGATATCAATTACTCACCATATTCAGAAATCAAGTACACCATCCTCTAAAGATTCATCTATTGAGAAAGAGAACTGGAGAATGTTTCAACCAACAAAGTCAAGCAAATATGATATACTTCAACCTAAAGAGAAAGTGTCCTTGATGACAGGACGAAGGACCCCTGACTGGGATAGCGGTTTGTTGTTAGGACAATCATACAGAAATTTTGATAAGGATGGAGACAATATTGCAGCTGCATTTCGACTCGAGAGTAAAGATCAACCTCTCATGAGGCGACGCAAAACAAGCACAAGCAAAATCAAGACCATGACCACTGTACAAGAAATCCAAATGGATTCTCGTGAGTTAATTCTTAAGATCAGGCTATATGTCCAGTTGACCTGAAGTAATATGGGTCAGCCACTATTCGCGGCCAGCCACCACCACTACATGGGTGCTCAAACAGACCGCCCGGCAATAGCTGGCAGCAGCATAGCCTCGGGGAGACTATTCTCAGTAATGTGTCTGAACCGGCAGTTGACAAATTTACTCAGATGGCCATCCGGAATGCTACGAATGCTCAGGGGTCAGTAGGCGATGGCTGGGGTGCACCCAAGCCGCTGAAGCTACCTGTAAAAACTCAACCATTACCGCCTACGAATCCAGCGCCACTAATGATTCCTATCTCATCGGCTCCGTCGCCACGGCTTGCCGCGAACCAGTCAAAGGGGGAGGAGTTACCAGGTCCAGGTGTCCCACAAAAGAGTGCAAAGATGTTGAATTTTGCTCCTTGCTTCAAAAGCTCAGTGACCAAACAATCACAAATCCCTACGACAGTTCCGAGTGCTATAGCGACCTCCATACTTTTTACGAAATCGCTGCCAAGACAACTAAACTATACTCACTCACACCGGACATCCCCACAGTCTTGGAGCGCCACACTAAATTCTGCACCCTATTCTCGGGAACACTCTCAGACAACGGACATTGGATACGTCTCCAGTCATCGACGTGGAACATCAGAAAGTGCCAATTCTGTCATCGACCGAGGTCGACACAAGAAAAATTCCGACGCCAGTCCGTCCAAGCGACTGCATTCAGCAGCCATCACAAAATCAGTCAGCGAGAAGCGTAAGGCGTTCGAGGCCCTCCCACCGTCTTCTACTCCTGCTGTTGCGAGTAGATCAATGTCAACTGACGAGATTGAGGTACTGAGGAGGCAGGCCATGGGACAAGCAACACAATTTGGTGTTCTCAAGTCAAAAGATGTCGATATTCTGTCTTGGGTTCGTTGCCCCAATCTTTCCATCCATATAGCCAACCGCTAATCATGCTAAAGGAACTTTACAGTCTCGATGAGAGGTGTGAATATCTTCGACAGACTCTCCGCAACCTCTCCTCAGGCCGCCGAAATCTCCAGGATCGTATCTGCATGTATCTACATTCACCACGCCTCGCACAGTTCTCACATGAATCGTTGCTGAAGCAAGAGGAAGCCCTCTCAGAGCTAAACATGTCGATTGACGACTGGATTGCCCGACAGGAAAGAGCTGAGAACCGCCGCACTCGAGTACGGCAGAAGCTACTTGAGCACATCGCTGCAACACTGATGCTGGATCCACGGGCTGGGTTGAGGAGGAGACAAAGTAGAAAACTCCATGTATGATATGCAAATGAGAGGTCGATGTACACTACCACGTAGCCCAACGATGGGTAATAGCCCAACGCTCCTTTCTGCGCCTTTCCAAGCCGACACACCAGAGCCGGTTGTATGTACTGATGTCAACTCAATTTGTATGTGCGCCTTGCTGACATATATGAAATATAAGATAAATTGTATGGTCAAGGAGAAAGAGCAAGAAACGTATAACTAAATCCAGCCTTAGTATTGAAACTAACTGTATAACCAAGGCGAATCGGATCGGGTCAACTTATATGGAATGGGTGAACAATACACCGGGAAAGCGAATATATTAATAGCAAGGCAGTAGCCTTACCTTTAGAACAACAACTAATTCAACCAACCGTTTTGACCCTATATTGCATATGCAGTATCACCGGAGTGATACAAACACTAACATGGCTATCGAGTCTAGCATCACACCTAATGCCGTAGCCTTTGAAGGTTTGGTCGGTCCCTAGGGCTTATCAACGTGATGTATATGCCCCTCGAGTTTGATTTTCATCCCCTCTTTACTATCCTTTAACTCTAACATGGAAAGGAAGAGTTTTGAGTCTAGAAGATGAGCCTCTTCCGCACTCGACGGACCCCGGTACATCAAGTCGTGCATAACCGTCATGCCTACTACTGATGTACGGCCTGCAATCTCTGTAGCAATAAGCAATGCTCGAGCCATTGTCTCCTTAGATGTAAGAAGTAATTCAGAAAAAAGTTGAGCGAGAAGCGGATTGGAGGCTGCATACATGGCACCTGTCGTGACCAAATGCTAGCTATTCGTAGCTCCCTCAGCCCTGTGCGATCACAGCAGATAAGATATCGCGTGTATACTTAGAAGCCACTTATAACCTTAATTCTTAGATTTTGTTTGTTCTCCTGTATAGCGCTGTATATAGGCGGTAATATCTCAGTTGTAAAGCCAAAATCTCGTGGTATCTCTTCGTTTGATCTAGTGATTAACCTTCACTGTGTCAAGTTCACTTATTTTGAGCTGCAAGATGTGCCTTGGTTTGTTCAACTATTACAGAACACCTTCGGATACTCGCTCTTTGGTAGGATCGTAAAAAGATACATGAACACCCACGTGTAGCCAATCATCTTACTCACTGTACGGTTCAGTTGGTAGCCCCTTGTGACCCGAGAGAAAGCCGCGCTCGCTGTCATCTCCACCATGACGCCAAGGAAAGTGTATAGGTAGAAAGTGACCTCCCCCCACGAGCCGCAAGTGTAGCCTAGCTGGCGGATAGCAAGCATGTGCACGCACCCAGACAGGGCATAGACGAAGAAATTGATAAAAATCTTTCCTACGAGGCTCGATTTCGGGAGGCACAAGATGTTCTTACTAATCCAGATACCATAGGACGTATAGCTGCGGTAGACTAACCGGTGCCAGAACTTGCCCCAGAAGTTACGTATGGAGGTAGCTTCACGGATATCACCAAAGAGCGGTGGCCAATCGGAAGGATTGTCGAATCCCGTAGCAACGAAGACAAAGGCTAGTACGTCGTGTATACTAACATAGACGCAGATAGAAGAAAAAAGGAAAAATATAACTAGCCAGGCGCGGATAGCCGTCTCGCGGAGGGTAACGTCCCCGAGTCGGCGGAAATAGCTTTCTTTAGTAGGGAGGAAGTCAGTGATACCTAGTTGGATGCCATGGCGTGGGGCAACATCGTAGTAAACGGAGGAATACAGCTTCTCCAAGATCAGAATACCCGCAAAGGACAGAAGGCGATTGCGAAGAAAGATCGCCCACGGTGAACGCCACATTGTTTTGAACCTCTTTGCAGGGTCGCGGGCATATTTTTCTCTATAATATTTACTGCCAGTGTCCAGCGATGGCGCGCGAGTCACAGTACCACTAATATGCGGTGATTGTCGATCTGTCCCTAGCCAGCGCGGGTTGAACAGCATCCTGTATGCGCGGAACCACTCGAATGAGACACCTGGTTTCGGCGGTAGGACATACTTCTCATAACAAAGCACGCAGCTAATGTGAGAAACATAGATAATGATGAACATAGCGAACACTTGAGAGCCCCATAGGCCAAATTGGACATCGGTGATCTGGCGAAAGGATAGGCACGCGCAGCCTATGATGCCGATCAGAAGGGCGGGGCGGGTGGCCTGTTGCGAGTTCAGTGCAATAATGGCGAGGAGCATTGAGCCTGCAAAATAGGCACACATTAATACAACGCCGAGGACCTTCATGATCGCGTCTGGGATCAGGAAAGAAGAGAGAGAAAGTAGAAGAGAGACTGTGAGGGAGAAGGAGGTAGCAGAAAAGCCGCGAATAGAGATCACGGAGGAGCGTAGGTGCGGAAACGAAGGGGTGAATGAATATATGTACAGGATCATGGTGCATAGGATGGGAACTCTGTCACTAATGTGGAAAACGAGAATGCGGGCGCCGCATCCTGCTCCTGCGTACACCTCGCCATCCTACCTTCGTAGTGCGTGGCGCGCGTATCTCAAAGAATGTGCTGCTATACGAGATGTCGGTTAGAACTAGCTTAAATACGGTAAGCTTACTTTAAGAATACATATGGCGCATGGTGGCGCATGGTGGCGCAGTTCCGCTCAATCCTCCCTACTAGTAATCTTACAGTGCCTCGCAAATTTCTACGAATTTAAAAATAGCCTATTTTTCTCGGGTGAATAACATGCCTCGAGGGAGATTTGTAGGTGCAGGGATTGGTAGCTCAGAGTGATTCAGTGAAAACCTATGTATTGCTCTTTTAGTATTCAGAAGTGTGCAGAGAAAGAAGAAGAAAGTACGGAGGCGTGTATAATAAGCCCCTTTTATCCTCTGAGGTAGTGGCTTGCGCTTGGTAATACCATGCCATACCTCTGGGTATCTACCATTGACAGCTCAAAAAGGTATGGTCACCTTCCAGAGGAGGCCTCTGGTTTCGGAAGGCATACCTTTTTCCGAACAGTGGTTAGGCTTCCAGACTACAGGAGTGGTCACCCCTCGTCTTGATGTACGGCCCCCGCAAGGGCACTGGAATTATGCATCGGCTGTAGGCTAGGGGATAAACCATGAATGGGCCGCTCTTAAGTGGTAAGCTATTTTAAGTGATGGTGGATCACAGGTAATCGCGGTATTAACTTAAATGGGATACGCTCATTTGGATACAGAGCAGGCGCCTGACTCGCAGATGCACAGTCGCAGAAGGAGACATTGGATTTTGTATCTAGCTAAGCCATATCCCAGAAAACATCGGATATGCCCCAAACGCCGCTAACAGAAATCAGAGAACGCCACGTGCCACACCGTCGATTCTCCTATAGTCCTCGCATTCAAACGTGCTTGTATTCATAACATGAATAGCATACATGGGGCTTGGAAGTTGCTCCCCTCCTCCCCTTTTACGCTGCAGTCTTGGAGGGAGCTGGTGCCCCACCAATGTACTCCTTGAGCTTCTGGAGGAATTCCGGGCTTGGGTGACTGACGATAAGGTCGTGCCCCTTACTTGCGAAGGAGGCGCCTTGAACAGTCTGGCCCTTGAGGGCGGTGACCTCGTCCGTGCATACTGCAGGTACGTCGTGGAATGAGATATTCCCCTCCGCTTCGGTGAATTGAAGCTTCGCCGGTAACTTCTTCACGGCTTCCTCACATCCTTTAAATGCGGTAGCCATGGTGACATCTACGAGGCATTATCTGTTAGCGATTGTGATCTATGAATATGAAAAGAAGAATTTACCGCGTGCCCAAATATCGTTCGTCCCACGGACCTCGAGGCCGCGACCGAACAAAAATTTGGCCTCGGTCAGGGCAGCGCAGGAAGCTGCAGCGAGGAAAAGGGTCTTGGTGGTAACCATCTTAGTCTAGAGAAATTGCTGTCGGGGAAATAGCGGAGAAGAAAGAGAGTATGCTTAGTCGGTTTTTAGTCTTATTGAGTAGTTAAGATGAAGTAGCTGATGACAAGAGAGGGAAAGAGAGGGTTATGCATACCTTATATATAATATCAGAGATAGGATCAGCTTTGATATCTATTTGGCTAGGTAGCATTACAGATTCCTCTATAGTATTCCCATCTGCTAAGTATAGATCTTCTGTGATAGGACGCAAGCTGTCCTTTCCGCAGCTTTAGGAATGCAATCCAACTATAAAGGATTGGCCAAGAGTGCCCGCGGCTGCGATTTAGCAGCCAGGAAGGGCCCGCGCGGATCCTCAAATCCGTTGACGTACAGGTTTTGATCTCTAGGTTATTTGGGAATAGAATCCGCAGTCCTTTGTGCTAAAATGGGATTACAGATTTGGAATGCATGCAAGGTCGCCTACGTTTCGTTTCCAAGGAACCTGATCGCGTTTACATGCTCCTATTTCCTCATCTGAGAAAGTGTCCACGCTAGGTGGGTCGCATTTGCTCCGCGACGTATTCCCTCGTCTGGTACGAGCTGCCCACGCTAGCAGGGGTAGAGTAATACACTATTTCCATAGTGCTGAGTATCGCTAAAAGTCCATGTACTACAGTGCTTACAGCCCTTAAAGCCTCTAATCATTTTAGCGAGCAAAGAAAAACTTTAGCGTGCCCCTGCTAGCGTGGGCAGCTCGTACAGACGAAGGAATACGTAAGCGAGCCGATTAAGATCCTCCGTCACAGCCACGTTTTGTAGTAAATATTGTTGCAATATTTAGAGTTTAGGGATGCCACTACACAGGGTTCTTACAGTTGCCTATGCTAGGGCTTACGGATAGGGTTTACGGTAGGCTACCACTGTAGGCAATCACCACCACTTTATAGCCATAACTCTACTGTATATATAGAATCAATCGTAGCTGTAGACCCCTCAAGCAATCAAGCAATTCAGTGGTTCTGTATTAGTATTATTCTCTACGTTTCCCATTGAGCCCATCTTCACACATTGCAAACCTCGAACAAATATCCTCACCAATTTTAAAATCTAGTTAGAGCTACTGCGTATCACTCAATATTATTACCATATCATCTCACACCAGGTTATCTACTTCGCTGTCGCCTTCTCTAGACTATACTTCGCTGTTTGTATCTCTGTCACCTCCTCCAGATAATATCTCGTTGTCTGTATCAGTGTCTGTAGCTCCAATTGCGACCGAAGCTCCAACTACTACTGTAACTTCAATTGCCACTGCAGCTCCAATTACCACTGTAGCAGTTGATATTGCTATGACTCGCTCTACTGTTCCGAAATATGGCCTTTCTTTACCTCCGCCAGAGACTTTTACTTTATATAAAGCTTTATTTGACTCAGCACAAGCACGTGCTCGTCGATCAGGATATGCTTTTGTTGTTCAAAAATCAGAACTACGTAATGGAAGGCGTATGATTACTCTTTGCTGTGATAAAGAACGTCAATATCAATCTGGCGTTAGTGATAATACTCGAAAACACCTTACCAAAACCAAAAAGAGTAATTGTCCATGCTCAATTCAAGTTAAAGAGCGTCCTGATGGTACATGGGATCTTTTCCATCGTATGTCTGCTGTCAATTCCACTCATAATCATCCTCTTTTCGAAGATCCGGCAGCTTGTTATCAGCATCGACGTTAAAATATAACTCAGGAATCAGTAGTTCTTAATAGCCATACAGCATCTGTACCACCTCGATTGATAGCTACAATGCTTCGACATGAAGATCCAGAGCTTCGAGTTATTAACAGAGATATATATAACATGACAGCAAAAGTTGAACGAGAACGACGAAAAGGATATTCAGTATCAGAAGCTTTGATCAACCAATTGAATCAAGAAAGGCTGAAGGTGCAATTGAATATAGTTGTCAACTTGACAGTGAAAAACATATTCAGTTGTTGTTTATTGCAGATAAACGTTCTATCAAGTATCTCAATGAGCATCCTTTTGTTATACAAATAGATTGTACTTACAAAACCAATCGATTTGGCATACCTTTAATGAATATTATTGGCATTGATGGTATGAACCGGTCATTTACTGTTGCTTTAGCATTTCTAAATGATGAGACATTAACAAGTTATGAATGGGTAATCAATTGTTTTCAAAGGCTATTTGAATCGAATATTCAGCCAGCACTTATTGCAACAGATTGCAAGGAAAACCTCATTGTTGCTCTTAAAAAGTTTTTTTCACCAGCATATACTAAGTGTATACTTTGTCTTTAGTATATTTTCAAAAAATGTGCTTGTTAATTGCAAGGCTAGATTTGAAACCGCAGAACGTTGGGAAGAGTTTGAAAAAGGTTTCAAAACCGTAATATACTCAAAACCGGAAACAGAATTTGAGAGCAATCTATCAGCTTAGCAAATTGAATTCGATTGGAATGACGGCAATTTGCATACTACAGCCAATGGAGTGTTGAATGGACTTTCCCCTACTGAAGCTATAGCTGAAGTTACAACTAAAAATTTGGAACGAGCAGCAGTTGAATACTGTTTAGGAAGTTGGCTTAGCAAGTATAAGAAGAAGGTTGTGCAAGCATGGGTTGATTTATCAATGCAAATACAATTAGTACTTCTTGCCACGAAGGAGCACATTCAATTCTTAAAAAGAAATGGATTATATCTCCTACAAAAGACCTTACAGGTGTTTGGGATGCTTCAAAGCTTGCTTTAAATCATCAACTTACTGAATTGGAGGCAGCTATTGCTAAAGAACGTTATACACAGCCAGCAACATTATAAAATCACTTCTATTGTCATTTAATTCGGCATGTCACTCACCAAGGTCTCTATAATTTGCACAAGCAATATAAGTTATATCAAGGTTGAAAGGATCAAGAAGTCCATCAAGAAAATGGCGAAAACAATAGAGAGTTCTGTACAAGAACCTTTTACAAATCTATGGGAATACCTGGCTCTCATATGATTGCAGAGAAAACCCAATTGGACAACCAATTCAACCTCTTGATTTTCATTTTCATTTGGCATTATAGACGACCACATCCAGGCTTTGGAGCTATTGATATTGAATTACCTATTCAGAATCCAGTTGCAAGAGATCGTCAGCGAAGAATAAAAGGCAACTCTCAAGTATATTCTAGAGCATACAATAGAAGATACAATCGAGAAGTTCGGCACCAAGAAGCCAGTCAAATATTAGTTCAGCAAGCTCAAACAGGTCGCATTCTTAGTCAATTTGAGCAAATTAGGCCTCGATTAAATCATTGATCTTTTTGTGTACCTTTTGGTCATGACAAATTGAATTGCTTGGGTTGTGAATCAACTACTCATAATAGGAGCAGATGCCCTACGAGGCCATATGAAATGGCTATGCTATGGGAAAGTTCTATGCGCAATAATAATGAGGGTAGGTGATATGAAAGTGCTATAGTATCAGTGTCTACAGTTAGTACATACGATATTATAAGCTAGTGTGCAGAATAGATTGCGCAATTGATATTTAATATTGAAGTTGAATTTTCGTTAGATTATCTTTACCAGAGGTAGATATTGCACTTGCATAGAATTACTATGCATTCGCCATACAAAGTTAGTGAAACGACAGAATCCTCAAGGAGGGTGTGTGCTGTGTATCACGAGCCTCCCTGACCTGATTTAACTTAGGGTAACCGGGCTGGGACCAAAAATGACGCTCACACCAATCACATCAGTCCGTTCAATCCTCCAAAGCTACACACAGACACACAATTTATTAACGCCCGGCGGGTAGCCCGACAGGGCAACTATTGCTAATCTACAAGTACATTTCTTAAAGTGAATTCTTGCCTCCTTGCAACCAGACAGAAGCAGGCTGCGTCATCGTGAGGCATTTTCTCCATTAGTCAAGTCAGAACATTCCTCGCTCTGCTCTTAGGGGAGCTTGACGGAGCAGAGCTCAAAGAGGCACCTGGGATATCACGACTGTAAAGATAGTGCGACAGCAGCGGGGGACAGGTACATGATTCCAGCTCCTGCACTCGTATCTCAGCCAATGCAAACGCCGTCCATAGAGAGGGTCATCATCGGAGTGTCGAGGGAGATAGGGCTCAGAGACGGAGGCCGAAGGTGTTAGAGCCCAAAGTCCAGGTTATTCAGCTGCAGCAAGGCCAGCGGAGGACACATCCAGGTAGATCCAGCTAAAGGGGGTAGAATTGCATATAACAGAAGATAAACGAGGGTCTGAGCTGCCCGCAGAGGATTGTTGGACGGGGAAGTGAAAGGGGAAGAGAGGTCGAGAGGGGCGGGGCGCGGTCCTTATAGACGTTGCGCGCGCCTTGCCCGACGCGGGTGGGGGGCAAACACCGCGACCGAGATTACTCTTAATTTATATATTTAGTTAATGGAATTTAATCCTTTAACTAGTAATAATAAGAGAGTTAAAAGATAACTCTTTCTACTATATTACTTTATTCTTCTAGTTATATCTGTTTTCATTCCTATATAAAATCCTTATCTTAGCCTACTAGACAGTCTAAATCTCGAGTGTATCCTGGAGAGAGGGCACGGGAAGTAAGATAGCGCTCTAAAATGCCTGATGCATGATCAAAAGCATCGTGGCTAAAGTTGTAGGCTGTAAACTGCATTGGATCCATAACTTTTCCACCGTGGTCACCTCTCTTCGTCTTGAATGCCGAGTCACGTGTGTATTGTTGAATGGCGGTCGCGCGTTCATACCGAGCCTCCATGTACAGTTTCAGTCGATCTTCAACATCCTCTAGGAGTGTGCCAAGAGGGAAGAGAGCGCCTAGTGCCGCACCATCTTCGATTGCCTGGGCCCCACCCTGGCCTTGGTGGGGGAGAAAGGGGTGGGCAGCATCTCCAAGTAGAGCAAAATTCCCTTCTGTCCACTTTGGCAATGTAATGAGCTAGTCGTCAATATATTTTGAGTGTCGGCTGACTTACATTTGTCAAAGCCGCTAAGTCTAATAATTTCCATAACTTAATAGTCTCGGGCTGCACTTTAGCGAGTAATGCCTTTACGTCCGCAGGATATTCATCAAATATTTTGAGCACTAGGTCTTTACTCGCAGATTGGTTCCAATCATCATCCTTACCCTCGCTTTCTTCATCGGGGTGAAGACAAACAAAATTCAGCTCAGTATTGTTGCGGCATGGATACATAACAATCCGGTGGGAGTCACCATACATGAGTCTCAGTTCACCATTTCGTTCGCAGAAGTGTGAGGTCTGGGGATCGCTTTTGACAGCATCTGCTGGAATGAGAAAACGGAAGGCACTCGTTCCTGAAAGCTTTGAGGCACTATCTGGTCCCGCAATATATTTTCGGAGAGACGACTTAGTCGAGTTAGCAACGTATCTCAGCAGCCAAGTGTCAACCCACATGTGTCCCATCTGCTCCGATAATTAAATCCGCTGTAACTTTCTTGCCATCGATCAAGGTGATCTCAGATTTTGCTATATCGAGGCCAGTCACCTTGCTTTGTAAAAATATTTCAACACCTTCGCTCAATGCCCTTTCTTTCAGGGCATTGTGAAGATCAATGCGATGGCAGAGTTGCCACGGCTTTGTGGGAGGAGATCAGCCACTGCTGTACTAAGTCAAGGGGCGTAGCATACTTACATATGGATAGACATTCTTCAAACCCGTCACATCTCTCAAGAATACCCTTTCTCCGCTGGGACGGTATTCGGATACCCATTCGCAAGTAACAGCACCGTGTTCATCTGGATTAATGCCTATTCGATGCAAAATCCCATTGGCGTTGGATGGAAGATGGATAGCTGCACCAGTCTCTAATGCGAAACGCGAGGATTCATAAATCTATAAGAGTTAATAATCACAGCTCATTCGCGAAATCTCAACCGTTTCCCTAAGACGGTCTCTCACAAGTCCCAAGGATTGACTTACTTGGACAATGTGTCCTGCAATCCTCATTGCTATAGCAGCAGTAAGGCCCCCTATTCCAGCCCCAACTATTACCACCTTCAGAGGCCGAACTTGGCTAGTTTTATCGTCGAGATTGTCGATCTGCATTATGCACAGAAATACTAAGGCTCAACAAAAGATTCAAATGGTATAAAGCTTGAGATTAAATTCGCAGAGAGGAAGAAAATCTGGGAGGGAAGCCTAGCGGATAATCTGATACTTGAGTGTCCATAACACAACCGTCGGGACATCTTAAAGCTATGGGTCTTCTGAGTCCCTAAGATGTAAGTTATTGTGGGGCACGTGTCCCTCTCCACTTTTGCTGTCTCAAAGTCTGCCGCATTATCGGAAACGGTGGGGAGCTCCGCTCGGAACGGAAGCAGTAGATGTACTAAAGTAAACCCACGAATAGCTAATTTAGACTAGAATTGGGCTTGAGGTAGCTATACGAGTCGTCAGTCAACCAGACCTTCATGTCCTCATATAACTTCATCAGGTATCATGTCTCCAGGGGAGTGAGTTAATTGATTTATTAGGCCAGCGCAGTACTTCCTAACTTGGTTCTGCCCGTTCTTCACTAGTGACTCTAGAAATTCTACTCCCAGGCAGCGAACTAAGATCCCTGAGTAAATTTCCCAAGTTGTTTACCAGTGGTGGTAATGGCGCATCTTCCACAGGAAAATTTGCCCTATAGATGTCCCGTGCAGTACTTAGCACTCGATCTGATGCTTCAAGAGGTACAAAGATGTTTTCAGCTTCTTCATCTTCTATCATGATAGAGAGCCCTGGTCTTCCTTCACCAATGCCGAGAAACCTCCGACTTTGCGGGGTCTCCAGTCCATTGAGCGGAATCTTCGCTTCTGGTCTCAAGGGTGTCGATTTGACCACCTGAGAAATAACGTTTGATATGGGTGAAAATTCTGTAGGCGAAGTCGACAGGGACATCAATCCATAAATCCAAAGAGTGAGAGAGGCATAATATACAGCTACGGCAGAAAACCCCTGAAGTCTTGCGGTGGGAAATTTCTTCGCAGCCTGAAACACCTGTCCAGCATGCCAGATGGCCACACGAGAATCTGAGCTCTGAATCCATTCTCTGAATCCACTCGCTGCTTGTTTTGCTTCATCCTCCCCATACTTACCAGCAAAAGTCTGAAGTTGATCAGGGTCGGCGTGAAGAAGCATCATCAAGAGTTCAGACGTAAGAGTTGTCATTGGTGAGGCTCTTGTCAGATTTGGGATCCTGGCTGAAAAGTCTAAGAGATCCCTGTACATCTCCTTTTGTGCAGTCATGAGACACAGGCGATGTGCGGCCTTACCTTCTGGATAAAACCGCTTCGATTCATGATACGACCATATTTGGCCCCAGAATCCATGGAGAATGGTTTCTACACAAAGATGCCGATCAATAGGTTCCGATGCGGACTCTAAGTTGTCAAAGTTCTTCATGACATCAGCGAACGTGAGCATATTGGACGATGCGATTGGAGCCGAATGACAGAGTTCACGCCATTCCTTTGCTGATTTGGCCATCCACAAGTCACGAGAGGCTGGCAGAGGGAATTTAAACTCGGTCAAACTCATTAAAGGTGGCTTTTGCATGCCTATCGAAGCTCCAATGTCGTGAGTGAACAGGCGAATAATTAGTCTGGCGTCAGTAATTAATGATATCTTCATGGAGTATATAGTATGCCGCTAGATTATTATAAGTCGTACACACCTTTTAAATGACTCTGCTTCGACCCATTTCTTCCATTTCAACTCTAGAATACTTGGTGAGTCGTCCTCATTCGGCGGAAGCACTCCCGCGTATCTTTGCCTTCCCATTGCTCCTGAGCGTCTTATCATCTACGAAGTAGTGGTTAGCATTGAAAAGATGCATATAATTAAATATAACGCCGCAGTATACATAATATATAAAACCCTGTTCCGAGAGTTGAAGTCTGGAGCAGTTTCATGTCTTCAAAAATTGCAAAGAAAACAAAGTCGGTGGGGAAGCAGCACTGACCACAACAATTGGTTGAGCGAAACTTTCGGCAATCTCCATCTGTCTCTGGAATCCAGACCATAGGCCAATGTCAAGACACATCATGAATGCCTGCAAGGTCTGCAGATTGCGAATATTGATATTATTTTGTTCCCACTGCAAAATTAGCTTTATTTATGCGTGGGCTGATTGGAACATACTAATTCCGCGACTGTGTGTCGTACGACTTCCTGTAGAGCAAGACCCATTTTCCAAATGGATGGTACAGAAATATAGGAAGCACCAAGCGCAATGATTGCTAACAGAAGTTGTGGAAGACACTTGCTTGAGTTAAACGTGCCTACATGTATAAGACAATGAGTTCGGAGAATTTCCTGGGCCAAGAATATTCGGATGAGGTTATTCATTAGATCCAGAGACGGAAATGAGCGCACTTGATTGGCATCTCTACACTTGGAAATAAGGAGGGACAGTATTCGGTCTCGGGTATTGGAATCCATAGAGCAAGGAACAATATCGGCGTGGGCTGCTTCATGGGAAGGATTTAGAGCGGCCGGAATACTATCTTCATCCAATGTCAGGTTAGCCTGATCATTTAAAGCGTGATCACGCGACGTTGGTCTGTATAGCCAGGGAGAGCGCTCGAAAGCCGCTTGCCGTTTTGAAGTATCCCTTCGCACTCGCCACTCGTCGTTCCGCTCTCGCCAATTCTGTACATCCTCTACTGCACTCGTCGGAGTATGAACTTGTGCTAATTCGATGCTGGAAATGTCGAGATCCCAAAAGTTAAAGTCAAGATCCTGGCTAAAGCCTCCCGGAATGATAGGGATATATTGATCGAAGTCTCCATTAATAGAAATTGAAAATGGGTTGAAGGTCTCATCCGCAAATGTGGCTGTAGTATTTTGCGCCACGTATGCGCCAGGGCTTATAGAATGAGTTGGGTTGTGGACAATGCCTTCGATCGTCGCCCCGTTCCCGTCATTCATTATACGGTCGTTGCCGTCTCTAGAATCTTGATGGTCTGGGTAATGTGCAAAGCCCTGATGAGCCACATCAAGGTCTAATACGCTTGGCCCGCTTTGTGTCATCCTTCGAGACTCACTGTGGGCGTCCGCTTTCCCTGGCTTTCCGTGCGAATCGACCGACGGTACTGCACAAGAGATCCCCTTTTTGGTGCAGCGCGTACAGGGCTTATCATCTTGACATTTTACTTTCGCAGATATACAGCTTATACATGCTATCGCAGCCCGGTCTGCTCTTTTGTTTCGGTTAAAGTTGGCCGTGCTTCCGAAGTGTTTGGTTCGATGACGTGACAGCAAATCGGCTCTGTTGAAGGTTTTGCTACAATGGGCGCATTTGAACTGCCGCGCATTTTCATGGCTCTTCAAGTCTATCGCATACTAATCAGATTTTGGACAAATGCTGCGAGCGAGATCTATTCGTTCGTATCTTCGAATAGCCCACCCAGCGGCAAAAACGCGCAAAAGGTCTACTCACGGCGATTAACTACCGAGAGAGTTAGTCCACGAATCGATAGCTAGTGGAGGATCTTACGATGATCTGCTCGTTCGTAGACCCGATCGCATATCCTACATCGGTGAACGGGGCCAAATCGTCTGCATATGAGCCCGGGCTGGGAAGCCGAGAAGGTCGGAGGCGGGGGTGGTGGTAAGCTCTGCTCATCAATAGTTCCGCTCCCGATAGCATCGCAAAGAACCCTCATGCCGGAGTCATCAGTATCCATGATTTCCGGCATGATCGTCGGCGGATGGGATGTTGGGAGATCAGGAGAGACGGAAGAGGTGGGTGCTACGAGGGAGGGGAGGGGTCTCAAATACTGCGGGATGTTGGTGTCCGTGGCGTTCCGGCGGGGTTTGAGTCCACCGCCACCTCGGAAGATCATCCAAGCGTTTAGCCTCAACACAAAATCTTCGAGCCATTCTGATATTTGTTCTCATGGAAAGGGGTATTGGAGCTTGCAGCGGCTGATACGCCTTCACGAATCGACATATCGGGAAATTTGGTTGCTTCGTAACCCTTTAAGATCTATCTTCAAACGGTTTCTATCAACTCTCGCCGCCATGCCATCGACAACACACAGTTTGAGCGCCGCCACGCCTGTGCACTTCTTTTCCCATGGCTCGACAATGATGTTGGGTGAGGAGTCGAGGTCGGCCACGTACTGGAAGAAGTGCGGAGACGAGGCACTCGAAAACGGTGTCAAGCACATAATTATGATGGTAATGCCATCTCAGCTCTTGCCAGAGGAGCTATTGGCTGATCTGACAGGGGGCGCATTGGGCGACAGTGAACGATGAAATCGAGGTCGCGATGAATCCTAGGCCCGCCAAAAACCCGGTAGCATACGTACATCCCTCCAAATATGTCGACTACAAGCTGAATCCGGATCTTCCCATGGGAGAGCGGTGCATCAAACTGCTGAATGGATCGGGCTTCAAGGCGAAAGCCAACTCTACATTCGACTGGATTCACGATACATACCTCATCCTAATCCGCATGTTCCCCCAAGGCTCCCCTCCAACAACAATCATCAGCATGAATGCTCGATACGACCCTCACTACCACATTCGGGTCGGATCAGCTCTTCGTCCTCTTCGGTTTGAGGCGGAGAAAGTCCTGTTCATTGGAACTGGAGGAGCTGTGCATAATCTCTACCGAAATAACTGGGGCCAAATGCTATTGTATCACGATAATTTTGGAATGGAGAGTCCTCCTGAGGCGCCAATGCTCGACTTCCGACAGGAGTTTGAGGATGCCATCACCAAGAACAGTGGGCCTGCCTTACGGAGGAGTATGGCGATGCTGATGAAATTACCAAACTATAGAGATGCGCATGCCACGGACGATCATTTCATGTCAGCATTGTTTGTTGCGGGTCTGGCTGGAGATAAGGAGGATGAAGGAACGAAAGTGGTATTGGGGGCGGAGGATTGGGAGCTGCGGAACATGTGCAACTCTCAATATACACTCGGCTCTTGGTAGTTAACCACTCCATGTCACGGCTCTTCTTCTGAGGGTAGGCCTAAATTGTAGAAGCAAAGTTGGCGGGAGAGTAATTTACGAGATCCTTGGTCACCCACTCATGCTATATCATAAGGTAGAGTCTAGTTGCTCATATTGTCAAATTACAAGACCCGAAATAGTGGCCAAGACGTTCTGGGGTGCTTTCAGACGAGTCCCATATAACAGTAAGTTCTCCTCAGGGTCTAAGGAGCCCCCAAGCCAGGTTTCCAAGTCTATAAATGCCGTAGCCGACACTCGGCAAAAGAATCATCACCGCCATCCCCAAGCCAAGCAAAATCCCTTGCTCAAAAAATCCAACAGCATGGCCGGGTTTCTGTCCAGTAGGTTTTAGATCTTGAATAGAAAGACTTATTTCATCGACTGGCTCGATAATCAGGGTCCTGGGTTGAGAGAACATGTCAGGGGTATATCTCGGATGCAAATGATGTGGATGCATTGTCGGTGAGGGGGGACCAAAGAGGAGCCAGGTCGGAATTTGATTGATATAAGTCACAGAGCTGGTGACTTGTTCTCCAATGAATTTTGCGGTTTTCGCGTCTGCGAAAATGTATGTTGCTAGATACGCTTCTTTTGAACAGAGAGACGATACACAGCTGACCAGGCTCGTCGTTGGAAGAATGACGATACGTTGGCCGTTAATTCTCTGGGTAGTCAGAGAGCTTGCGCTATACATATCAATGAGACCATAGCCCGTCTTTTAGGGTTCCATCACGTACCTCCCATCGTGTTTCACTAGCTCCAACTTCTGATTCGAATTTGTCATTTCCTTTAGGGATTTCGCATCTTCTATGCATGTAGCAATAAGTGATTGGCAAAGAAATTCATTCACCAGAACGATGCGTGGTGCGTATGGTGATGTGCCGTTTGAGAAAAGACACGCCCCCACAATGGCTTTACTCGCCAGCCGCACATCGGTTGTTCTGTCTACGACGACAATACTTCGTAGTTCGGTCATGGAAGAGAGACTCGGGACTTTGTTTAAACTTGAGCAAGTCTGATCCACCAATAAGTTGACCTGAGATTCCTGGGCTTCGGTTATCCTACCAGGCGTGGCATAGAAAGCATCTTGGTCGAGTGAATCCGCAAGAATTCGAGAGAGAATAGTGGTAATTGGCGACAGCGCGCTCCCCATCTGCTCAATGCATCAGAGAAATATCCGGAGTTCATATTACCAAACATACCTCCCAAAGGACACAATTGCCCGCTGCAATTGCAGCCGCCAGTGGACCGATCACGGAATAAACTCGACTGTGCTCCTGCGCTCTAATTGCAATCAATCCTAATCCCACTCTGCGGAATAGATTATTTCTGCCAGTGGCCACGAGGTACTCTTCTTTCATCGAATTCTCAAAATCCAATGTCTCGTAAGACTGTCGTATCGAATCCAAAGCCAAAGAATACTCTTGAAGCGCTTCGGAGGTAGAGACGGCACTGCTCCGCATAATCGCATCGCATACTGCCTCCTTTTCTACTTTCAGCCCGGCATAGAGACGGTGCAATTCGTTCTGTCTATATCTCACGTTCGTTGTGCGTCCGTCAACCACTGCGGCGAGAAGCCTATCAATTTTCGCATCGAGTGAAGTCGCCATACCTCTCGAGGAAGCCTGATCAAAAAATATGAACCTGTGGAGAAGTCCCTATTGTGAACGCATGAAGCATATTCTATAATTTAGACACTACCAATATCTAGCCGCTTTGTCTTGGTTCCATAGTGTAACCGTCACCTAGGGGCAGTAAAATTCTTCGGAATGTGGGGTGGGCATCGGAATGTGGAGGGTGTTTATACGATGTAACACAGCGGTTTGCCATATCAGCTCACCGAGGAGAGAGATTTAACAGACTTCGTCCAGTATTCCGTTCAGATCCCAACATTCGCAGCTTGCGTCCTCCACAACTCGTCATGGCCACACACACCGTCACGGCACAGCAAGTCGACAGTATCATGCAAGACTATAGAATCTATCTTACAGGAGCTGGATACCCAACGAGAGGAAACGAAAGAGAACAAAGAGAGTCGTCGAATCCACCCAGTTGGCCCAGCGATAGGAATCGTATTCCGCCATATCGTCCGATTAATCGCCACCTCAACCTGGAAGAACGGCCGCTTGGGTCCAGTGCGTTGGAGAGAGCCTTTCTCGTGGCAATGTTCAGTGGCGTCACCATGAATGCGGTAAGGCTGACCCCCCTCGACTAGCTTAAGAGCTGACTGAGTCTGTAGTCCATGGCAAAACTGTGGGGGGCGACTGGAGGGCCACTATTTCCTCGTCTCTTCCGGTATGCCATCGGTGGGGAGTGGTAGAATGGATGGGGTGGAGGCCGTGGTCGGCTACTTCGGAAGCTTACCACACGGACCGTGCCAAGATAGAGAATAATTTGTATCTCTGTGACAGAACTACTCACCGTGAACGCGAAAATTGATTGAATTCTAAGACGTGGCATGCTGTCTTAGGTGTGAGCCCTCCGAGCCCAACATACCATGCTGTTCCACAACCATTATCGCTCCAAATGACAATTCAATACACAAGCACGCCCCATTTTGATACATCGTATTGAGATACCGTTCGGGAGTTTCGGGCTCCGAAGCACATAATTGCTCCAAGTATATCGATCCCGGGGCATCCGCCCTAGGCACTTACTTCAACTCCCGCACAGTTCGACCGCACCCCATGCTTAGGTTCGGCCCCACCACCTCTTCGGAAGCGTCGTTCTTTGTGTAACCGGCACTGAGAATGTGCCTTTCAATTCGTAACATTTAGTCTAGCCTGTATTGCGCTCATAAAGCTTGCAGCGAAAATTTAAGGAAGAATCGAAAACCTCTGGATTTTGGACGCACCTGGTTACATAGTCGGCCACGTAATTTCTTAAGTTACAGCATAATCCAACACAATGATGGAACTACTTGAAGTTATAAGAGATGAAGAAAATGGGTTGATTCTGGAGAAGAATGTGTCGATCCCTCGAGGCAATACCTTCCCCATCCGCTGCAATGTCTACAAACCGATTGCCCCCGAGGGATCGACGTTTCCGGTCATCGTGAGCTATGGGCCTTACGGAAAGGATATTCCTTATGAGAAGTGAGTTTGCAACTAGGAGGCTCGAATAGCATCATCCACAATTAATTTCCTATGTAGTTTCCATCCGAAATCCTTTAGCGAAGTCAACCCCGAGCATAAATCAAAATATAGTGCTTGGGAAACACCTGACCCAGTATACTGGACCAAAGAAGGATACGTCGTGGTTCGTGCTGATGAACGCGGCCTTGGACAGTCCCCAGGGATTCTTGATACCATGTCCAGGGGTACGAGTGAATGCTTCTTCGACGTTGTCGAATGGGCTGCCGATCAACATTGGTCAAGCGGCAAAGTTGGGCTCTTAGGCGAGTCAGACATCTAGATGCTCACTTATAATGTGCTAATTCCTGTAGGCATTTCATACTACGCCGGTAGTCAATGGCGGGTTGCAGCTCGTCGGCCAAAAGGACTAGCTGCAATTATACCTTGGGAGGGGATGTCCGATTATTACCGCGACAGATGTAGACATGGCGGAATCCTCTCCGATGCATTCATTAGATTTTGGTGGAATCGACAAGTCATTACAAATCAATACGGCAGACCAGGACGTGCAGCTTCAAATTGGGGTGAAGACACCGTCGAAGGTGACTTGTCCTATGAGGAACTGAAAGCCAATCGAAGGGATCAGAATAAAGATAACGCGGCAAATAAATTCCGCGACGACGAATATTACTCGTCAAAGGAGTTCAACCTCGAAGACATAGAAGTGCCGCTTCTGTCCGTGGCAAACTGGGGTGGCATTCTCCTTCATCTGCGTGGAAACGTCGAGGGCTACACTTGGGCTGGGTCAAGATTCAAGTATCTTCGCTTCATTACCGGGCGTCACGATCTCCCCTTCTACTATCATGACGAGGTAGAAATTCAAAAGAGCTTTTTGAGCGCCTTCCTAAAGGGGAAAGATACTGTTGGCTGGTCGGAGCCAGGAAAAGTACCGCCTGTCAGTGTCATTCTTCGAAAGGGTAATGTTGGCTTCAACAATCCGAGACATGAAATGACATACAAACGAAGGGAAGAGCTGGCATGGCCGATCCCTCGAACTCGGTACGCGAAGTACTACTTGCATACGGAAGGCACACTGGCAACCACCTTCTCCAAATCAAAGGGCAAAATATCTTACAAAGCACTGGGAACTTTGGAAAATCCAAGCCTCATCCAGTTTTTTACCGGATCTTTTGAACAGGAGACGGAATTCACGGGCCACATCGTTGCACATTTGAATGTCTCGGTGACGCCTGAGAATATGTCTAATCAGAACGATATCGATCTCTTTCTCACGCTCCGATATATCTCTCCTGATGGACAAGAAGTGTATTACACGGGCACGGCAGGTGATCCCGTGCCTCTGGCGAAAGGCTGGCTTCGAGTATCCCTCCGCAAGATCGATGAGTCGCATCCAAAAACCCGACCCTATTTGCCATACCGAAACTATTTCAAAAGCGACGTTCATCAAGTGGTGGCTGATGAAATATATGGAGTTGATGTGGAGGTCTGGCCGACAAGTGTTGTGGTCGAGAAAGGGGGCAGAATTATTTTTGAGGTGTCAAGCGGTGATACACAAGGCAGTGGGATATTCCAACACGGGGATTCGACTGATAGGTAAACTTTCCACTCGGATTACGATTACAACTCGAAGAACTAACATTTGAGTTTGGGTGTAGATCAGAGGCCAAATTTGCTGGTATGAATCATCTGCATTTCGACGATGGGCTGGAAAATTACGTTGTGCTGCCAGTCATTCCCGTGGCAGCTTAAAATGCCTAGTGGTGGTCTCGAAAGTCGTGTAGATTGACTGTAACTCTGATTTAAGAAGCGGATTGATTCGGAATCAGAGTTCCTGTTCTTCAAGAATACTCCAACTTGTCTCGGCAACTGCTCAAGCAGGGCCTACTTGGAAAGACAGGCTCCAACGACAACTAGTATTTCAGGCAAATCTAAGCATTTATATTTGTGTCTTATCTTAACTCAATCACTACCCTTCACATCTACCATCCCCCCCAAGTTCTCTTCTAGCCATTCTCCTTTTTCTACAGCTACAAGTACAAACATCATCCGAGCCCAATGACTATTCGGATTCCGCCATGCATGATTTGTAGCCCGCTGTACGCACACATCACCTCGATACATCATCTTAGTCTCCCCACTATCAAGTACCAATTCGACTGGACCTTCAATGACAACCCCGTAGTCCAGGCTTACCGTCTTGTGCATTGGTGATATTGACCCGGGGGCCATATCGACATAACGGAGAACAGTGCCATTGGAAACTGAATTAGATTATTAGCATTCGCCGAGCTATCTTTAGATATGGGTGCGGTACTGGACAGGCCTGGCGGTGAAGCCAAGTCTCGGTTATAGGACTTGATATCGGTGGATGAGGCAAGCGAAACTGGAAAAGTGCGAGTAGTGAAGCCGAGGAAGAACTTGGCTACGGCGCCAATACTCTGCCAAAAGGATTTTGAAGGTATCTGTTCTAAGAGAATGCTTTTTCCCGATTCGTCATTGCCAGTTATATACCGCGATATATTTGGTAGGCCATTTTCGAGCAATCCTTGCGGGTTTGCCATTGCGGTGGTAAGCACAAGTTTACGATCTGAGTTTGAGCAGTGCCCGAATGCAGGAAATAATTTGAATAGAACTGAAAGGATGGATTTGACGAATTCGAGCTTGAGGAGATGAGACGTAGTGCCACAAATGGTTTAACTAGATACTCTCGGATCGAGGTGGGGGTGGGGCCGGCAATGCCGTTGCGACTGCAGCGGTTCGCGGGTAAAACCGCAAAGCTGGCATTGCTCAAAGGTTCAATATAATTAACCTTAAGAGGATCGGGTTGGACAGGCATATTGACGTATTCTAAGGTAAATCATGTATGCAGATCATTTCTCTCTAGAAAACATTCCGTTTGGGATTGCGAGCGGAGTTTCTCATCCGGAGAAAAGCGTCGTGACTCGATTCGAAAACGACGTTATATTCTTGGCGGTGCTCGCGAAAGCGGGCTTCCTTCCTGAGCTCACGCAAGAAACAAGAAAAACGTTTTCTGAGGTGAGCTGCCGGTTGTAGCAATGTTATTTATTGAGATGATCTAAATTCTATAGAACACGATCAATGCATTCGCAGCTCTTCCAAAATCTGAACATCGGGCAGCACGTTCAGCAATTCAGAAATTGCTGGCAAATTTCGCCGACGATCTACCACAGCATGCACGAGTTCCTATGTCTGATGTGAATGTGCACCTACCCATTTTCATCAATAACTTCACAGATTTCTCATGTTCACGAGATCACGTCTTGAACGCTAGTGAAGCCGTGTTTGGAAAAAGAGAGCTCCCTCCTGGATTTGATCACTTTCCCGTGGGTTATACTGCGCGTGCATCAAGTATTGTGGTATCTGGAACCGGCGTCCGGAGACCAATGGGCCAGTTTCGAGATGGGCACAAAGTCGTGTTTGGCGGAACAAAGAAATTAGATTATGAGCTCGAAGTTGCATGTGTCATTGGAAAGGGAAGCAACCTTGGAGAGCCCGTTAATATCAAAAACGCGGATGATCATATCTTTGGGCTGGTCTTGTTAAATGACTGGAGTGGTACGTCCATCCTCCATCCTCGACAAAATTGCAAGGCTAAATATTGAGAAGCGCGCGATATTCAGAGTTTGGAAATGAATCCCCTCGGTCCATTAAACGGAAAGTCTTTTGCAACGACGATCTCGCCCTGGGTCATAACACTCGATGCACTCGCACCCTTCAAGGCGCCACAGCCGCCGCGGAATCCCAAGATTGAGATTGCTACCTACCTGAAAGACCCCGAACCAAACTCGACTTATGATATTGAACTCTCTGCCTCCATAGGAAATGCCACAATTGCGGACGAAATCTGCAAATCAAACTTCAGCAATTTATATTGGACACTGAGGGATCTAGTTGCCCAACAAACTGCGAACGGTTGTAACTTAGTCACGGGGGATATACTGGCCACTGGCACTATTAGTGGATCTATAGACGAAAGCCATGGTTGTCTAATGGAACATGCGGGCAGAGGGGGGGTTGAGATCAAGACAGAGACAGGGGGTTCTATCAAAAAGACGTGGCTAGAAGACGGGGATACAGTGAGATTGACTGGCATTGCAGGTCCTGGAGTCGGATTTGGGGATTGTGTTGGTACTATTCTCAGTCACCATTAATGACGGATGTATCGAGGATTGTGGGTCAATCAATCCCACTTAACCCTAAGCCACAACTACTCCAGCGAAGAATAGATCATAGCATATTTTTTAGATCCCTGAAAACGGATTAAACAGTGGCTTCGTAATCAGACTTTTTAATGACCTACTTTATGGGTGGGCGTTCTAGATCTCTCCTAAAGCCACGAGAAATGCACCACAATATACTAGACAGCGGAAAAAGCCGAATCATGAAGGTTACCAGGTTGTTTCAAGAATAGTGACATGACCAACTTTCTCGATCCACTGTTCTAGAAAGTTTCATTGGTCTGAGTATGACCAAAAAATTAAGACGGCCCCACCCCCACAGTTCAACGCGTCTTCGGAGCAAGCGGGGGCGTGAAGATAAATGCTCACCGTCGCTGCCAGCGCAGGTGATCAGACGTGTTCTCATATCATTGATACCATTTCTTCATCTGATTTTTACACCAGGAACGTATTATCAAAATGGGACAAAGTCCTCAACATGCATGGACTACCGGCGATCCTAAGGTATGCAGGAGCTGTCTTTTAGCGTGAATCTTGCCAATAACATCGCATCAGTTCTGGCCGGCCTGGCTGCGCTACGCCATCCTCGCCAATCTCTGCGTGTTTGTCTTCACGGGCAACATGTATTCTGCCGGCGTTTCCACGGGGTTTATTGAACTCGCCCAGGACCTCCACGTCTCCTTCCCCAAACTTGCAGACTTGATATCTTGGTCGGTCTTTGCCCTTGGCATTTCAAACTTGTTCTGGATGCCAACAGCGCTGTGTATCGGCAAACGGCCTGTTATCCTGATATCGATGTTGATATTTCTTGTCGGCGCCATCTGGTCGGCCAAAGCTCAAGATTACAAGTCTCTAATGGGCTCAAGGATTTTAGCGTCGTTTGGTGCAGGGTCGGTGGAGGCTCTGGGGCCGTCGATCATTGCAGGTAAGCGGAAGTCAACATTTAGGGACCGTGATGTAAAGTTAAAAGTTTTCCAGACATGTTCTTTGAGCGATACTTTGCCACTGCGATGGCGCTCTTCACACTCTCGCTTTCAGGAGGTTCGCAGGTCGGTCCAATGATTGCTGGATTTTTAATTCAGTCCTGTGGCTGGCGTTGGTTCTTTATTCTATGCACCATAATCATTGGCGCGAATTTGGTCGGGAGCCTCCTTTTGCTACCCGAAACAACTTTTAGAAGAGTGATATATGGTGGGGAAACGGCAGCGGAGGTCGGCAAACATGTTGTTGAAATGATTGAGCATGAGTCAAATGGAATGGATGTCTCACAAACCGCTCCTAATTCTCAGGATTGTGACTTGCAGAGAAGTCATTATACCGGAAACTACTTCCAAGATCTGTTCCACTTTACGGATCGAGCACAAGAGCCTCGAGGACTGGTAGCGTGGCCTAGGCAACTCACACTGCCTTTCCGCTTCATCTTCATTCCTTCAGTTCTATTTGCTACAGGCTCCTATGGACTGATGCTAGCCGGGTAAGTCTCAGCTCATATATTGACCGACAGTTCTGACACAGAGTTTAGTATTGTAGTGATCTCTATTCTATCCTCTCAGCTGCTAGCACCTCCTCCATACCTCTTCAGTTCGTCAGATATTGGTCTCTACTCTCTAGCATCCTATATTGGAGTTGTCCTCGCATATCCAATTGCCGGTCCACTCACGGACTTACTTTCAAAAGTAATGCGTCACAGGAATAACGGGATACATGAGCCGGAGCACCGAATGCCAGCATTGATCTTTCCCTTTCTGATCGCCCCACCTGGTCTCATCTTGTTTGCGTACACGATGTCTCATGGAAAGTCCTACTACGCGTCCGCTGTTGGTTACTCAATGCAGGCGACTGGCCTAGTGTTCGTGCCTTCCGTCGTATTGTCATATGTGGTTGATGCTTATCCAGAAAGTGGAGGAGAAGCATTAGTCTTAATTAATGCGGGTAAGAATTTGATTGCCTTCGGGGTGACTTTATCATGCAATGACTGGTTGGCTAGAGAGGGATTAATCAAGATGCTCTGGGAGTTGGCTGCCGCACAGTGGAGTATTTTGGTGTTTAGTGTACCTCTGTATTTTGCCGGGCCTTGGCTTCGAAGGGTAACCTTAAGGTTGCTGAAGTAGATAGACTAGCCTATATTCCCTTTCAAGTATGAGGCAAGGGAGTTGACAGGTTAGATTCTCTATTTAGTTTAGCCTATAAACCTTATTTCACTTGTAATATATCAATCTACTTTATGATCTGCAGCACCAGAAGATGTACCGGGAAGCTCGCCGTACAGGAGTAAATGCCAGAATTTGCTCAGCTCAGCACCCGCTCTCCCTTGACGACCTACTACAGGTAGGGCGATCCTTTCTTTTTTTTTTCTGAACAGGATGGGGCTGTGCTTGTCGGCTTGTCCTTGCTTAGCACAACTATACGTGGGGGACAGCTATTCTTTACCTCTAGTCCCGTCAGATACCGGGAACAAGTGTCAGGGGCAATGCAGGCTGCTTCTGTCGGCGACTCTGAATAGTGGCAATATAATAGCCAGTCCAGCTGAAGCAGGTGGCAAAGTAGCAAGATAAGGAGTAGCTGAACCAAGATTCATTTTGTATATAAGGATCTTGGAGATCTGGTATGACGAAGCAACGCTTTCTGAGTCTTTTGAATTTGAACCCTATTATTCGATATTATATTACAGATATGGCCACCGTGTGAATAGTTGCTGAAAACAAGGTCTGGGAAATTCCCTTCCTTCACATAATGCCGCTTGGCAGGTTTCTCGTGCTTTATTGCCCCACACCACCCGTTAATTATCGGACCATGTTAAATACTCCAGCACCTTGGCTAAATCTACGCAATCTAACCGCTTCTAATATAGATCTCTATCACACGTACCAAGCGCAGCAAATCCAGTAGCAATATCAGGATAAACTCTAGAAGGAGGCGGCGCAAGAGACATAATCAAGCTTGAGAATAGCTTCACAACCGAGTGTTGGCTAAGGAACACTATGTTGCTGTATGTATGTTGATGAAAGCATTGAAAAGAATGCGCACATAGAAATTTGTTCTATGGCACTAGGAGAAGTGCCGGGGAAATTCTCCGTGCAGGGATACATGCCGTGATTTGCTTATCTCGCCTGGCCCGGCTCGCTTTACAGCAACTGGCTTAGTGTATAAACGGAACTCGTGCCTCCGAACCAAGCATATCTATGTCATATCTATGTGGAGGAGATCCGCACGGTACCTCTAATGCTTGGACTCCCGTTAGATACGTAAAACACGGCCCGGGAAATTCCCTTATCTATTGGTTCCATGTACATTACTCGTTGGGACAGGGTCAACCATGTTCGACCGCGTGGGCGACCGAGAGCTGGAAGTGGGGGTTATGGCTTATTCCAGCTTGCTGGGCCGCACAGAAACCAACGTGCACGTAGACAGTAAAACTGACATCACAACAGTATTTTGTACGAAGAGTCTAAACCAAGGTAGTCTCGTGTGCCATTAAGTGTCTGTACAAAGCAGTGTATAAAACTATTATATCAGCCGTTTCTTAGAGCGCTCATTTGCCTTCCATGGGCCACAAAGCGGGAGCTCATATGCTAGTTAAAAGGGTCGTTGGACGGAATATCCGACACCTGTTGTACGGCTCGAGGCAACTGCACGCCGAAAGGATTCTCTCTAGAGAATGTCGTATACCCTGGACCCTAGTGAGAAAGAGGCGGTGGCAAATTCCCAGGTTGCCTTATCGCTTTCGATAGGAATTGATGTTCTAGAGGATATGGACTAGTCCTATGCTTAGTATCCCCTCGTCTGGCAGGACTAGGCTACACTAGCAGGTTAGCGGGTCCAACCGAGCATGTTCCTCTTGTGCATATCTTACTCGCTAGCTATCCTAAAACAATTCTGATACCGTCAATTCCTGCTAGGCGAGGGGATAGCCAAAGATGGTCAGCACTATGAGTAGGTTACATCTCTTAAAACAGCGCTGTATAGGATGCTAAATCTTACGCACGTGGGCCAGAGTACCAATATCTTGCATTGAACCTCTGTCTCGAATTCACTTACGGCACACAGCTGTATCGTACAAAAGTAAAACCCCCATGTCACGTACCACGCTAAGCCTCGTTTGAAAACTTCATAGAAGTACGGAGGTCAGTGAGAAATTCCCCTGGCTTGCTTAGCAGGTGCACTTAACGCAGGATTTTACTTTAACCGATAATACAATACAGAGTATAGCACTGTCTAGATCAGCGCGGCTCTGATACATTTATAAGACAAAGTGTAGGTGCCTATCTAAGTAAATGCTATCATATATTTCTGCACCGACAATTCTCATTCATATCTACCGTACCTCCATAGGATGTTTGTAACTTGTATCCCATGATCATTACAGCCCTCTGGGTCTAGTCACTAAACTACTCTTCCCTGCTTTAGAAATTTTCTTTAAATCCCTACCACTCAATACAAGCATTTTACTAACGTCCTCCATAGCAGGGCTCTCCCTTGCTATGGTGATTTGCCCCTCCCTGCGGCACAGTTAGGACCTGCAGAAAAAATGATGGGCCGCTAGGGTTAGGCTTCTTACAGTGGAGCATTGCAAGCTATAGCTCGGCGCCAACGTGGCGCAGGCACGAGCGAAGAGGGGACGAGAGACGCAGATCATGCCTTGTGCAGCCCGTGCTCCACGTTATGAATTCCCAATTGGTAGGCCCTAAGATATGGGAAGATGGAATACACATCTAGTGTGTACCAGGCCTTCGTGCGACGATTCTCGTTATACTTGAAAATACATAATGAAAATGTTAGCAATACAATTCTAGTCGCCGATTTAGCGTACCAAAGTTACGAGACCAAATTCTTTTTGTTAAAAGCTTTCTCAGCAATCTTTTTCCTAGATCAAGCGAACATCACCGACACATCCTTTCTGTATTGCAAAAGCAAAAAGTTTTATAGCGGGATTTTCACCGGCTATCATCGGCTGGCTTATGATTTGCTTAATACATTCTAGGCAGGAGCTTTAATGGGCTTACTGCGAGGTTGTGAATTAGTGTTACAACCTTATATGCACTAGGTTTCAGTACGCCAGGGTCGTCAGCATGGCTTTCAACATATCTAAAGAAGGCATGGACCGAGGTTGGACACTTCTTACATTAGATATTTACCTTTGCAAATCATACATCTTTGAAAGACATACAGCCAGATGATGGATTCTCGAAATATTGGCCCTGTCATAGTTCTACAATGGGCATTAGAGAACACGTCTTTGGCAGAGGTGGTAGAGTCTTTGGTCAGGCATCTTGGTCCTTGAGGTAACCAAATTACTGACGTTCTTTAGGATGCTTTACAAAGCTTTCGGAAGTTCTTGCATGGTGGGACAGTTTCACAGCGGCGGCAACTGTATATGGAAGAGCACGAGTTACCGATTGTACCAGTCACGTCAGATATAAGCGACGTTGCTTCGAGAACGCCCATCAGCATGGCCTCAACTCATCGAACCGGTGCAAAAAAGAGTTCTGCGGCTAAAATTAGTCGAAGGCGGCGACTCTCACACAGAGCATACCTCGGAAATAGTATGACCAATTACCAGCGAGGTCAAAGCCAATCCCAAAACCCAGGTGTGTTGCCATGAAATTCAAGGTACAAAAATGTAATAGCAATGACTATTGACTTCAACTTAGAGCCTATTGAGTATAACACACCAGACCTCAGCCCATCAAGTGGAACCGACGCTCTTTCAGCCGCGAGCTCCCGTTCGCGTTTCTCAACTGCGTCCGCTGATCGGGGACATGTCGGCAGCCCAGATAGTGCGCAAAGTTCAGTAGGAGATAGTTTATATATTTCCCGCCAGTCCCCCTTTTCAGATTTCCCGATTTCGTCAATTGACTCTTCTTACTCAACACCCACGGCACAATTATCCGAGGAAATATGTTCACCGCTTAATCTATCTGAAGACTCCGCTCCTGATATCCTTGTCAAAGCGAGACATTTCTTTGAAGCCAAGCTTAATGAACAGATACATCGTGCTAAATATCTGGTCCGAGCCGTTCAGAGATTTGTAGAGGCCCCCAAGCTGGCACCAGGCTTTTCAAAAGACATGTGGCGTGAGAAATCTGCAATATTCACGAAGCCAAAAAGTACTAAATGGGCGGATCGCCTTCGTCAGCTCTATGAAGGTCATCGGAAGATAAGACAAGGAAGAGAGGAGTATGCCTGCGCAGCTCGCTTCTGCTATATCTATCTGGAACACGATATCGAGCAACTGCTTAATTCGCATGCCTTTGTTCTATCCCAAGGCCGAGGGAGAATGACGGCAGCTTTGCAGCTGCAAGCAGAGAGTATATCTACAACTGTGGAGGCGATTAAAGCCGAGAGGAAAGCTGGTCGTGGATACATACGCCTCTTAATGGAAGGTGGTCCTGGATTTGTGGTCCGTATTGGCTGCAATGTTTTCACTATGTATGCTCTCCAGTTCCTCCTGCTTTACTTTCCAAAGTGCTAAGTGTTGAATTTAGTTGGGAACGAAAGTTGAGTATGAGTGATATTACACTCGTTATTGAGTTCCTAAAAACGGAAGCTTCTGATTTGTACGATGAGATAAAATCATCGGACCAAGATGCTGCACAAGCCCTTCTCAGTGGCTTCATTGCATACGGTTGGACCCATGCCGAGATACTTGAAACAAAAAGCCCTCTTTTTGATGAGTTAAGGCGCTATATCAGTTTAGAAGACCAGTATTTTGATGAAGAAGAGGTAAACCTCTCAGCAGCCTCTAGCGCTCCGCCACTTTCTGGAACACCCGAGATTGCCATGAGTCAAGTTGCTTCTACTCCTTCAATCGGCTCTCCACCCCCCCTAGACGTTTCTTTCTTATCGAACGTGCAAAATTGCATGGAGTTACCAACTTCTACCTACTCGTCAACGGTAGAATCATTCAATGAACATCAAGTATCAAGAATGGATACGACGTGGGCAGATATAGAGTTAGACCCGCAATTCTTACAGGCTGACGTAGAGATAATATCTGACGTTTACGAGATCGCCGACTCCCAACAATGCACCCATTCCCTTGCATGGTCAGACCTTTTTGGCGATGTCAACTAAGACACTCGTTACCCTGTCCTAAGCTAAGACTATTCGAAGATGGAATTCCAGACGTGACTCGAATGGCTTCAGAACTTTGTTTTGCGTTTCCTATTGTACTATAAGCTTTTCAGCCGTTGCAATGGTATCCTCGAATTATTTATGAAGTGCTTCTCAGAACCAATAAACATTTTAAAATATATGTTCCGACACTCTTTACTGAGCGGGGATTCATAAAGTTCCTCCATTAGATTACTTGCAATAAAACCATTTCATAAGCGTATTTCATCAGAAATGACTTTTTCGCAAATTCTTGGTTGGCTTATCATAAATTATAGAATAGATTGAAAATTTGGCCATGAACTGATCTCGATCCTAGCATACTTCTATAACTGTGCTAGTTACCCTTACATCTTGGGTCCGATGTTCTCTGCTCTTTTTCTCACTATAGACGGAGAAATATCTCAGCAGGGTCCAGTATCTCACCATTGATGCTTTGAGAATTTTGCACAGTTACACGCCCGCATGATTTAGGCAGTTACAAGGATCCAGTACACCCCTAAAAATTAAAATGGGTTAATATCACTCCCCAGCACCCGTCGGAATTTTGCCCACCAGGTTTCAAATAGAGACCAGCTAATCCCCGCCACCTTTCCGCTTCAAGACAAATGACTCAGCACACCTAAAATACCTGCACCACAGTACTTTTTTCTATATAATCGCATATACCCTTTATCCTCAGTATATTAAAACTAAATACTAGTGTCTACCTCAATACAGTCAAAAGCCTCAGCCTCAATAAGTGATATAGCTACAGCTGCAGCATCAACTAGACTATCTGGTTGATGTATTGATAATATACCATATATATACCCCCTTTCTATAACGAATCTCGTCGGATTACGGCCCTAGGGAGCGTAGCTACACGTATGTACAGCTAGATCCTTACATTTAGGATTATATTTGCCTATATAATTACAGGTAAATACAATCCTAGAGGCCTTCTTATTATACTTCTTGAATGTATATCCTTAGTGTTTTGTGTGTGCCTGGATTGCAGTAATGGCAGCCTCTGGAGTAGGGTAAATAGCTTTAGGTGGTGGTAGAAGAGACATTGTACTGGTGAGAGTATTAGGGTGTAGTCGAATATTGCAGTGGTTGCAGGAGGGGATAGAAAAAATAGGTTAATAATGCTAGCATATGGGGTTCATGCGATCGCGCAGAAAAAGTATTGTAGTGCAGGTATTTTAGGTGTGCTAAGTTATTTGTCTTGAAGCGGAGAGGTAGCGGGGATTTAGCTGGTCCCTTCAAGAACTTCTGTACCGTGTTATGTTATATCGCTGTCCAATGGAAACTGTTCACTTCTAATATCTGAAAAGCACACTCTCCCTCCATCAACTACTTGATCGTCTTCCTCTTGCTCGATCCAACTATCTTGCTCGCCAATACCAGCATCTTGATCTTCTTCAGACACAGTTTCGAATTCTCCATTTACCACGTCAGCTAGTAAATCCCTTCCGCGCTCTACCCTTCCATTTGATACAAGCTTACCCCTAAAAACCCCTCGTATTATCCCCCCATTCAAGAAAATTACTATATTGGGTTTGTGCTCTTGTTCGCCTTTACCATTTATAGATTCGCCTTATAGAGGATGTCCAGCCTGCTTGCAAAGGAAAGGAGCCTGAATGATATCATTAGCTAACGGGTCTTCAACAGCAATACGAGTGGGGAAGGTGCTTGTATACTCTTGATAAATATGCTTAACGAAAAAAAAGATGTATTATTCCTTTAGATAGAGCTTCAACCTTAAGTTGAATAAAGTACCTTCTTATTACTTTAGTGACTGAAGAGTTATACTTATACCTCTGTTGATTAGTGGAAGCGTCCCTAACTTACTAACCTAACTCATCAACTTGATAACACCAGCTCTTAAGCCTTCGTTATAGAACCACTCTTTAGACTAGAGAGATTAATCAACTCGGACTTCACTCAAGCTATTACATGCAGCATCAATCTATCAGGTACCTCATAGCCTAACATAGTAGTTGCACAGAAATGACATCGCTCCTATTCTTAGGCAGCTCAATTTTAATTGATGCTCTCTGGCTGACTCTTCTTCTAACGGTCCCTTACGTGGAGTGGCAAAAAGCTATGAAGAAATACCCAGGTTAATGGCCAGGGTCATTATCTTGCTATATGGGAAGCAACTCAATATCATTGTTATTTAAAGTGGCTAGTGCCCTATTAAAGAACGCCTAATCTTCGGCTCGCTTAATCGAATGATTGATGAGCAAGCCGACTATCAGGGGTATTTGAGTTCCACGGCGCATCTCAGCACCTAACAAAGTTTTGTACACTCTCAACACCATATAACTTATGTTTATGCTTGCCAAAATGACTAGCAAAGGACCAGTATTAGTGCTTGCCTCGCAAGTCGTCGCTGTAATAATCCATGGCCTGGCCAAATTCCTAGAGACAACCGGCTCTGTAGAACCCCAACAGATTCTCCAAGTCCGCATGTTTATCACACTGAGTATCAACTGTCTTTTACTCGCAAGCCGTTCTCCGAATGAACTACCTCTTGGTACAAAAAATATCAGAGGTCTTCTCGCACTAAGAACAGTAGGAGGAATTTGCGGTTCAACTGGCTTCTACTGTCTGAGTCCCTTCCAACCTCTATCTCGGAGTTGAAAATATCGTACTTGTAGCCTTGCTGACTTTGGACTTCATGTTAGATTCTTTGGAGTACCTCCCTCTGGCAGACGCTACAATTTTGAATCTCCTCGCACCTTTGGGAGCCAGCTTAGCCACCAGCAAGAGATTCAACCTATTACAGTTTGCCTCTGTGGCTATCTGTTTTCTCGGTGTTGGACTTATCTCAAAACCACATTTTGTTGTGGATCTGCTCTATAACACAGTTGGAGATAGATCCGCGGTTTCAAGTGATCAGAACAGATGGACATCTCAAACACAGCTAGGCTTTGCCTTTGCGATGATCGGGACTCTAGGAGGAGTAGTAGGTACTTCTCTACACTTGTAAGGTGACTCTTACCGACTTCAGCGTCACAGTGCTCTTATACTTCAATATCCAAGATTGGAACCCGGGCTCATCCGCTGGTGACAACTAATTGCTTTGCCAGCGGTATAGTTATCATAAGCACCATCTGCTTTGCAGTTGTCCCCGGAGTCAGCTTCAATTTTAAATTGGGCCTATTCCAGTGGTTGATTCTTTGTTTGATTGGACTTTGTGGCGCTTTAATGGTAAGTGCAATATCCCTCAAAGGTGAAATGATGCTGAATTTAAGGACCAGGAATATCTTTTAACCGCCGGGCTCTCTGCCGAAGATCATAGCCATGCTGTGCATATGATCTACTTACAGGTCGTTTTTGCTCTCTTGGCCGATGGGCTAGTTTGGCACACTGTGCCAGATATTGCATCTTGCCTGGGGGCGGCGCTGGTTGTTCTTGCCCTTTTCGTGACACAGAACACAAAGGATAAAGTATGATATTTAGCCGAGATAGAAATGTCATTTCCAAACGGGATGCATATAGAAAGGTTTGGAGTAATTACTTTTAATGTGAGTATACTCGTAGATCATCGTCCGGGATGGTCGTCAATTCTTTCCCTTTGATCGTGTGGGGATTAGATTCGTGTCTGCGATCTGTGTAACGGGATCATATGATGATATGATGATATGATGATGAAAAATCAGGCTCAGATCTAGCTGGCCCACTACTCTTGTTTATTTATATAAATTCTGGGCTAGCTCTGAAATTTTCGTCTCGCATCACTCTGTTCCAAAATTACTATGCCTCGTAGAAGTCGAGGAAAAGTTACATAATCACGCAGATAGATAATGCCCTCGTGATTTTGAAGGACCGCAATGGACTTACCTTGCCTCTTTATCTCCGTACTAAGTATCAGCTGTGCTGGACCGCCGATTATTTGAGAAGGAGAAGTGCCGCATATTCGCGATTTCCCACTGTTATCCGGAACCGGGATTTCTGGAATTTGCTGCCTCTGGGCAGAAGTAGGCTGCGCTAGGAGTTTAATCAAAATTTGTGACAAAATTGTTTCAGGTGACAAGTGCCTCATAAAATACGCAGAGCGGGAATGGATAACATGTCTCACGCTTGGTCTTTTCCAACACTATGTCTTTGAGGTTGTCTCACTCACATTCGATTCTAATTCAGAAAGTCAATTCAATCGTTATCTGGGATAAGATGAGTCCTTCCACAAATCCATCTCAAGGCAAATTTTCTCCAGTCCCTTGTTCCGAAGACAGCTCTTTCATTGAGTTGGAAGACAAGCTTACGCCGACAACGCGGTTTGTTTTCCACGGGTTGGGTTGGAAAGTAGTAGTACTCTCATCTATAATCAGCCCGGCCGTCCTCTTTTTTCTACTCTTCAATATCTATTGGTCATTATATCAAGATCACGAAAGCGCCACGCGTGCAATTTTCGGGGAAAGTATATACTCATCGTCCCCCAATTTTTGACTGAATCCATGACTTACTTCACGTAGTTCCATGGATCCCACACGTTTTCGGAGGAGACGACGACTTCATCAATTCGGATCCTTATGATGGCAAAGCTTGGAGTCTCTTCAGAGGGAAACCTTTTGATCTCGAACATCAGTCTACGGTGTGGGATAATATATATCCAAGCGATCATATCACGATAGAAAATCCACAGAAATTCGGGTTTGATGGTGGGATAGATATGAGTGCTGAAGCGCGAAACTCGACGGATTTTGCGGCTGGAAGTCAAGGTTTTACCCTGGCTGTTCTCCATCAAATCCATTGTATTGTAAGCATGAGTGTAATTCCTTTAAATCTTGTGATGCTAAAGCTTTACTTATATGTAGGGCATTTTAAAGCATGCGATATTGAACTATAATAATAGTGGATTGACCGAGTTTGAAATCTATCACTCCAGTCATTGTGTAGAAGTTTTAAGAGAGGTACGTTCAGTTGCCTTAAAAGTTTACAAATTGAGAGATAAAGAGGACTGACTTTTAAGTTACAGCTTGTTTTATGTAAAGGAGATTTGACAGTGCAGCGCCCTAAGGGATTGAAACTATCTATGCAATGGCCATCACAGCATATATGTCGAGATGAGATAGCTCTAATGAATGCAATATGGAAACGAGCGATTGTTAAAACAGATAACGGGTGGATACGAAGATAGTAGTGCAATACTTTCTTGTACCAAATCTAAAAACCGCCGACATACTTTGTAAACACGGGAGCTTCATCTCCTTTTCATTTAACTTTTTAGGTGTTTTTGTCCAGTTAGTCATATTATGAATCGAAAACTCTCGTAGAGTCCTATGCTTACCATTATTACCCTTCTTTTTGCCAGATGTGTCCAAATACGGAACATATCCAAATTTGGCTCTGAATCTCACCCAATTCCTTCCTGTTTGTTTGGATTTATCTTCTTTCTAGATCTCCCACTAACGGTTTTAAATGTAGAATGATTGTTCAGGCCTCAGGCACGCAATACCGGGTGATTGTCGACTCTGTCACGTGGGTAAAGACTTGGTTAAAAAGTCAAACGTCTCACAACCTTTTATTTCTACTCTAGACAATAATACTGAGTTTTTATCGACTTCGAGTACTTGCTGTGAAAGCCGTCCTTGTGTTCAAGAATAATTATATAGTAAACTTTCATACAAAATCTGAATCGGGAAACGTGGGCGGTGATGTTATTGAGCGACCAATCCAGGCTGAATCTTCCGGGCAGGGGTTAGGATAAAGCGAGTTTCTGAATCGAAGATGCCCCAGGAAGGAATAAATCCAACTTCACTTCCCGATTCTCAATAAATCAGATATTTTAAACATTATTTTAACGCTACGCTTCCTGGATACAAGCCTCTCACAATGCTCTTGCTCAGCCATGTTAAGACATATATTTCTGGCCGTTACACAAGTCTCGGCGACGCAGAACAACGCAACGGAGATACAAAATTCTGCCCGCAGCCAAGAGGCATCTCCTACCAGCATGCAGTTTTCCTCTACATTCTAATTGTATTTCTTGTTGTCATTTTGGTTGCATTTCTCCTTAAGGATCCTTACATACCGTACAATGACACTTTAGGAACGTATGAGACGGGGTGGAAAACCGAAATAAGTGTGCCATCTTAGTCCCCGTACTTAACTTCGACACTTACTTGACAACTAGTTCCCGACCGAAATACACTGACCTTGAAAAGAGTCAAATTTTACGGTGGGATCTTATATGGTGAGAATGGTACGGTATCACTCAGTCACCGGCCTGGCGAACCCGACTACTTTGGGCCACCGGGTGTTGAGACGGATCACGCATGGTCATTGATTCTGAGAGGTATGTCTTTAATATGAAGATCTAATACTAACTTATTCCGCATCTACCGTAATTAACAGGTATCTTTAGATCGTTTTATAAAGATAGAACCACAGTATTTCCCTCCTGAAGCTGCACAGCTTTCAGATCAGGATCTCGTCAATGGAACATGGCGGCTAGAGTTAGTTTTCACCTATATATCTCCTTTAATCTCAGCGATCATGGTTTGCTGATTTATATTCTCACCTGCTAGAACTAGCGGTTTACATGTACTCCACTGCTTGGTAAGTAATATTTCTGAAAACCGATATTCGCGTTAGCAACTGATGGATTTAGAACTATGTCAGGCAGTCCCTTTCGCCTGAACACTATGCCCAATGCAAAGACCTTCCTGGACTTGCTGACCCTAGGATACTCACTCACTCCGGACATTTGAGTACGTTGGATGTTTCCACCGCTCCTTTAACAAAATTTAACGCGATGTTCCGACCACAGGACATTGTCTTGAGCAGATTCGGCAACACCTCATGTGTCAGCTTGATATGACTCCAACACCTAGAACGTGGCGTCCCAATGTCCATATACACCATGCGGATACGGATCAATGGCATGTGTGTAGGAACTTCGATGCTATGAGGATATGGATGTATCCCCTTGCGGAGCATCACACGTAGAGGTGTAGTGCATATAGGACGGATGATCGAATGTGACTGGAAAGCAGCTTCTCTTTTCTGTGTGGCTTAGAGTTCAACATGAATTGGCACATTGTATGCTGAGACTGGGCATAGCCTGAGCATGATTCCAGGAATTGTTGGCGCAACTATTAACACGGCAGGCACAAGAGGGATTCTTACCTGAATTTTGAGGATGAATCACTGCATATCGGACTTTATACGAGCAGACTGGACTTTATTTCATTTAATATATTATTGACTAGGTCCTAGGGCTTCGGGCACATTTACACATACTACACATCTGCCTATTAGGCTGCCTACCGGTGCCTATAAAGTGGCCAGGTAGGAGCCTATTTGGTGACTCAATTAAGTGTATAGTATTAAGCATAAAAGGCTCTAGTTCTCCTGAATCTCTTCTTGCATTAGTTGTCTCTGCATCACTCAATATAACACTGAGTTTCACCTTGATATCCGACTACAACCTGTGCACCTATATTGCCTCTGTTCAAGATATATTATATCAGGACGGCCTTACAACGTTGGAGTGGTATTCGACAAAGGGACCGCAGGTACTCTCCCTTTATCAGTATGACCATATTTTCCGCCTTTGGAACTATGATTAGTAGATTATCCTTTATTCCTACATCGCGTCTTATTACCTGAGTTGGAAAGCAAGACCTTAATAATCCCTAAAATGTCGCTGGGAATAAGATTGAATTTCCTGAGTCATTAAATAAACGCTGAGTGATTCATTCTCTTCATTTTGTACTGTTGGGTTAAACCCTAAATTACATTCAGAAAATAGTGTCTCTCAATATTGCTCGTCCTTTTCTTCCTACTTTCTCTGCCTGGTTTTGGCAATTCTGTCATTTTCTCATAAAAGCGATTTTTCAAACCAGAACTATCGTGTGTCCATGAATTCCTGCACCCTATCCCAATTCCGACAAGTATGTACAACATCTGACTGAACGAAGCTTCTTCGATGTCCTTCATACCATATGACCGGTATTGGCGTCAGATCAGCATGGCACATCAACTGCTGTCTAATATGATCCAAGCAATGGTCACGGTGCCCCCTGTCAGGATATGCCATTTTGGTCTCTTTGTTGAAGTAATGGTCCCGATCAAGAGCTCTCCTCAGCTGTTCAACGCAATGGAGAGAATGATAAACGTCAAGTCCCATCAGGTAGCCGATATTAGGGTGATTGTAGAGTCCATGAGGCTTACCGAATGTCATTTCGGCCTCTTCTTCTGTGACTTTAAAGTATCGACCTTTGAGCAGCGTTTTCCATGCCGAATCTATTTCTTCGTTTGGTGGTCCAACGTATTTCGGCTCTGAAGGACTGGAGAGGTGATAAGAAGTACCATTGTTGTACCAGCGTGGTCCTCCCCAGAACTGTTTTTGTTCCTCTCCTATGTATGACTTGGCTGGGTCAAACTCAGTTGAAAATCCAGTACGAAATGAACCAGCAACAGGAGCGTGGAGGTTGTAAGGTCCAGCTAGCCAAAGGGCCATAACTGCAGTGGTGAATGCAAGGATTCCGGTAAACAGCCATCCTATGTACATGAAGGCTCTTGTTGGACGTTCAATAACTGGACTTGACTCTCCGGATCCATCCTCGCTTTGGCACACTGCTTCGTAGCTTGGAGCGTGTGAAAACGTCATTGTAGTGTTAGAGTTATCGTGTGAGGCAAATGATGAGGGTTGTGGAAAGAAGCACTTATTGCAGCACCTTAGCGGCTTACATTCGCACCCCCGCATGTCAGCTACCTTTTCAACTCATGTCATGTGAATATAAATGCCATTTCAACATTGCCACCTGCGCACGGTGTCACCAGCCGTCAGCAGCGTGTGTATGCCCCTCCTAGAAGGGTTACTGTAACCTCCTAATTGATCAACTAAGCAACTGCCATTCACGCCATTTTGTCCCTCACTTAATCTCCTTAATATCCAGATAGACATTACCCAATTCTATCTTAGCCATATTGAGATTGTCGCTTGGGCTCATATCCCCAATAGTTGCGTTCTTTAATTAAGTCTCGCTCTTAAGCAGGCTACGTAGAACTTTAGTGATTAATATAGGATATATTAAAACTATCAATAAGGTAGATTGATCAAGCTCAAAAGTTATGTTCTTTGGTAATGATTGAGGCTTGGCCTTTGGGGGGGCATTTTCTCCATGAAAGAATCCGCCTGGTGGGTCATGAACGGCAATGCTCGTGTTGCAGGCACACATTCGCACCCCTTAGCGTCCTTTTAGCGCCTTATATTCTGATCACTTACCTCTTTTGACCTTTAGGGTGCGAATATAAGTCATCTTCCAAATTTACAGTGACTACTCGCTAAATTTACAGCGGCTGCTCACTAATTCTATAGCATATTCTCACTAACTCTATAACTTAACTGACTATTTAATGCCTTAAGAACGTAAATAAATCATTATATAATGTGTACTTACTGTTTAGATACATTTAAAAAAATTTATAGTATGTAATTAATAAATATATTTTAGTTATAAACCTTAGGTACAGTAGTGAGTATTAACTATAAAGTTAGTGGGTGTATAGTATAAGTTTAGTGAGTGTATACTGTAAGTTTGTTGGGCGGTCACTATAATCTAGTGAGTAGTCGCTGTAAATTTGGAAGATGACTTATATTCGCACCCTAAAGGTCAAAAGAGGTAAGTGATCAGAATATAAGGCGCTAAAAGGACGCTAAGGGGTGCAAATGTAATGTGAGCCTGTGTTGCACCTTTCAGACAGATTCGACACATTCTTTCAGAACCAAACTAGTATTCCTCCTCTATTCCTTCTTTGTCATCATAGTAACCGTCCAGTCTTGTATGGCTATTTTCCTCTGCAATATGAAGTGCAGTGTGAAATCGGTTTCTTCAATTTGCGTTAATCTTTGCCATGTCTAATAGCCCCTCTCAAGCCAGCAAATACGAGCCAAGAGGTATCGCTGTCAAGTAGCAATGTAAGAGGAAATTATCTCCATAATTATTCTGGAAGGCTTTTGTTAACATGACAACAAATAGATGGATCACAGGAGCGCACTCTCAAAAGACGAGGAGCTTGAAGCCACCTCCCAGGCGTACCCAGACGATTGTAGCAGCGATGCAACACTGTTGCCAACTCCATACCAGAATGAAAAGTTCGACGAAGACATGCGTTTGCGTTCTATCCGAACCTGGCAGTACAGAGCGATCGGTGTTGTGCTGGCTGTTTTATTCGTTGTTTTCGGGATCGGCTCTATCTTTAGCGCAATATTTTCCCATCAACCATCTTCCGTTCCCTTTATAAAAATGGGAGAATGCGGACGTACAACCGAAGAAGCTCAGCAAAACGGCTGCGTATTTGATCTCATGATGTCTGGCTGGGTCCATCCTCCCTGCTACGACCAAGAATTGTCGGATCAGTTTCTAAGGGATAACAATTTTACTTTCTATCGGGACCGTGAGGGTCTTATTGTCTTACCGGAAGTTGAGGCACGTCTCGGCAACTACAAGGTCATTTACACTCATGGCACTTTTCACTATCAGCACTGCTCCTATATTTGGGCCAAGCAAATGCGTGCGATGAGAAAGTATCCGTTCATTCTGGATAGTAAATCGCGTTCTAGAGAGCACATCGAGCACTGTTATACCCGCGTTGGAAACCCAAATATTTCTCAGGTTCAGCTTTCAACTGGAACGAAACTTACAAGGTCAACTTGGCGGATTGATTGTATTATTGGAGACACAGAAGTGCCTTAGGGCAATTTTTCTCAATATTCTGGATTAGTAGGAGTGCAAGGTGTAAAGTTGGACATGTGGGAAGAGACAAACAGATGGTATCAGGCAGCTAACATTAAGCTTTATGAAGAGTTACCGAGAAACCCCTTATAGCCTTCTAAACATATTAGACCCTGTTCTAGCAACTACCTTGACAAGAGACTGAGTCTAGACAAGGTTTGCTAAGTCCCACCTGCCATATTTGAGAAATATATTCTTTCCTTCTCTTGAAGGTTTTCAACACTGGTTTCAATTTCAACCTATTTTTCCTCTATCCCCTGTGAAAGTCGAGTCCCTTTACAATTCGTATAGTTGAAATGGTTGTAGGAGTAGGCTCATATTTGGAGGGATAAATTCTATTTAGCCTCATAAAACTCCAAAGTCAAGTTAAAGTCTAGTAGACATCCCATCCTTTCATCCCCTCAAAATCTCTACACACGTGCCATTGATCCGTATCTGCATGAAAAACTTTAGCTTCAGGCCGCCACGATCTAGGCGTCCAAGTCATATCCAAACCGCAGATAAGATGCTGGCGAATGTTTTCTAAGCAATGGTCTAGTAGGACGGCAGGTGCATTAGTTTGAGAAAGAGGAATAGGAGCGAAAGAATAGGACTTAATACCGAGATGCATTCTGTGACTAATTTTATAGGGCCGTTCTGGACCGTCTTCGATGTCTGCGTAATAGTGTCGGGCTAATGATTTTCTGACGGTGTTCTGTAAATGTTAATTTCGTCCTAACAGATTGATAAGTGGTTATTTTATACACACCAGGCAGTGCAGGGCATGAGTTGAGCTCGGCCTAAGCATTGCAAATAGGTCTAAGCCCGGTACCAAGAACGTGTTTTGTAGCCACTTACTGAATCCAATATTTCCCGTCAATCAAATCCTCGTCCAACATTTTCAATCCCGAAGTAGATATCTCCTTGGGCGTCAATCCCATAAAGCCGTATGTTCCCTCTATAAGCTCAGCTTTGCAAAGCAAGCATTTGATAAATGTAGCTCTTACCGTGTAACATCTCCTTCGACCAAGCCTCATCAACTTCCGGACTCGGTTGCGCAAAGAAATTGGTTGCATTTGGATTGTAACTAGGGGAATAGCTGCCATTCTCATCTATTTGAATTCCACCATAAAATTTGATCTTCCTCAGTGCTAGTGCCGCATGTGCGGGTTCTGTTTAGTTTTTAGTAAAAATTTGACTTGAGTTGAAGATATCGGGAGAACATTTATATCAAACAAACCTATATCTGTAGTAAAACCATTCTCATAACTTCCAAGCCTTCCATTGCTAGCCAATATTTCCTTTTCGAAAGCCAGGGTTACGAATGCTATAGAAAGAATGGCACTGATTGTCCATGGTAAAGCTGTACCCACGTAAAACCTTCTCTCTAGTGATGTAAGTGTATAACACTGAGCATCATCTGGATCTCTGTTCTTGGAGGGAGAATCTCTTGAAAGAGATTCGTAGTTGTGAGCCTTCTTTTTTCTGAACAAATCAGAGAAACGCATTTTTATGAAATCCAAGGTTGGGTGTGGGATTTACAGAGTAAAGATGGCGAAAGACGGGTATCAAAGTAAATTTGTTTAGATTTCGTATTTCAATTGCGGCGACAAATATTGCAACTAGGTATTTAGAACTTTCACTTTGTTCACTTCGAACTTCACAATTTATCAGCGCAAATAGTGGGAAACTTTAAATCCTTCTAGATTTAGCTAGACCCTAAATTGTTCTTAAGCTTCGATGCTTTCAGTAGCAAATGCACTCAGAAATAGTCTCCACCTTCAAATATAGCGCATTAGGGATTGTGCAAGTGTATGTAATACATGTAATGCCTTGGTCCAATTTGGGATCACCGTCACTTTGGGCTTCAATATCGTCGTCATTACCAGGGCGTGCCTTCTTCGCACCCTCCGGCATTCCTGGTCCAACCCCATCTAGTTTAGTGCCTCGAAAATATGTTTGCTGCGAATACTGTTGTAATTACCCAGTCTTTAATCCCACGGTTTTAAATCACCAGAATCACCAGTGATTGCTCTAATCAAATAGTGTGTTTAAAAGGAGATGTTATATGTTAGTAGCAGATTACCGTTCTAAAACAGCTTGTGATAGACTCATTTATTGATCATCCAATTAAGTAGGCTTACTATTTGACCAGTATTTATTTGACGAGCTAGTTGAAGAGAAAGACATCATTCTCAAACGTTAGTATTGATTTCATGTAGCATCTGCCCCAGGAAAGACTGCATCAAGCTCCGGCTAAGATTCTTATCTATCAGTTATATAAGAGATTCTCCTAGCCACCGATAGCTATTGAATTTCATTACAACTTACACCGCTTACATTTACCAGTACTGAATCTCTCTTCGCATTTATTAAAGTTGCATCCTTTCTTCTATTTAACTTTGTGGAATCTAAACACTCGCAATCAAAATGAAAGCTACCATATTTGCTACTGTCATTTTCACGGTTTTCGGTGTTGTTTCTGCCGCGAGCTGTGCAGAGTCTTGCCAAGATACCGGCAATAATCTTTGCTGCGAGGTCGACGGTTGCTGCTACGAGTGCTCGGAGGGTTCAGATGCTGATTGCGCCCCAGAGGTACGTGCCGATCTTTAAGTGGTGTCATGAAATTAATCAGCTTACAAAATTTCAGGTAACTGAGCGAAATCTCCGTGAAGGCATTATCTTCATGTTGTAATACTGAAGTCTAATATGTAAGCTTGGCGCAACATCCTATGTCTCACCAAATTACTCTAAACGTGTGTGAAGCCTAATCCTACATTAACCGTGTTCCACACACACCTATGTAGAGGACAGAGATATCTAACGGATCTATCGTTTTTATTGTTATGGTTGCGACTCCTTTTGTTTTCAGTTCCACTATTTGTTGCTGTATAGACATGGAGTTGTTGATTAAAGCCTAGATGCAAAAGAAACCGGAAAAAATATTATGACATTATTTAAAACTGCCTATAAATTGTGTTTCTTATTTGTATTATATTATAGGGTTTGTAGTGGAAGATATAGTTGAAATGGTGCTGAAATTCTATGGCTACGGCTAATTTAACCACCGCCTGGATAAGGCTGCTTTCTAGTTCTGCTTCAATTACATCATAAGGGTAAATACATCGAAAATTTGAGAAAACAGAGAGTATTACTATAGCAAGTTAAAAGATGAAGAAAGAACGCTGAAATTAGACTTACTGGCACTTGTGCTCCTTTATTACTACGTTGGGTAGCCACTGCTAACAAGAGACTACAACTGCTGAAGCTTCAAGCAGGAAGGTAAGTGGAAACTCGCAACAGAACATGTGTATAAAAGGAGACAATTTAAATAATGCAGACACACGCATGCTTGGGGCACCACGCTTCCCCACCATGCACGTCGATGAGAGGCGCCAGGGTGCGCGTTCTTTCCAAAGCTAATAGATATCGATTCATCGACCATGAGACCGATTGCACTCGTCGTTTTGAGAGCGGATCTGTTATCAGCCGGGTTTTCTTCCGTCCACTGTGTTCACCCAATCACGTCAAGTCGCAGATGCAGCAATATTGGGAAGTGTAGGGAATTTTGAACAGACTTCTAGATACTGATGGACTTGACTACTGGCATTTGAATTCACTTAATGAGGTAATCAAAATGATGCCTGACACCGTACTTTCCGATGTGAAATTTCTTACCCATATGAGAGAGTATGTCATTTGACGATTGGCCTGCATCACTTAGAGCTTCGATATCAGTTGTAGCTAAATAAAATAACCCGGACTCGTACATCAACATATGAATCCACCTCTCCCATCAGTTTCTGTGTAGTTTTATATTCCCTTGCCTAGACTCGAGTAGGCAGACACTGCTCTGCAAGACATAACCGCCAAATATCCTTGTCTTCATTAATCTGAAGAACGAAGTAAATGAGAATGCAATCGTGGTTCCCTTGGTACAGCAATATTACCATTGTATCTGGCTTTTGAGAACTCGTGCAACTTCTCAAAGTTTCGGCATGTGTGAAGCTGTTTAGGATTGATATACTGACCACGGTGGTCATGCCATTCACTGGGCGAGATAACGCTGGTGCCTTGGCACATTATCACCTGCCTTAAGTGATCGATACAATGTACTGGACGCGAGTTAGTGGAGTGGCTCTTGGTCAGACTAGAAATGTTCTGAGAGATTTGACGGGTCAGCTCACATTGGTGCACCGTCCCCCGATATTTCTCCTCGGGATAGTAGTCGCGCCGCAGTGCTTTCCGTAACTGGTTCTATTTCCAGGTCGTCAATCTTCCCATTGCCTAAAGTCTAATGGCATGACATACCAGACAGTGTAGACAGTGAAACATGTCGAGACTTAAAATAGGTTAGTTATGCACTAGCTCAATTCAAGTAGCAAATGGAACGTACGTCCCTGTCCATCCGCCTCTAATCCTATCGCGGTACTTCTCCCAGTCCATGCCCCAAAGTTGTTTGGCTTCGGCTTCAGAGACGGAAAAGTAGTGACTCTCCCCACCTATAATAGCATTCCAGGCCACGTCAATTTCCGGACTAGGCTCGCCGACATACAGAGATTGACCAAGGACTTCTTCGCCTTCCGGCGTAAAATCTACTCCTCCCGTGAAAGTTGTCTGCGTGAGCTCAAAAATATGAGGTGGCGCTGTGGTTCCACTTCTGTTAGGATCAAGGGACCTCAGAATAATGTTTGGCCGTGTTGAAACTCACTGACAACCCGCTCTTCAATGAATCCATTCTCAAATGAGCCCCAGTCACCCCTGCATTCCCCTTTGCCAATCGTGATACCTGCAATGAAAGTTATTACACCCCAGAGTATAAAGACAGCGACTGTAATGACCACGCGCGGGATGTTTGTGGCACGAAAACGCGACTGCTTAGAAAGAGCGACGAGCTGAAGTTGGTGATCTTCGCTGGACGTTGAGAGTTTCTCAGCTGGCTCCTCGCGCTCCTCACCACGCGGAAGCTCGTAGTCATATGGAAGAAGCTTAAATCGAGCATTGAAAGACATTGTGAAGAAGGAAATGATGAATTGCGATGGGACTTCCAAAATCAAGAAAATCCAACTGTACTGGCTTATCCCACGCTGAAAGGAACGTGCGATTTCAGGTGCAATTGCCCTCGGAAATAGAATCCAGGGCCTGGCGGATTATAATGGTAGCAAATAGAGAGCGGCCTCCTCAGCTCCTTATTGGACTTTCTTACCGTCTCCCTATCAGGCACCAAGAGGCTAATCTTCTAGGATCTAGGATTAATTCTCGCTCAGTAAAATAGATTTAAACTCTAACGTAGTCCACCAGTAAGCCGGTCATATCAGTAAGCCGGTCAGCTAATTTACGCAAAAATACCGATTTTAAAACGGTAATAACTTAGCCATTTCTTAATATTTTAATCTAAAATAAAAATTCATGGCTATTTACCTAAATGCAATTCATATTTAGCAATTTAAAAGAAAAAGGTCTATAAACTTTTAAGATATTAAATTTGTCCAGTTCGAAAATTTGCTTGGTCTCCCACGATTTGAACGCCCTGGCGCAATTTTATCGAAGAAGTGCAGAAAATGAAGTACGATGGCAGATAGCCTCTCCCAACAGACAAGAGCGAGCCGTGTTTGGGTCAAGGCACTCCTTGAGCTTCCCTTCCTCCCCCCTAACTCAACATTTGAGCATACGACATCCTGTCCTTGTTTGCTGATTTCAACAACCATGTGAATGTGAGGTTAACAGTGTCTAGTCAGCTCTTGGTTCTCCCACTTATTACCCCCATACCTTCAAGAGTGAAGAGCAAGGGCTGCTGCACGCTGATCCGTTTAGGCCTGCAGCTTCAGCTTAGTCGAGCACCCATCTGGCTGGCCGTCCCACTAGTCGCGTAGGGTCATGTAAATGTGAAGTAACCGAATAGTAGCCCGCCGCATGTGACGGTATAACCTTTGTAGAGGACTACGGGGCGGCATTCTAGAACCCTCCCCCAACCCCCCGGCGCCCGGGTCTGTCACCTTTTATTTACCAATTTCTGTCTAGGTCGGACGTCCACCCATGGTGGGGACATTGCTCAATTCGAGGGGAGACCCTCTTGGAGTATTGAACTGCTCCGCAGCGGACGGGCTCTATGCACCACTTACTAGCATTCTGCCCGTCACGTCTCTTTCGGGTCTATCTGTATCGGGAGCTCTACATACCAAGTCCGAAACTTGGGGCTGCGAGAAAAGTCGTGCACGCGAGCAGTAATGGAAATAAAAACACCGCAGAGTCGAGTGAGCTTAGTTATTGTGATGTTAAATTCTCCCTTTTAATCTAAAAGTTCATGGCCTAAAACTTCAAGCAGCCACACGCAGTAGGGCTGACGTCGACCTCCAAGAACAATTTGAACACAAGGACAAGCGATTGAATATCTGGTCCTAAATGGAACGCAACTTCACGTCCACGTCTGAGAAACGAGCCATATAGTCTAGACGGTGGCACAACACCAGCCGAGTTCCTCCTAGGCATCGCTGCGCTTCACCAAAGCTGGGTCGTAAATATTCCTGACTACGAAGGCCCATGGGCCGCACTTACATCCGGAATCCAAGCTAGGCATGCTACTCTTGATTTAGCTTGTGCTACACTTGCCTTGGTGGCTCACTTGCGTCTGAATGGGCCGCAGAACTACAGCTCACGTACGCCCATAGGTTTAGATTTATCGGAGCAGGTCTTATCCCTGACATCTCTTCGGTCTTGTTGCTCACTATTAATAAGGGATCCTTTGCTAGGTTTGCCCCCACTGGCATCCTTGGCCTTGCCTCCGCGACATATCTGGATACGAAACCTGTGCCCACAAAAGCAGGAGAACTAAAGTCGGTCTTAAACCAACGCTTTGACGCAGATATGACCAAGTTCACTTTGCAGGATATGTCTTCACACCTTCAGGGTTGTTTTGCTATACTGAACGACCCTGAGCCATCAACTATAATTTACGAAAGAGGTCGAATGAGTCTGCACGCGAATCCTAGAATGCCGCTTTTTATCCATAAAACTGTTGGGGATGATGTTTGTGATGCTAATGCTCTAGTCAAGAAGCTTTGCTCCCAAGGAGTAAACATCGAGTATGTGAGAGATGAGTTTGGCTACACGACAGGTTTGCGCGCTTTTCGCGTTGTGATGCCATCTATCGAATGGAGCTAGGAGTATCTACTGCTCCATAGTCCGCATCGTGAGCTTTTCGTGAGCCGCACGGTTCGGTTGTAAGTTGATTGTTCTGACCCAGGCCCTCGTGGCTTAGTGCAAACGATGGGGGTTATAGTTGACGTGAGAAAAATTGTAGAACTTCCCCTCTTATACGGAAAGGTGTCTTGGATAAGATTGGTCCTATCTCTGATGTAGATGCTCTCGTAACTCGTTGATAAGTTATACTCGCATGGGGCACAGATTAAATACATGCGCACAATGTACTGAGCTACGACTTCCCTTATCAGTATCCCAGGTGGAGGAACTCTTTTGCACACAGATGGAATTAACTGTCGGCTCAGACCCCCACACCAACTACTGGGCGTCCAAATCAAAGGGTCGGTTTTCTCCTGTGATCTTCCATCGGCCGTACTGTACCACTGGCACACTGGCACTGTGCCGCAGACGCACAGGTGCTGAGCCTCAGCGTATGAACGGCTGATGCTTCATTGACTTCGCACCACGGGGGTGGACTAATTAATGCTTCCGCCGGCATCAAATGCTCCGCCACGGACAGCGGAATGTTCCGGTAGTGGAATAGGACTTTAATCTAGACTTTGTTGGCGGCTTTATATTGTTCGGCTGTTGTGTTGGACTATTTTGGTAACCTGCTGGTATTGCGAAGCTGCAGGCTATCTGGCATGCCTATTTTAGGCTCGTGCTTGGCAAAGACAATATGTCAGCTTCGCGGGGCACCAGCCTGGGGTAGAGCGAGCTAAGTTGGCGGGGAAGGAAAAGAGAATCAACACTTCCCTGCTTCCCCACCTTGCTCGCACTCTTCGTACAACTAAATCTACCCTGGGAAAAAGCGGCAAGAGTAACGAGGCCGAATACGAATACCTCGGCACCTGCAACTTATCCTTGTGTTCTGCAGCTACGCCACCAAACATTATTCCAACTTTATTGCATGTTCTTCCTCCCCGCTTTTTTTGGTTGATACCATCGACTCACCAGTCCGGTGGGTTTGGCGAACTGCCAGGACAACAAAATCCAACAACTTTCTTGGGATTGTGAAAGACCCGCTACTAAATACGAATTGTGTGCCACCACTGACCTGGGGCATGGTTTACGGTACGTGCAAGCTAAACTCTGAAGAAGGAAAGATGTACGAAAATGGCTTTCTGGTTTTGCCAGGCTAAATATACTTTTGTCGTCCGATAACTATATATATACGTAGTCCGTCATCGTTCTTGTTTTTCCTACTTGTTCTTTTCTACGCACCCCAATACGTTAAAATGGCTCCGATAAAAGCTATTGCGCTCAATTATCTCCTCCTGCTCCAATTGGCTTTCGGTGCTGTTATACCCGAAGCGCCCCAGGTTTCAAAGCGCTCTGCCATCCTTCCACCGACGTCTGATCCATTCTATGTGCCTCCCGCAGGTTATGAGAACCAAAAGCCTGGAGCTATTCTACAGTCGAGAACTCTTGGCCATCTGGCATTTGGAGGCATTGTCCCTTTGCAGACCAATGCAGCGTATCAACTGCTCTTCAGATCTACGGATAGCCTTGGCAATGCTTCCGCGGCAGTTACGACTGTGATTGTGCCGGACAATGCCAACACGACACGAGTACTCTCATACCAAACTGGGGAGGATTCGTCATGGGCCAACTGCGCGCCATCCTATACGCTGCAGTTCGGCTCCAACACCTTGGATGGTGGCACTGTATCAGCCGAGCAGCTACTCATGGTTGCTGCTTTAGACCAAGGTTGGATAGTTAACGTGCCTGATCACGAGGGTCTCAGTTCTGCATATCCATCAGGTATACAGGCTGGCCAGGCAACGTTAGACTCAATCCGGGCGATCCTTGTATCGGGACAGTTAACCAGCATCTCTCCCAATGCTGTCTACCAGATGTGGGGCTATTCCGGCGGTGCCTTAGCCTCCGAGTGGGCAGCAGAACTTCAAGCTACCTATGCACTTGAGCTAAACTTCATTGGTGCTGCCTTTGGGGGTCTTATTCCCAGCGTTCCTTCTGTTTTAAAGACCATAAACAAAGGCTTATTTGCCGGTTTTGCTCCAACTGGTATCCTTGGCCTCGCCTCCGCCTACCCTGCCCTTCAACCTTTACTCGATGAACACCTCGTTCCGTCAACGGCTGCTTATTTTAGGAAACCATTAACTCAGTGCCTAATTCAAGATGCGTTGGATTTTGCGCTACAAGATATATTTGCATATTTCGACATTGGAATTCATATACTTGACGACCCTGTCGTCCAATCTATTCTGAACAAAACGGGCTACATGGGGCGCCACGGGACTCCGCAAATGCCAGTATTCGCCTATAAAGCTCTAGGGGACGAGGTATCTCCAATCGCTGACACTGATGCTCTTGTCCAAAAGCTCTGCTCGCAAGGGGCGAAGATCGAGTATGTGAGGGACATGTTTGGTGAACACGTTACTGAGGCTATCACTGGCGCCGGTGATGCATTCAACTTCCTGATAGATCGGTTCAACGGTGTTCCTATACCCACTAGATGCAGAACGAGGACTATCCTTAGCGACATATTGGATCCGAGGTCTCTTGCAATACTGGGCGAGACGGTTGTGGACGCGTTGATGGCTCTGCTTCAAGTGCCAATCGGCCCTTCCAGCATTGGGTCTATATGACGATTAGTGGCGGCAGGATGAAGAAGCATAGTGGAGAGACTTTGCTTGCTCAGGTGGGCCGCTGAGGTGGTCTTGGAACTCTTGTTTGTGTACTATACTACATGGATATGGGTACGCCAGGGTGCGTTGTGAGGGATGCCAAATCGCTCAGCCGTTACGACGATGGCCATTTTATAGATACAAATAATTCTTCAAGTTCCTTACAAGCAGCATATGGCCTCCATCTCAGGACAATGCAAAGTGACGCCGATTCAGTCGTCTCTCTTATATCCACATCTTGGACCCGAGCTTCCTCGGGTATGGAATAGCACCCATCAAGCTCGCCTTCTGGCATATGCCGTTCTTCAAATTCTATAATGTGCTCCGCAATGAGGGCAGCTTCTCTAGCATCCCACAAGCCTTCTCTTCGAGGCACTTTGCTTAGGAGAGATACAGCCTTACGTCTTAGCTGCGGATGCCGACACTTAATCGCTGTATAGAAGAGACACGGGATGATAGCTAAATCAAGAGAGAATACGATCGGTCCACCAGATGCGAGCATTATCCCGTCAATAATTGTCTCTAACGTTTCGATTGCCGAGCGGAACACCGGGATATACAGATCAAATGATGTTTGGTACTGTGTTATTACCGTCTTCAGAAAGATGAGGGCAATTGCGTGATAGACCCGTAAGAGACCTATCGCCCTGGCGTCCGCCTTGCCAGAAAGCTCTTCAAGCTTGTTTTTCCACTGCAGAAGTTGCGATCTGAGACTCTCCTGCTCAGCGAGGATATCCGTTGTCTGAGGTGACCCTTGAACACTCTCCACTTTGCGGACAAAGAGGAATACTCGACTGCTCAAATGGAGCATTGCTGTCCTCGCGTCCTGGACGTTGGCAAATGGTGTGGTGCAGATCCAATCCGCTGTTGTTACTGGAACAGTCTGTAGTGCTGGAAACAGGACGCTCCTTGGGCGGCCATACAGGGATTGCATGAGACTTAACCGTGCTAAAGTCGACTCTACCTCACTTTCGAAGGCATCCGGTTGCCGAGACATACGCCGATCCTCAAGCAAGTTCATGCCATTGAGGAGATGTGAGATAGTCATCGCTCGATTTCCTCGAAGGAACTCGAGCACAGTGAACATGATACATGCGAGTTTAATGATCTGCATCGGAGGATCTGCGGCAGCAGCACTCTCCCGCACTAGCCGCACAGCTGCCGTGTAATACCTCAGTGCCATTGTATTGGGGAGTTCGATTCGATCTAGCGGTCGGCACGCATTGACTCCCAAGGAATTCAGGGTTTGATGATAAACACTAGTTGCGAGAATGAGGTACAGTATTGCTGGCACCGAGTGTGCCGCTGCTAGTAGAGCCCGCTCCCAAAGCTCTGAGTGGAAGATGGGGCACACTGCCGGTAACGTCTGCGTTTGGAAGAATTCAAGAGCTCGGTACTCATCCGGCCCTAACTTTACCACAGAGGACAGCGCGAAGAGTGAACGTGGTCGAGGCGTGGACAGGAAGGTTCTCCTAAATTGCTCCACGTCCATATAAACTGCCACGAGAGTCTGATCTGATTGAGCATCATCATAGCCAGAGCATAAGAGGCGCGACTTTGCGCAATTTGCACAGCCCGGCTTTTCTTCACTGCACCTGATGTGTTTGGCCCTTTGTTCAAACATGGTGTCAATATTTTGGCACGTGATGGAATGATTCACCTACTTGCAGGTCCTACATCCGCTCCTCCTCTTTCGATGCTTTTGCCGTCGGCGTTTAGCAGCTGTGTTGTCCGTCATGATTCATGATTGTTGTCTGGGAAGAAACGCGCCAGAATGGAGAAATACGGGGTTAGTGAGTATGCCCTATAAATTTAGTGAGTGCTCACTAAATCCAAATGATGACTAATATCCATATACCATTAGGCCGAAAATCATAATTGATCTGCTGGTATGTCGATTTTACATAAGCGGTGGTATGTGGATGCAATAAGTTACGAGCCGGAGCGGGGTTGTTACTCACCATTGCCGAGGACCAGGACCCAATGTACGCAGTCGCACAGTCGCAATGTACATCTAGTACTTGTCGCCCTGAGTGGCATGGGCGGGGAAGGTGGGAAGGGGCGTGGTGCTGCACCGATTCGCCGTTGCCACTGGAAGGGTTCCATCCAAACGCCAATGAAGTTTAGCATCTTGTCGCTTATCTGATGAGGTTATGCCTGCGTCCCAGGATAGTATCGGGGAAGGCAGCTCATGCAAACCATGGAGAAGATAGCACCAGGGAAACTAATCTGAGACAATCCCTAGTCTCACGAGGCCTATCAGATACCGAGACCGAGGCCTTAGATATCGCATTCAGCTCAAATATTCTGCCCTTGCAAGGAGTCGCCCCAGCGTTATTCCCTACAGTGGCTTTGCCGTGTACCATTCTTGCGCAACGAGGAACAAGAAGCACAGTTATCTAGAGAAGCGCATGTAGGGAGCATTGACAGTACAAAATTTGATTGGATAATGATACTAGCAAAGCATATGTGGAGTTAGACTTTGTTAGTCCTCCTAAGTAGGGCGGACGATGAAAATCGTTTCTTCTTAAGGCTGACGCGGCTCGTATAGAATCCCTCGGCACGTACAAGTCACCGTCCTTGCCCAATCAGTAAATGCTCGTGAGAATGCTCAGGCCTCGGTACTCGTATCCACTATATGCGCTCATCGAATATAAGCGCAAGGAATACTACAAACGATACCGCAAGAAAGAAGAATGACTAAAAGTAGAACAATGCAGTGTGCACTGAGGAAATGAATTTCAAAACCACCCAATGCCATCACTTAGTAAAGTTTCTACTAGAGTCCTCCCACATCCTCGAATTACAAGCACGCCCCCTCCTTAAAAAATTTAAAAAAACATGAACGGCACACGACGATTGCACGACTACAGACTGCGAACTGCGATGCCCAAGTCGGAAACGGAGCTTTGTGCTACGGCAAAACCAAGACTGTGTGGTACATAGTAGACGCCCGTTTGTGGCCATTGCCGAACCGTCCCAAAGCTGGAAGTGCGAAATGGCAAAGCCTTTGTGTATCAATTCCCCGTTCCGAAACGAGGCTGGTCGTCAGCCTTGCATGACTTGCACGGTCCCAATGTCTTTGGCTTTGATCTGCTTTGGCCCGTTGTTTTTTGCCTTTCGCCTCTGTCCGGTCTCTTATCCTTCTTTGCCCTGGGTACGATGATGTGTGTCTATGTCATTCTCCAGAGCTCGCATTGCCTTTCTCTCACAGCGGTACACCGCCGCCCAGCCTGATCTCCAGCGAGTGGGTGGCTTGTTCTGGGCCCGACGGGCACGAGCGGGGATGCCTCAAAGCGGCAGTCAGCAGCCAGCCTCCCCAGCTCTGCGGGTAATCCGCTCCGGCAAACACTGCTCTTGCCTGCATATACGGGATGCTTCTCTGTCCAAGTGGTGGTGATGGTAGCGCACTCTCTGAAAGGACCATCACGAGGGAGTTGACTTGAGCTATCTTGAGTGCGAGGCCCAAAGGCCTAAGAGCTGCCCCGCAACAGACTTACCAAGTACATCTCACGAGGTTAAAATGCATCTAGCTGGAGGTAAACCCAACGCGCGCACCTAAACCCCTTCTCATTGCCCGCCGCTCATGAGGTCGCCTGTGGAGTTGCACTCGCGGGACGACGCGGAAGGACTTAACTCTATTCGCCACTTTTATAAGCCACCTATATAGCTACAACTGTGTCTGATAAAGTTGAAATGCACGATTTAGTGTACAATTACTAATATAAACATAAGCTAATTTCAATTCCTCATGCAGTGTTGCCAGTGGTACAAAATTTTGGGCTTCGATATTTATAGCAGTATTACTGCAGTATTTATGCCATTGTGTACTGAATGCACTAAAATTACCCCTGCGCACCTCAATATTTCTACGGCTCGATAAAATGTGGCCAGAGCTTTTGTACTCCAGTATTACTTCTGGCAACACTATCCTCGTGAAAAGTTGTCTTCTGAAGATTTAAACCGAGCTGATTAGTGCTGTAATTTCTTTCAACTTCTACATCAAGTACATCAATCGTGTCATCAGTATCCAAACCGAAATATTCGTTCTTATGCAAATCCGTCTCAATATCAAATAGCTTCGTCGCCTTTAGTCTCGGCGCTGACCCGCATATTCACCTCTGTGATATACGCTTTAAACTTTCTCGCCGGCACCTTGGCCGTAAACATGGCGTCCAACTCTTCATAACTCCTCCCGGCTGTTTCGGGTTGGTAGAAGTATAGATAAATAACAGACACAACCGAAAAGCCGCCGAAGATGAAGGATATCTGCGAATTAAGACCATATTAGCTCTATATTTTTCAGGGAGGCGGAGTGGGCACGAATAAGATGTCAGATATCCGACTGCGTACCTTGGCACCGAGATTCAAGTAGTTAGGGTTGAAGAGGTAGGGCAGAACAAATCCTAGCACCATATATATAATATTCTGGAGGGCGATACCAATAGCAATCGTTTTTACCCTTAGTCGAGAGGTGGCAATCTCGGTGAGAAGGGTATAGCCCGTAGCACCGATGGTGCAATTATAAACAAAGGCATAGATCATCATCATAGAGAAACAACCCTTAATATATGGTGTTTTGCCCGCAGTAGCGAGACCGCCAGCCAACATCAAGATTACCATCAGACTCGCAGTCCCATACAGTGTGAGGTCCCGGCGCCCAACGCGATCAATGACGAACCAGGAAGTAATATTGCCACACATGGAAATAACTTGGAATATGACATAGAGCTTGAAGGCTGCGGCCGAGGAATATCCGGCCAGCTCAGCGTAGTAGACAAAGTAACCAGCGATGAAGATGACTCCGCCTAGAGCCTGGATGGTGAGCGGAGCGACGGAGATCATGGTTCGACGGAGATTGGAGACGCGGAAGCATTCAAAATACGTGACGCCCTCGGTCTCCCGCCGGACCTCCTCCAAGGTGACCTTTATCAGGGCAAGTTTGCGTACAGCTTCAATATCTGTGTTGCAGCCTAGGCGCCGAAGGCTCGCTAGAGCCTTCTCATCGCGCCCTTTGCTTGCTAGCCACCAGGGGGACTCAGGAATAAAGGGGGCGAAGACGGTGGAGACGAAACAGAAGCCATACTGAGCGCAGAAGACTGATCGATAGGCCCAGACGTTCGTCTTAGTACCGGTTGAGTTGACGATGACTGCGGCAGTGAGTGGAGCAAGAGCGTAGGCAAATGCAATCATTGCCGTGAGAAGACCTCGGAGGGCCAAAGGGACGATCTCTCCTAGGTAAGTGGGGCAGACGGCAGCCAGCATGCCGACAACGAATCCGTTAAGGAACTTTCCGGCGAAAAAAAGCCCATTGGTATTGGCGACAACCTCCATCGTCACGGATATATAGGAACCTACAAGTCCGGCCATGACAGTGTACTTGCGACCAATAGTATCAGAGATTAAACCGCAAGTCAGGGCGCCGACAGCAAATCTATATGTTGGCGAAAGGGAGGTTAGATGATGCGATGCTTTTAACAATGAAAGGGAAAGATATACGAGATTTTGGTTGTGAAAACTTACGAGGCCGTGGGGGCAGCTGTAAATGCCGATTGCCATTTCGCTGCAAGAACGTATTCTCCATTGTATAGACTCCCGAAATTCTGTCTGAATTGGGGAATCCCAATAACGTTTCCAGAAGCGTTGCTCTCAAAACTGACAAGCAGACTTGTCCAAACGACGAACAGACACCATAGAACTGCCGTCTTGTCTTTCTTGATGGCGTCAAGCTTGGAGATCTTGTGGTCGTCTGTTTACCTGTCAGCTTGGGGTACTTTACGATGAGTTGAATGACTAAGAGGGGGAGGTGGATTGGCCTGTAAGGTATGGGCGGGGAGGTTCTCAGTGACGACGAACCGGCATCTTCCTGATGAGCAACCGTGACCGAATTGGTGAGTTCTTGGACTCCTTCATGTTCTTCTACATGTTCAACTGTCTTCTTTGTCGTCTCTATTGTGGCCATGATGAAAAATGCCAATGTTAATGGTGGAGTTGTGGCCCCGTTGCGCTAGGGTCATAAGGTATCAAGGAGAGGAAAAGTATCCCGAGATGCTGAGTTGAGGAATTTTGTGGGACTATGCAAGATGTAGGATATATAGAATATGTCGGATGAGAAGCTCACTATACTTAAATGCTTGGATTCTAACACCTTGGGATATGCATGAGTATAGTGCGAGAAGTTAGACGATATTAGACTACAGTCCAGCTTGCGGGGAGGAAGACCGAAGATTTGCCGGCCCGTTCCAAAAGTCGGGGTTTGTTCCACAGTCCAGCTTGCGGGGGAGGAGAAGACCGAAGATTTGCCGGCCCGTTCCAAAAGTCGGGGTTGTTCCATGTATTTACCGAAGTTCAACCGGTCCCGTGGGTCAGGAACTTGCGCCACAAAACGATGCTTCAGATGCGCTCCAATGGGGAGAGAATACGAGACACTATCTTTCCCAAACTGCTCAATTGGAATAGAAGAACGCATGAAACGAGAAAGAAATATGATAATCGCGTGTGTATGATGGCTGCAGAGCGGTGTTGTTCCGCAAACATAACTAATGGTTGTGGCGCACTGCCGAAGTTAAGCCGCTCGTGGTCATGTGCAAAAGTATCACAAGCCCACCACGAGTCATGCTCCCCGATGATTCCGGAGAAGGCATTAACGGTAGCAGGAGAATCCAGATACGAGAGCTGGAACTCTGGGCCATGTTCATACCCGCACCAATAGCCCAGGAGGAATAAGCCAACCGAACTGATCACTCCATTTTTACTTAACCTTATTCTCTCTCGTTTGTTTCTTCGTGTTTGTCCACTTTACTTTCATCTGTATTATTTTATATCTTGTTCCCACAGAGCTCACTTCAACCTATTAAAAATATATTTTCTCATATTTTCCCTCAAGCCAACTTAAGACAACAACGTTTGACTTGTTTGTTGCGCGAGATGACGAGTTACACTCAGATCAAGGAAGGGGTCGAGCCCTCCATCTTTACTTCCCCAAAGCATGTCATAGCAGATATCAATCCACTAATATACGGGGGCTTTACAGAGTATGTATATCTTCTCCCTCTACCTAACACTATTTTTCTTCCTTACTCTCGATACCAGTTTTCATATATAACCACAGGATGCTAATAGCGCCCTTTCGGGCACATCGCAACAGACATATGGGAAGATGTATATACGGTGGCCTCTACGATCCCACCAACGCCAATGGCTTGGTTGATGAGAGAGGGTTCCGGAAGGATGTAATTGAATGCATGAAGGAACTCCAGGTGCCCGTGGTGAGATATCCGGGAGGTAATTTCGTGGCTACTTACCGCTGGCAAGACGGGGTTGGGCCAAGGGAGAAGAGACCAAAACGACCCGAACTGGCATGGAATGGCATTGAATCGAATCAATTCGGCACGGATGAGTTCATGGAATGGTGTACCGTGGTGGGCACAGAACCGTATCTGGCATTGAACATGGGCACTGGCACATTAGAGGATGGTGAGTCTCTTTCCTTCCTCTATCGGCATTTTCTGTCAGATGAAGATAAGAGATAGGGAATAACTCCTCTCGTCTTCCATTTTGAGCTTTACTTTCGAGCGCTTTACTAATTACCGAATGTTTTGTTTGTGAATTATAGCCCTGGCTTGGGTGGAATATTGCAACTCCGACAAAGATACGTATTGGGCCAATCTCCGACGAGCCAATGGACACGAAAAACCATACAATGTCAAGTATTGGGCCTTAGGAAATGAAGTCTGGGGCCCCTGGTAAGTAAAATTGAACCAACGTTTGATCTATAACATTAACTTTATCCTTTTCCTCTTATAGGCAGGTCGAACAAGATACAAAGGAGAATTATGCAAAAAGGGCTAACCAGTGGGCAAAGGGTCTGTATCAATCTAACCCCATCATCAGTATGTTGAACGAAGAGAAAAAGTGGGGTAGAGAAAGGAGATGAATGACACTAAGATACCAAGTCTTGCGGCTAATTTTTCATGTTCCCACCCCACAGCTTTAAAATTACTGGACCCTTCAATTATCTTGATCCTCTGTGGCAAGAACGGACACAGTGATTGGGATAGATACGTTCTTCAAGAATGTATCAGAATCACGGATATGCACTCGATCCACATGTACACATCTGATCCAAAGTGCGTATTAAACACTCCCAGCCCTCTTTAACTACATATACGCATAAATAAATGCATTTGCAAGCATATTGCTCGCCTGTATTTACGTGAAGATTAGTAGAGGGGTACTCACCCTGGACGGCGTTTACTGACAACACATCCTTATCTAGCCATTATGCCAATGCCACCTCCCCACGAGCTGCTGAGAGGGCTATAGAGATGACTATGGCCTTCATTGATCTTGCCCGCTGCGACATCGACTACGAGAACTACTTCACAGGCGTCATCAACACCAACCCTAAATCATCCCATCGCCCAACTATCTGCTTCGACGAATGGAACGTCTGGAACCCAGTCCGCGCACCAGGAGACAAGGGCGCTGAGGAGCTCTACAATCTCTCAGATGCGCTGGCCGTCGCAGTCTGGCTCAACGTCTTCGTCCGCCAGGCAAAGAACATCGGTATGGCGACCATTGCACAGAGCGTCAATGTCATCTCCCCGCTCATGACTACTGACCGGGGTGTGATTAAGCAATCGACGTACTGGCCGCTATATCTGTATTCAAAGTATATGCGCGGTAAATCTTTGGCCACACATGTTTGCTCTGAGGCCTATACTGGGACAACATTCCCAGGCTGGCTAGCAAGCACTGTAGATCTACCACTCTTAGACGCATCTGCTGCACTGAGTGATGATGGCCATATCAATCTCGCCGTGGTTAATATTGCGGAGCACCAGGATATGGAGGTGTCTTCGGCAGCGCCGGAAGGTGTCAGGGTACAAATTTTCGTGGTTGGTGGCGGAGAGAATAATATTAGAGATCATAACATAGAGGGAAAGGAGAAGGTTGCCATTAAGGAGAGTGTCTGGAGTGCAACTAATAAATTTGTCTTTGAAAAGAGGAGCCTTACCTTGCTGAGGTGGAAGGTTTAGAAATAGTCTAGGCCAACATCAAATATTACTCAACTCGTGAGGACATCGAACTGTGACGGTCCCCATACATACAGGGATGCCTCTAGGTGATAGTTTGATCACACAGCACTCGAATTCCCGGAAACGAGGGATAACCAGCAGCGGTGAGGATCGCAGGAGGAATAGGGTGGAATGAACATGATCCCAGAAGAGATGTTATTCAAGAGTAGGGCGACGAGGTAGGTCTCACTATGATTAATCTCATTCCAACTCCTGAGAACATTCGTGTCCTTCGAGGAACTCAAGAACATATCTGTATGGCAGAGACAACTAAAGTCAGGAGTAGGAGATAGGAGATCTATACCCTTTATACACAATTCTGCACACAGTTAAGTTACTGAATAGGCTTCCACTGAGTCGCCTTATAGGCAGTAGTGGGTAGTCTAGTAGGCATCAGTATCTCATGTACAGTATGTGCTTGAAGCCTTTATACCAGTCAACATATATCGTGCCTCAATTTGAAACTTTAAAAACTCCGTTAAACTGCAGAAAATGCGCACTTTAGACAACTGTAGGATTTAATATATAACATTTGTCGTACAACTAATTGGCCAACATGCAAGTTAGAGAGTAGAGAATAGAGTGGTAAGAAATAGGCCTTACCAGGTATAAAACCAGATAGCCATGACAATTGAACTGGTATTTGTCGTCGAGAGTTCGGCCATTTGGCCGGGATCTTGGCCTCGCAGGGATGTCGGGTAGGGTCTAAGAATTTACCGCTTAAAAATGAATAGAATGCCATCTCCCACTGACGACTATCGTAGACGACGGACGTAATAATGGCGTGAGGATGTGGTTTAGTCCACGCCGGTTGCCCTAGTTTACCCTTGCCAGTTGAACTATAAGATAACCGCTACCACTTGTCCGACTATCTCCACAGTATAATGAGCAGCGGATACTCGCATCCCGGCCCAGCCTTTCCCCAAGTTCCAACAAGAGAATATGGCTTAACATTCAGATCACGATTGAGATCCCTGTTTAGCTTGAGCTGTTATATGGTTGGCCTATACGTCATGAATTCTATAACGGCTTAAGCTGGACAGGGATCTCGATCCGTAAGAAGGACATAAAGGCGTATTCTAACTATCAACTGTCAAGTTAAAGAGAAAGAGAAAGAGAGACAGCCTAAGTCACGTGCATGTAACTACGGTCCCTAGGGCCGTGATTTGACGAGGTTCGTCACAAATTCGGACTAGCACCGCTGCACTGGTGCAATGGCAACCAGCTTAGGCAAGCCCGCCTTTTGCCATTTCCTTTTGCTGTGACCTCCGTAGGTCTTTATTACATATTGCCCGTACATGCCCAATAAAGTAGGTTTCTAGTTAGGGTAGTTGACTAGGCTTTAATTAATTAATAGCTGTTTTATCGACCCTGAAAACCCTGAAGTGCTTTGAGGATGCCCAGCTCGCATATATGCGCGCGAATGTATGTTATACGAGCCGCCGTTATTCCGTATGCTTCGTCAGCAGCTTCGTCAGCAGCGTACAGCGCCACTAATAAGACGCTACCAAAGGGACGACCTCCTTGTATTAACAAATTACAACGTATTCGGACTTTCCTTCTATTACTTTAATTCTCATAAATTTATCTGTAAATGATGATGGAATCTAAAGACATACCGGTGGATACTATCGAGGGGCTAAGACAGCGCAAAGGCTCAACGACCAAGGTTGAACTCGTCAAATCGCCTGGCGCGCAGTTTCAAGGGTCCTTTGCCGCAGGCGCTCGCAAAAAAGATTGGACAAAAGAGAACGAGTCTGGTATAATCAATAAAGTATCGCAATACCTGTTTTCCAACTGGAACAGCAAAGCTATCTGGAGTGCTGCGGTTTGTCTGCCCTAGTCGTCAATAACCACGTTTCTCAGCAAAGATTAACGCTTTATAACGTAGAATTGACTGACCTAGATCAAAGCTTATTGAGTTTATGGGAACATTGTTCTTGACATATACTGCCGCTATGATCAGTGTAGCTGTGGTCAATTTTGACTCAGTATACCTGCCAGCCTATGTGGGAGTCATCAGCTCTGTTCTGATCATCCTGTTCATATATGGGACTGCTCCAGCCTCTGGCATGTCTCATCGAATTCCAGAATTGGTGGTAGCTCAAAGCTAACAATCGAGCAGGTGGCCATCTCAATCCTATGATTACTTTTACGACCCTTCTGACTGGCCTAATCGAATTTCCGAGGGCTGTCCTCTATGTCCTTGCACAGGTAGCTGGCGCCTCCCTGTCTGGCGGCTTAATAAGAGGGGGTCTTGGCCAGGTCGCAACATTGAAGTAATATGATAAACTATTGCATCTAAGTAATTTCACAAGACTAATGAATCTGTTAAAGATACCGTGGAGGTGGCTGTTTCTTAGAGAGTAACAGAGTGGACTCAGTGACCCTCGGCCAAGCCTTTCTCCTAGAGCTAAGCTTCGCACTTGTCTCCATGTAAGCCTCTCACTTCCATACATCTCAAAATCATATGTCGGCTAAGGTTTCTCAGTTTCTTGGCCTTTGCCCTCGGATTGGATCCCCGCCAGGCAACTTTATTTAGTCCTACCGTCGGACCAGCGTTAGTAGGATTATCAGTTGGCATGTTAATCTTTGCCTCGGCGGGCCTTGGATTTTCGGGATACTCTGGGCCTTCTTTTAATCCTGCAAGATGCCTTGCATTTTCTGTGGCTCGAAACAACTGGGACAGTATGTTATCGTCAACCATAGGATTGATTTCTACTAACAGAATACTAGACCAATGGATTTTTTGGGTAGCCCCTATGGCTGCGTCTGTTATCCAGAGTGCCATGTACCATCTGGTTCCACCATTTCGCCTTTTGTCAAGTTCTGAGGATAAGTCGTCTTGATGCGACTTATTATAGATATTAATGACTCTGCCTCGTCTCCCTCAGGAGCGCATTCATCGTGGTCAGCCAAATGAGCTCAGGTGATCCGACTTGGGCTACTTAAAGCGGAGGGCGAAAAAGACATCGGGGGCTGCATGAGCATTGAGAAGGGGGTCGTAAGGTGATGACAAGAGGTTCTAACCAAGTTATTAGTGTATCTTAAATAATAAGGTAGGGGTGACGGCGAGGTAGAGGGGTTTCAGTATATGTATAGTATTAATTGGTGAATTAGACGTTTAATTCGTGATTTATTACGAATTGGATGCCAAATTCGGCATTTTAGTGTCCAATTCATGAATTTTTCGTATTGATGAACACTATACTACACGGCTGGGGATAGGTGGAATATTTGTCCACTGTGATACGTCGATTTGCTTTGGAAGTAACCTAATCAACTAGATGCCTACCTCATAGTATATTTAAGAGAGATTCACAAGCTAATGTAAATTACTCAAGCTTCAAGTACCTCTTAGCAAGAATGTAGTTTTGAATATCAATAGTCTAATTCGTATAACTGTCCAATTGATGAATTAGATATCTAGTTCATGAATTGGCCGAATTTCATTAGCCCAATTCATGAATTCCACGTATTGATGAACACCATACTACATATCCACAACCAAGTCCGGCCATATCTAAATCCGACGGTTCGGAAACGCTAGATCAAGGCTGCCTTCCCCAGAGTCGCCAGCCCTCCTTCCCCTTCAGCCGTCAAGGCGGTAGCTTGGCCGCCTGAAGCCGCGAGCACGGGCTGCTCAACTTTTGGCCCGCAATCTCTCACTCAGCAAGCTCTTCGGCAACTACTACAAACCCGACAAAGAATTCTGGTGTAAAGGGCCTTGATGCAGGAGGTGATTCTCAGTAGATACTGGCGGCACTGGCTGGTCTGGCAGCTTTGGGGATTGGGAGATTGATCATAGGAGTACAATTCTGCATTTTAGTTCGGGAAAATGGACGCCATACTAATCGCATGATTTTTACTCTTTTGTCACGACCGAATTACAAACGTCACATCCTTGTGTCACATGATAGGCGCAACTGCGGGTCACGCCACATATAATTGGCACCCAATATAGGTTGTCAGTGCCCTACTAATTCTCCATATATATGGAGAAGACAGAATGATGTTCTGAGGGAAAAAAGCCCCCAAGAATAAAGACCGTCTTCCAGCCAATCACTCAATACACGAATATTGTGACACCGGCCAGGTGAGCTACAGTACTATCCCCCCCCTGGTTTAATTGTATATGCTCCACTTATTTTATCCGTAAATCTCCCTTATTTTGAGCATATTTCATGGTGTTTTATAGTATTTTCAGAGTCACCGCCTTCCAAATTCAGTGATATTATTAAGAGCTAGCCTAGTATCGAGTAGGACCACCATTCGCATCAATAACTGCCTGACATCGCGCCCTCCAGGAGCCATAAAGCCTCTCAATATAAGAGTCTGGCACTGCATTCCAGGCGTCTAGTATTATTTGCCTTAATTGAGCCAGCGATATCTTAGACGGGTTATATCTAGCATGCCAGTAATGCTCCTGGATCCAATTCTTCATCCAATTCCAGACATGCTCAATAAGGTTCAAGTCAGGAGAGTATGTTGGCCATCGAATCCAGCGTATTCGACGCTCAAGTAAATGAATCCTTGTCTCGATTGACCGGTGTGCTGGTGTATTGTCCTGCATAAACCAACAGCCTGGATTTTGAGTACAGTACTCCTCAACTAGACTCAAGACATGTGTATTATAAACCTCTGCACTTATATTTCCCCACTCCTTTTCAATAAATACACATGGTCCCTTTGTCCCTCGTACAAGAGTACCCCAAAACATCCAGGCAGGACGCTTTGAGTACTTGTGCTGTAAGTTCTCTGGCTGTAGCCGGTCGCTGTTGTCCTCCTTGACTGTCACAAATGAGAGCGTATGCGCTCCACCCATTGCCTACACCTCGTCTGAAAAGATTTGAGAATACAGCCTCTCTTGTGACCAGTTAATAGCCTGGCGTGCGAATTCAAGTCTCTGGTGCATGACTTCAGGGTCATCCGAGAAGCCCTTTCTTCTGGCTACACGACGGCAATAGCCTAGACTCTGCATAGCTGTATGTATTGCTTGTTTACCTATATCGCTGAATTCAGGAGCACAAAGAGGTATTTGTCTCCAAGGTATATGTCGCCGAGAGGGGGATTCAAGTAGCCAGGCCTCAAGAGCCCTCCTCCGAGGTGTAGACACCTTAGCTTTCGGTCCACATTTCCGCTTTTGAGGTGTAACCCTATGACGATTGGCATACTGTATCTGTCGATTTGTAACATGGAGCTCCTGCCTGATTTTGCTCCAGGGCACCTTAAATAAGAGTGCAGTCTTGATTGCAATGCGCTGGTCGCGTGTTGTATCGAGGGCAGTAGTCGGTCTCGGATTATCTTCTAGCTCAGATTCAGTCAGAATTTCAGACTCAGAAAGGGTCTCGCACATAGTATTTGATTCCTGAGAAGCCATGATTGAGAGGATTAAGCTGTATGCTGTATACTAGGTGTAGGGTATCGTGGTGTTGCTTATATTCTGCCAAAACACTGGTATTTCTAGAGGGTTCTGCGGTAAATAAGCAGGGGTGCCGAAATAAGTGGAGCATATACAATTAAACCGGGGGGGGGGATAGTAATTAATGACTAAGACAGCCACATAAATTAGCAGTTAGCGTCGAGTGATCGGCCGACACTAAATGTCAGCGCTAGCAGATCGTCCTATTAAGGGCTGCTGTGCCTCATTACGAGCATTGGTTAGCGTCGGGTGGTCGGCCGACGCTAAATGACTAAGCTTTTCTCAATCGCCAATTGCCATGGAAGACTTTGGGCACTGGGCAGGGCACTCGATGATGTTGGGCGCTCCGATTGGTAGTTTACTTTGTTTGATAAGTTTGCTCACTCCACTCAATGCCATACTTCGATGCAAAATCGCAGCCTTGGAATGTTGTTTGCCAGGAGCGCAACGATATCACAAGCGGGTGCATGGAGGATAAAATGAGAGCTGAAGGGGAACTGAGAGAAGCTACAAAACTCAATAGTGCAACATGACTGAAGTTGGCGCGTGCAGCTTGCTGAAAGCTAATATTGATTAGTATTGGAATGCTAGAAAAGAAGAGTTTGAGCCAAGAGTTTCTCGGGTATGCTGCATCTGTCCAAAAGGTATCGGAAAAGAGGCTAGATAAAGCTGCACGACCTCGTATATATCTGAAAGCTGATGGAATTATACGTACAATGGCCAACAATGCATGAGCCCTGGGACCAAGATCAATGGGCAGCCACGAACATAGGCGTGATTGGCCAGAACCCAGTGTTGGGTTAAGGGACAGTTCTCGATTAGAGTGGCCTGCAACATTATAGAGCCGAATGTTCGAGATTTCCAAGTTAGAGCTATGCAAGGCAGAATCTAGATGTCCGTTTGTTTGAGTATTTTCTTGGATGCTCTCGTTTCTTTTATCATTTTCCCTCTCTGCAACCTTCTAGACTTCGGCCGCTATATGTCGTCTAAAACCGCGAGTGACATGAGTTGGAGCTCGAAGATTCCACTGTCCAGTATCCGGATCTTAATTCTTCTTTTCGCAGCAGCAATTATTTATCCATGATTCAGAGAAGATATCAGTAGAAGTTGGGGGATCCCACTGCTCTTCAATTGACTCCATACTAAACAGGCTAGTGGTGATGGGCTTAGTAGTGATGAGCTCGGCGGTGAGCTTGGTGGCGATAAAGGTTCGTGGTGTTGCTGATAAATGACCCCGAAAAGCAAAGTAAAAATGAAGGGGTACTCAAGCTTTATTCTAAGAATGAGGGTAATTAAGAGGTACTTTACTATTATTGTATGCCACATGCTTAGCCTGAAATAACCCAAGAGGCGGTTCTAGTGAAAACTCATTATCCCTTCTGCTCTCTACCCTCTTCTAACTCGTAATAAAATTTAGAAACACCAATCAGCAACGGTCCAGAAATGTTTGCTCGCGGTGCATCCCACTCCTCTATATTTACAATATGGTTTCTGGGGAAGGGACACACATTCTCGTACTTGCTCCGGATCGTCTCCAGCTCCTGTTTAACCACGGAATACTCGAACTCCAGTGTCATATAGGACCGGGCCAGTTCACTGTGCCGTCCCTGAAGATCGATTAATTTATCCTCCATCTCTTTCCTGAGTTTCTCTTTCCTCTCACGGAACGCCCTCTGAGACGCACGATTCTGGGCCCGCCGACGCTGGGGTTACTGTCAGCTGTCTCTTGATGTAGTGCCGGCATCTTTTACGTACCGAGTGTACGTGAGCGGGGATGACCTTGCCGCTCTGGTTATCTCCTCTTCGGCGACTTGGCGACTCATACAGGCCTTCGATATCCAACTCAGCCGGAAACAATTCTACCGGTATCACTCCCGTTGTTGCTGCTGACACCGGGTCTTGCACGGGACACGAATACTGCATATACCCATTTGCACTTGCGCCATATATACTTTCATAAACCTGTTGAAGGCATTAACAACACTGCGCCAAATCCAAGAGCTTCCTGGCATCTTACATGTGAAATCAGAAGCGAGCATTCTGAAGACTCGTTGGATATGCCAGACCCGCCATTGTATCCAGCCGTCATATTGGAGAGAGGCTACGACTAAAGATCAAATTCTAAGTCTGTAACGTGTAGCATGTGATTCCCTCATACACTGGCCCTTTGAATGTCGATATGTTTTGAGCCGGATTATGCTGGCTGTTGTGTTTTTCAATTCTCCCTCCTTTTGATGGCTTAAGGAGAGAGGCAGTAGCTTATAACCATGCCGCCCCTACCCTGGGCAGGGCTCGAGGACCGGACCAAAGAGATGGTCAAGATAATGACGTCTCCCAGAAGGATCCCATTACTCGTAGGGTTGTGACGGAATCCGCTACTGACGTGTTTGCAGACCAAAGATGCACACCTAAACTTGCATTTCTTACTATCCTGGCGAGCTAAGATGCGTGCATTACCTAAAGATGGAGACCCTACTAATTATTCAGCGGGGACAAACGAAACGTTAGCCACGTGTGCCTGTCGCGCAGGGGAACGTCGAACAGTGAGCAGAGGCGGGAGCAAGGGGCATGAATTACCGACTTAAGTAAGTTACCGACTTAAGTAAGGCCCATGTCAGGTAGCCTTACCGAGTTCATACCTCAGCCGTCGTGATTGCAGAACTGTGCACCGAAGTGTTCCATTTTCATTATAAGCGATCAGATAGGTCAACATGTGTCCTGTTTTATTTCCCAAGCTCACAATCTGGATTTTCCTACAGTCTGTGGCAAGTTGATAAATTGCCCGTACTCATCAAGATACTCAGGGTTGACGGCAGTGACACCGATATTGGCAGGCCTTCCACTAACTGTGTCGGGAACAACAACCTCGATCCTCTTGCCATTCATTGTATAAGGAATAACGTGCTTTATAAGTGAGTTATGCAAGTTACCTGCGAATAAACAAATACTTTCTTCAATATGTCTCAACAAGCAACTACTCAGTCAAGTCAAAGGAAAGCCGAATTGTTCTTGCAATAGATGCAGTCACACAAGGGTATTTATCAATTGTTCAAGGCGCCGTAAAGGCGTATAATGTTCCATTTTCAACTTTTCTGTACCGCGTTCAGGACCTACAAGCTGTGAACTCACAGAAACAGAGGAGCCAACATTTGTCCAGTGGATACTATCTACGGATCAACGTGGTCTATTTAGTATCACTTAGATTTGATAGAAATCTCACACGAGGGAGATAAGCCCCCGGATTACTCCTAGAAGATCGGCGCAGGTATTCAGATCCCACCGAATGCCTCTCGAGCCTTACACGATTTAGGCCTCCTAGTCCAGGTCATAGCAAAAGCCACCATCGTTGAGAAAATCCAGCTGAGACTCTACAAAGACGAAAAGTAGTAACACGCCTTAGGGAGATTAAAGAATATGAATACTCTTGGGTGTATGTATTATAACCCTGTACAATAAGTGATGGCTGGGGTGATAGTTTCTAACAAGAAGGAATGGTCACTTGTGGAGAAGATTACCGGAACGTGCTTCTTGACGTAATTTTGGGGCTCGGTGTGGAGGTCGATCTGGATACTGAAGTAGTAACAGTTAATTTTAAAGCTCCTTATATGGTTCTTACAAATGGTGCAGTGCTAGAAGGAGATGCCTTGATAGGAGCAGATACATATAGAAACGAAGCTCTCTCATTTGAATAACCAATTACTATATGTTAAAGGCTATAGGATTGAAGGATTCATTAGTATATATATGGAATCTTTATTATTCATTTGACTAGAGTTCTAAGCTGCATATAACCACACAATATATATGGAGCGCCGCCACTCGCTACGTTACGGATATACGAATCATCCGTTCGGATCCGAATGTCAGAATATCCTTCACACTATATTTTAAGGACTTTGGTCTACTCTGCGTGGGAAACTTCTAGAAGGCCGACGTCCTTCTGTGGAGATAGGCGAGTTAGTATATCGCGGAACATTCTCCCTGGACGAGCTTGAGGTCTTAAAAGATCTACGAATTGACGAATTGTGGACAGAGAGATCTGTCTCACCGTCGGTTGGACTAGATGATTACACTGTGTTCTACGTTGTCCAAGAAATGGTCAGCAATTCAATTTGGTCCTGATCTTGGCCGATAGCCTTGCAGCTGGGTCGTGAAAGCTGAAGGAGACCTTGGCAAAATGAAAGACTCCTATGCGGGTAGGATGATGTGTTGGATTTCCTACTGATTAATATTTGCGACTTGTTCAAAGGCCGATGTTGTAAACTATACAGACTTATGAAAATCATCCCATGTATTACATCCGCACTCAACTTTCCAGGAAGCCCATGCACCATGCCATAGCAAGCTTCGAAAATGGACAAAGGGAGTCACCACTATGTTTTCCCGTCAACGCCACACTAATAGTCCCAGGGATAGGACACCCAACCCGACCTTCCCCTACCAATATCAAGGTGCCGCCATGGCTGTGGAAGACAGTGCCGTGCTAGGCGCACTCTTCCACTGCATTATCTCTCACGCGCCCACATCAAAGACATTGACGAATCCTTATAGAAAACGTGCACAACGACAAATATTCAGGGAGCTATTGATAGCCAACTATCATATGCGTGCCGAGCCAGAACAGTAACAGAGAGATCGGAACTTAGCCAATACGGATTTAAGACGCTGATTAGAAGTGAGTTAATAGACAATATCAGAATTATTTGCTGGGTTTTGCTTCTGTGAGTGTGGCAAAGGAGAGATATGATTTGTGAGAGGTTGGAGCCTTCGAAGGTGACCAAGGGAAGGGAGGGCGAGGGGGGGTGTTGTTCAGGCCAGAAGGGTTATATTGTGGATTTAGAGGTTGCAGGTGGATTGCTGCTCTCTATTATCCATCTATCTGCAAGCTCACAAACTCCCCAAAAGCCCTGTGAAAACAATTAACAATGTCTTCTTCTAACAAGATCCAAAAGGAAGGGAGCGGCTGCCAATGGCCGAAATCGCTCCTGATTCATCTTCATGTAATTGCATTGGGTTCAAGCACTAGCTGGTTTCTGCATCGGTAATTGAGCAACATCTCGGGGTGGTGCAGATAAAGTCTTAAGACGTCACCAATGTACCGGCAGGCACTACCGGTAGGCACCTGAACGTTCTCCAAATGATATTGGAGGCTCTCAGTTCGTCTTGGCCGACCAAAACAGGTTTACCAACAAAGTAGTCATGAGTCTGGCCACCACACATCTTGTCACCATTTCATATATTAACCTATGTTCGAATACTCATGATGCTAAAAGTGGTGAGGCATTTGGGTGACAGATCCCCCCCCGCACCGCCGGAAAATGGCAGAATACCACCGCCGGAGACCGTCCTTCACCGTCTTTCAAGATGCGTGGCAACACTTTCATTCGGATTACCGTACTTCCCGTACGAATGAAATTTCCAGCCAATGAGGCATACAAATCATGGGTAGTTCGATATAACCTCAAAACGTAGCAGAATATTGACTTCGACCATATTCCCGCTGTTTAAGATAGAACGATTGCAGCCTCGTGAGGGTATCATGGATGGCAATTCTCTAGAGCGTGTGGACCAACAGCAAAAGCAATCAGCAAACGATCTAGACCAAAAGCTAGAGATTGACAGAGCTGTACGATTACGATGGAGCAAGAAGCGGGCAAGTAGGGCTTGCAGCGTCTGCAGAGCTCGGAAAGTTCGATGCGATGTTACAATATCTGGAAGACCATGCACGAATTGCAGTATCGATAGGATAGAATGCGCTTTGCCTATATGCAAGAGGCGAAACAGAAAGTGCGTCGTCATATATTTGGCTTAATTGCGAACTACTGCTGTAATATCGCGATATAACTTACTGACCATGATTTCCAGAGCTGTTTTAGAAGTAGTACAACCTAGACCAACGGCTCAGCATGCAAATACGGGTATTGATGGGGTATCATCGACATGGACTGACTTCCATATACCATTGTCAATGGCTATTTCCACGGCCTGTGACAGGATCTCCGATGGAAATGAGATGACGCTACATCTAAACTTTTTCAAACCGCTTCCAGCACACCTCGATCAAGTTGATATTAATTATCTCCTTCAAAATGATGCTTTCTCAGTACCACAGTAATATTTACAAATAGAGTTGCTAAGGTGTTGCACGGAATATGTATATTGTCAATATCCGATTTTTGACCCGGACCAGTTTAAATATATTCATAGTAGGGACGTCAGTGAAGAGAACAAAGTCAGCATCTTGCTATTTCAAGCCGTTTTGCTCTCGGGATTACAATTCGCAAATATCGACATACCCAGGAAGGCGGGGTTCCAAACGCGCAATCACGCTCAAACCGTTCTATTCAAACGCGTTCGGGTAAGTTCAAATCCTCAACCGTTGAATGAAGTATTCACAGGTTGACCAGCTTCTTTACGACTTTGACTGCGAGCCCGACCCTATAGCTCTCATTCAGGTTCTTCTTTTTATGACCTCCACTCGCCACCGCCCCACAGACAGCAAGACCCCAACGCACTGGCTCAAAATCGCCATTTCAATCTCTTACAGAATTGGGCTCCATCGTAAACAAATGATCTCCAGCATGACACCTGAACAACGTGGCTTATGCCGGCGCATCTGGTGGACCTGCGTGATCTGCGATAGACTAATTGCACTCCACGGAAGAAAACCAGTCACCATCAAAGTAGAAGACTGCAACGTCCCAATGCTTTGTATGGAGGATTTTGGCCTCGAAAATATGTCAGGTTCTATCAGAAAGAGGGAGATTGCGGCGAAATGCATTGACATGACAATGTTGTGTTGGTGCGTTTGCAATTATCATATGGATCAACGATTGGATGGAACATCGCATTTGGGGATAGGAAAGACGCAAGTTTCGGATCATGACCAGGCTTTAGTGATTTTGACACCAAGCAATTCTTCACGAAGCATGGCGACAACAGATAGCTGCGATTCTGCAAGTTATGAAGAAGCACTATCAACAATATCTACTTCAAGACGTGAGTACGATGATGTTATATCAGCGCTATTAACTCCAACCAAGCTTTTTGGAGATATCGATGGAGTCGGAGATATTGATCCGTTCGACTTTGATGAATACCCGCCTCTGTGCGAGGTTTATGGCAGCAGTGAATGCTTGCCATTGCCGTAGGAAGTATTTCCTGAGGCATATGGATTAGATTTGGAGGTTTGAGGATATACCAGAAATGTGGCTTATGAGCATAGTTTCGTTCAGGATGTTAGAATATTTAGACGGCTTCAATTAACTACAAGGAATTATTATGGGCAATAACTTAATCACTAACTAATTTAATATTATACGTTAAGTGCAATCCAGATCATTATTTATCCTTACGTATTAAGTTGTCTTATCAATGTCTCGGTTAGATTTATTTGGATGGTATAGGTTGGAATCTTCTCTGAGCATGACTCGGAGAATTACAGAGGGTCGTCCTCTATTGTCACAGTGAATAAAGAGATGGGTCCATTTTCCACAAATACCACACTTCGCATAGTAGTTATTTTACTCACTACAGAATAGCGGTTCTAATTTTTTCGTTATCCTGCGGGCACTTCTGCTCTTACTCCTATCCTAACTCGCCCAAATGGTATTTCATGTGAGCGCTGTAAGGTCATCACGGACGGATTTGATTTGCAGGATATTATTGTCAAATGGCGTAAAAACAACTAAATTATATCTGCTGATTTTATATAAACTTCATCTTATTCGCATTTCCTCCTAGCCCTTCGACTTCCACAGCCACGATATCGCCATCCTTCAGATATCGATTCCGGAAAAATCCGACCCCAGATGTACCCGTCATAATGACAGTCCCTTTTCTTACGGTCGTACCTCTCGAGAGATGAACAATAATCTGCTTTACCGTCCATATCATATCCCCTGTCTCAGTCTCGTGCAATACTTCTCCATTCTCCAAAGCTTTATATTTTAGCTTTTGTGGATCGGAAACAACTTCCTTCGACCAAATCGCAGGACCGATTGGCGCAAATCCGTCAAATGACTTGGCGTAGCAATACTGTCCGCCCGAGGCATCGGGGAGCTGAAATTTACGGGCAGAGAAGACATTGCCGATACAGTATCCAAGTACGTAGCCAAGGGCGTCATATTCCGAGACATTCTTTGCATTTTTGCCCATGACTACACAGAGTTCTCCTCGAAGTCAAGCTTTGCTTGCGCATCTGCATGAATAGGTACATGGTCTGTGGGTCCAACCAGAGCATCGAAAGGCTTTGTGAAGATGACAGGATATGTTGGCACTGTGAGCTTTTGAATATCAGTCTCCATAGAGGATGCTACACTGGTTCGACACACGTTTGCTTCCTGAGCGTGGTGGTTGTAGTTTAAGCAGACACATTGGATAATTGGTGTTAATTCTAATGGGCAAAGGAGCTAAGGTTTGTTAGCTAAGCAAGTCGCAGGCCAATTCCTGCCTACATTTGGTACACTGAGTGTGTCGCCAGTCGCCTCGAGATCTCCGAAGATGTCGCCTTGAAGCGTCCTCACTTTGTGGCCGTTGGGTGTACTCTCCAACAGGTTGCCAAAGAAGGCCCTCCCATCTACTTGGTAGCAGACGAGTCTTTGGAAGGTAATTCTAGCTATGAGCTCCAAGGATTCGAATTGTAAAATGTTAAGCTTCCAAAAATTTGTATCCAGAGCAACGTGCTACATATATAGACCCATTTTTGGTTAGCGTAGAAACACTAGCCAGTTATGGCGCGGTATTTCAACGGCATTGCCGTGGTTTGCCGTACACGGTTGCCAGTGCTCCGGGCTACCTCCTCCTCTGTTGCCGGAGTCCCGACCATGACATTTCCAAGGTTTTTTGAATTGTTCCGTCGGTTGCAGGATTAGTGGACAGAGAATGTGATTTTTGAATAAATCATGCCTCCTTGGCCTAGAAAATGCGACAGTACCCAAAATCTGCAAATAATTCATAATCTAAGAGAGATGAAAGCAATCCTCTCAATAATAGGACCTTATGGTTCTCCCTTTGCTTTGAAGAAACCAGGTTCTATAGTATTAGCTGTTAGTCTCTGTGCAGCGTGCTGCAAATCAAAAGCTACTACAGGGTAGCCGTGAATTTAATCTCAAAGCGTCTATTTCCAGCTGTAGGCGACTGTCAGACCTGAGCTGAGGTCAAATTGCGGAGTGAGATTTAACCCACCACAACATAGCCTGACACAGCTAGTTGGGTTAGTTTATCCACGGGTCAACACATATTTGCGGGGATGTCCTGCACGAGTTTTGGCTTAGATCTAGGGTTCTAGGCTTCGGAGTCCTCGGTGATACACCGTGGTCGTGCCCCCCGCGGTAATACATACACGCCGTCTTTGGCCGTATCCTTGTCCCCCCTAATTTAGCATAGTGTATAGCTAGCATCTTTAACTATATCTAAGCATGTCCACCTCTCGAATCTAGGCAGCCCTCTCTGCATTTTTATTCAATAACACAATCTTTGTAGCACACCTTTAATACTTTTAAGTCGAAACCTTTCGATGGCTACTACTGAGTCAAGGATGAGTGTTGAGTTGGACCAAAGCGAGATCCAAGATGTCCACACCGAAAATATCCTGCCCCCTGCAGACGTGAAAAGGAACCACCAAGGCGTCACATTGGTACCTCAGCCATCAGATGACTTTCAAGATCCTCTGGTACGCGTACACAGTACATATTTTGAAACTCATACTGACAGTGACAATTTCCGCACTAGAACTGGCCAAAGGGCAAGAAACTCTTGACATTGAGCATCGTCTGCCTTGCATCTTTTGGAGGCGTCCTCCAGGCGTTAGCAAATGCATCAGGATTCGTTCCTCAGGAGAAGCTCTACCACAAAAGCCCGGTTCAGGTTTCATACAGTGTAAGCTCAGGCTAGCCAAGCATGCTCCTCATTAATCTGATCCCTGTAGCTTTCCGCTGCTATTGCCGGTCTAGCAGTTGGGCCATTCGTGTGGACAGTATTGGCGGCTCGGTTTGGGAATTCCGCTGTGCTGTTCTGGTCCATGATTTTGACTCTTGCGGTCAACATCTGGTCTGCTTGTATGACTAGACCTGGTGACTACAATGCTTTTGTCGTGTCTCGGTTGTTCGGAGGTCTATTTGGTTCGGCACCTACCACTGGTAAGTTTAATTATATGACACGATACGAGAAGTAAGGGAATATTGATATTATCCACAGTCGGCGCGAGCATCATCGTGCAAGTTTTCTTCCTCCATGACCGCGGAAAGTGTTTTGCGATCTATACGTCCTTGATTCTCCTTGGGACTGTTGGCAGTAACACGTTTTCGGGCTTTATTGTGCAGAGTGCAGCCTGGCCTGTCCAATTCTGGTACAACGTTGCGTTGGAAGGCACCATCTCTATCCTTTGTTTGTTGTTCCTTGACGAGACAGGCTGGACCCGACCTGGAGGGGATAAATACCCTCCTCTACCCGACGGTTTTGTTGCAAGGAGATTGGCCACATACGCGCTCATAAGGAGAGTAACACCTAAGAAAACGTTTCGCGAGAGGAGCTATCGTGCAGCCCTCCCGTTGATTATCGGCCTTAGTCCGGTGACGTTCATAGTTGGGATAGCTGTGATGATATGCTTCTCATGGAGTGTAGCTATCAACACATTCTTGGCAGTGTTTTTGCAAGAACCCGTAGAGGATGGAGGATATGGATTTTCACCCCTTCAGAATGCGGCTTGTATGCTTACGAAAGTACTTCGGGCTGATTAGAGGCTAATATATTACAGTCTCGTTTGCGTCATGGATAGGACTTGCCGCAGCACAGCTATGGGGCCACTTCATCAATGACCGTATCCCGCTTGCGATATGCTCGCGCAATGGCGGTATCTGGAAAGCAGAATACAGACTGCACTCTCTTTGGGTCCCAGTACTGGTGGTGTATCCGATCGGACTTGGAATCGTGGGGGGAAGCCTCTACTATCATTGGCATTACATGGTCCTCGCTCTCGGATGCTTTATGGTTGTCTTCGCTGCCGTCGCCATGATTCCCCCCTGCCTTAACTACATCATTGAGGCATTTTCGCCAGTCTTTGCCAACGAAGCGACAGCCACGATGAACTTCTACCGGTTGGTTTTTGGCATCGCAATCACATTCTTCCTATTTCCATGGGCACAGGAGGTTGGTATGAATTGGGTTTTTGGAACACAAGCTTTCTTGACGATCTTCGCTTTTGGCATGATCGTGTTAGTCATGGAGTTTGGACCGGCGCTCAGGAAGCTAAATTTATTTCACTTGGCCACAGAAGAGGGAGTTCAGATTGTCCAAAAAGAGAATGAGAAGTTGGGCAATGCCTGATGGTGTAAGAGAACGAGCAAGATGATCTAGGGTTTTTGTCCCACCGAGAGTACTGCTGGATGTTTAAAACGTTGCGGTTCTAGATAAGAGTCAAGGTTGGATGTATTAATCTCTTAATGCACAAAACTACTGTTTATTATGCGAATGAAATATTCATACTTCAATAGTAAGCCTGTTTTGGGAAACTTGGGCCCCAGTTCCAAATGGGATACAACTGTTGGTGTGTGTATGCCTGATCTATATGGTCTTAACCTCCAGGGCGTAAATAACTCAGGAGTTAAGCTATACGTACTGCCTTAGCTACTACTAGGTAGGTCAGTCAAGCCAGTTACTTTCGAACCTCAGCATATTGCTTACATAACCAACATATTTGCTTCACCAGCTTAACTTAAGTTAACATGATCTCGGAGCGGAAGTACGTTTATCCTCAACATGCTGGGCTTCTCTTCGATGATGGAATGCCACGGAATGCCTAACCCTAAGACACTTCTGTTAGAATTATGAGCAATGTAGCGCTAAATATACGGCTATAACTACAACGTATCGGGTATCAATTACAAGCAATATCTGACAACTTCATCAGCATCATCGTTGTCAGGTGACACGGCCGGCCACGGTATTCGAACGAGATCCGCCCGGAGAGAACTAGCGCAGTGAACCGCTAATGTCCCAAGTGATGGCCGGTTTGTAAATGCGGGCCATCGAAGGCCATAGCCTGTGGTTACTTTTAAGAAGGCTGCTCCAATTTTCGATGATGGAATCAAAAGGCTGAAGATGAAGGTAGTAATAGTAGGCTCAGGTATTGGGGGCCTCGCATGTGCAGTCGCTTGCGCTCAAGAAAGTCTGGAAGTCACTATCTTGGAGCGAGCTCCTCAACTTGTGCCTGTAGGTCCATTCCGAAGATGGGTCATGATTATGAAAGTACTCTACTCATGCAGATACACGGTTCTAGGTAGGAGCTGGTATCCAAGTTCCGCCAAATGCAGCGCGAGTTGCACGATATCTGGGTATCCTCCCCAAATTGCTGGAGAAGGGCGTTGCGTTGGACGGCATCCATTATCGAAGATATGCAAACGGCAAGATGCTATTTGACAGACCCAATGTAAAGACTGATGAGCAATATGGAGCTCCGTGGCTGTAATAACTTCAACTACACTCACCTGCAACTTGGATCCTCCCGGGCTAATTCGTGTATAGGGTGATTCACCGAGCTGATTACATTGATGCTCTTTATCAAGCTGCCATTGCTGCTGGCGTCGAACTTCAGTTCGGTGCAGAGGTCGACCATGTAGACTTCGAGAGGACAGAGGTGAGGCTTAAGACAGGGGAAACCATGAGCGCCGATGTCATTGTTGGCGCGGATGGACTATGGTCAACGAGTCGCGATCGCCTTCTCGGATTTCCGTCCCCACCCGTAGAAACAGGAGACCTTGCGTATCGTGGCACGTTTACAAAAGCTCAGCTTGAAGCACTCAATGATCTGGAAGTGAACAAATTATGCTCTAAGAAAGTGGTCACTGCTTGGCTTGGACCGTCCAAGCATGCAGTCTTCTATCCATTGAAAGGAGGCCAGCAATTCAACCTAGTTCTACTGCGGCCTGACAACCTGCCTATAGGGGCAAGACAGGAACAAGGTGAGGTGGATGAAATGCAAGCAACTTTTGAGGAGTGGGACGAGAGACTGCGGAGGATCATATCTTGCCTCTCAGCGGCGTCGAAGTGGAAATTATGTCACCACGAAGAGCTTCGGACATGGACCAGGGTGGGCGTCAACTATCCTAAGTCTGCAGTCAATGTTATACTGAACATGTTATAGGGTTCGGTGGCACTTCTTGGGGATGCATGTCATCCGACACTGCCATACCAAGCACAAGGTGCAGCCATGGCCGTCGAGGATGGCGCTGTACTTGGGAAACTTCTTGGTCTCTTCAAGAAGTCCATCCATCTTAGAAGCGAAGTAAAGCACCCGGTTGCAGAGATTCTGCGGCTGTATGAATCCCTTAGGAAGGCACGAACTACATTGAACGTTAAGGGTGCCATTGCCAGTCAGTACTGGTATCATCTACCCGACGGCCCAGAGCAGGAGGCCCGCGATGCGGAGCTTGAGACAGCAAAATGGTGCAATGACACCAAATGGAACCTCACTAGTGTGGATTATCAGAATGATTTGCTTGGTTTTGATGTTATTAAGGACTGCGAGGGGGCGTTTGAAACTTGGAGGCAGAAACGAGATAACAGTGACGGGCGTCAATTTACTGCAGAGACGTAAGATTCGAGTTCGTTCGAAGTGGCATTGATGCTGTGTGTTTAGTGGGTGGCTTAGGGAGTAAGGTTTAAGTACACCGCACAGCATACAATCCTAAACTTTCGCTGGTGGCCTACGCAACTGGCTGATATTACGAAAGTAAAGCACATGAGAATTAAATTGACTAGACTGTACTCCAACTACACCTTAAGCCAACCATGGAAGAACTGAAGGTGTAGGTAATCGATATTGGTCATTCTACGCATAGTACCAGGCGTAATTAAAAACCACTACAAAAACATCCCTAGGATCTACCTAACATAATAGAATAAATACTGCAAATATGGATGAGATCCTGAGGATCCCACTATTCAGTAGCTGGGTATTGCTGAGCAACCACCCTGTATACAGGGCTTTCAACCAGCTGTGTAGTAGGGACCTTGCGTTGCCTAGGCTTCCGGATTGACGCCTGGACTCCTGACAAATATTTCTGGCCTAAGTCCGTGCTTGCGCATTCCTCCCACTTGGTCAGTCGAGACTTTGTCCACTGCAGTTCTTGCCGTGTTTATCACGTGATTTCCCCTTGGGTTCCCGCATCTTCAAAGCTCCTTGCGACCTCTCACATCTCGCAAAATCCTTACAACACGTAATATCGTCATCGGATTACAATAACTAGTACGGTATTTGCCGTGAGCAATTTACCAATTGACGTCTTTGATCCAGCATCAGTATCCCGGACACGGTCTCCACAAGCTAGATCTCACCCGGCGACGGCAGAACGCGGAAAGCCGTGCCCAAATTTGGCCCCTCTCCCACGCTCTGGACGTTTATGCCGCTAGAGTGCAGAATCCACACCATATATATGGAGAAATAAAGTAATTACTTTCTACGGGATCCGGATCATATGTCTGTCGAGCGTCCTCAGCATATCTGTTACAATTGAGTTCCTACTGATGAACCGCTAGCTACAAGAAGGAAATCCAAAGGCATAATCCTATGGTTTGTCCTCTCCAGCTTCTACAGATGTATACGAGCTTGTTAAACTGTGGAAGGCTATCCCTCGTGAAACACCAGTGCTCATTGTCGGAGGCGGTCCTTCCGGACTGATCCTCGCGCTGCAACTTGCTCGCTATGGCATCAGATGTACTTTGGTCGAACGCAACCAAAGCACGACAAAATGGGTAGGTCTAATACTCATTGGTCTTCCAAAGTCCTCACCTTCATTGACATATTATAAGCCAAAAATGGATATTACCAACTGCCGAAGTATGGAACTGTTTAATCGCCTGGGGATTGCGCAAGGATTACGAGAGATAGGTTAGTTCATCAAGATGGTAATTATCCTGATGAAGTGATAATCTAAGTTAATGGATATGCCGCAGGTGTACCCCAAAAATACTCACTGGATGTTCTGTTTAGCACTGGGCTCAGCAACGGAGGCGAGCTTATAACGAAATGGGTAAGAATTTAAAGACGCCGAATTGGCTTTCTAGAAGGGGGGTTAATAATTAATATTTAGAGCCTCCCGTCCCCAGATGAGTGGCGGGAACGCATTCGGTCCCAAAATGACGGCACTATGCCGCGTGAACCATATCAAAGATGCTCGCAATCTGTCTTTGAAGCCTGGCTAAAGCCCTATATTCAAGCGGAGCCTTTAATTGATTCGCAATTTAGTGTCAAGTTTGAAACACTAAAAGAGCTTGAAGATTCTGTCGAATCGTATCTGACCAATGTCGAAACGGGCGAAAGATACGTCACTCGCAGTAAGTTTGTCGTCGGCTGCGATGGCGCAGGCAGCAGCGTACGCAAAGCAATTGGCAGTGAGCTTATCGGCGGACCTGTGTAAGCCACGCTCGTCTATTGGCGGGAACGGAGAAATTAATTTTTGATATTGTAGGCCAGGCGCCATGTTACTCGTGCATTTTAAATCACGCGATCTCAACAAACTACACAGACAAGGTCAGTTCTGGCATATCTATTTTACAGGTGGAGGTGTTATCATATCACAAGACGAAGTCGACACTTGGACCGCCCATCTACCGATCCCTCTAGATGCAGATCCGGAAGAAATAGATCCCTATCAAGCCATATATGATGTGCTTGGTGGATCTATCGGCTCCTGTCCCATAAAGATTGACAAGATCCTGATCAAGAGTGCATGGAGACCAAACGTCTGTATTGCGACAAAATATGTGTCGGAGAGCCGACGCATCTTTCTCTCAGGCGATGCTGCTCATCAAAATATTCCAACAGGTGGTTATGGTATGAATACTGCTGTTGGTGATAGCTTCGACATAGGTTGGAAACTGGCGGCCGTCCTGAAAGGTTTCTGCGGGAAGTATATTCTAGATTCCTACGAGGCGGAACGGAAACCGGTCGCTCTCCGTAATCTTGACCGCTCAGGGGTGCATTTTAATGTCCATACCACCTATTGGAACTGGGCCCTCGAGGCAGGTCCTGGCGTGGTCGTGTCCAATGCTGATAAAGGGCAGCAACTGCGTATGAAGATCAGGAATCATGTTTTGGCTTTGGACGGAGAGAACAAAGATCATGGAATTGAGATGGGATACAGGTATAATGAGTCTCCCATCATCGTACCAGATGAAGAGGAGACGGAACCAGAGTGGAAAGCTCGAGAATATGTTACGTCGACTTGGCCAGGTGTGCGAGCTCCACATGTTTATCTAGCCGATGGGAAAACGAGCATATTCGACTTGTTTGGAAGCGACTATACCATCGTCGATTTCACAGAAGAGGGCTTCATCTCTCAGGACTTCATGTCTAGCGCAGCTACTCTCAATATCCCCATTACACGGGTACATTTACCGTCGGAAATCCATGTACGCGACGTGTGGGGTCGGCGTGCTGTCCTAATTCGACCTGATGATCATGTTGCGTGGCGCGCACCTCTTACTCCAATAGCTCCAATTGATGTAACACGAGTGCTCAAAGTTGCTTGTGGACAGCTTTCGTCAAGGGACGATATCTCTCAAGCCCATGTGCTAAAAGTGGCTCCGGAAGAAGGCTTCTCTGGGACAATAGGGAACCAAGATCAAAACACTGTTCAGATGTTGGCTGCTTTTCAAAAATAGTCAGCAACCAAGATAATGGCAGGCTAGGCTTTTTTAGCATTAGAATATCTGATGCTGTTAGCGTGTATCACTCTTCGACATTATCAAAACAGTCATTAAGACCGTCCAGCTGTTGTAATTACAGTGTAAAGGTACTTAAAGTAAAAGTTCTTTACTCCATGCATATTAATACTAGAACCCAGTCCTTCTATTATTCTATAGTACTAATATATAGATTTTGTTGAACAGAGGTCAGGTTAATGCGCAGGCTGTAGTCGTATATCAAGGTGAAACTCAGAGTTATATTGACTATTGAGTGATGCAGAGACAACTATCGAATGCAGGTATGCTAGAGTACGGCCCCTTTATATAGACCTATTCGGTCTCCTAATGACTCACTTGAATCCTTTGAATCCTGAATCCTGAAGGATACATGCTTGAGGCCCTGATCAACAGATTTTATGGTAAATCCCTGGCGTACCCCCAACTACTTTTTTATTCCTGACATGCCCCTAGAGGTCCCCAACTTTAATGATTATATTTAATGCTTATAATGGCTTTGCAGCTCAGAGGTTAGTAGAATCAAAAGTCTTATACTGCTTTGTCTTTTACATGTCAAACATGTTTGAATATAGCCATATATTAAAAGTTCATCTATGAAATACCTGGCGTATCACCCTTCCGGACTATCCTTATATGAAAATAATCCTTATTCCTCACCTTAAAAATACGGGACTTGGAGGTGAGTTCCTAGAAGAGAGGCACCCGTATGGAACGGGATCCTTATAAAGAGGTTTGACTGTGTGGATGCTGATAGACTCAATTCGGAGCCTCCTCATGCAGAGGCTTCCGAGATAGGATTTACAAGTACAGTAGCACCCTAAGCATAGCCTAGTCTGTTCTAAGTTAGTTTAGCGAGCTTCGCCTTCATGTCACAGAAGCGCCGGGGTTCACCGGTTATTCCCAGGCGTTGTCCCGCTATTTACACTGCGACCAGTCTTATCGCCAAGATTCAGAGCCCTAGAGGACCACGCATGTCGGAAAGCTAACTGGCCCTGGAGTGACCAGGCATAATAGCTTTCACTGGGTCTTACAAATGACGATCAAGAAGCGCAGTACAATCCCGCGATATTCTTCCATGAGCCCGAAACAATTAACCTCGTCCAGTCATGCCATTCAAATCGAACTAAGTGCACGTCTTAGTGTATGCGAGGCGAAAAGCTGGTTAACATGGGGATTCGCAGTTTGGCATGGCGAAATATATAAAGAGTTGACGGGTGCCCGCTCTTAGATCATTCACGACAGGTTAATTTCCTCCACAGTCATTCATTTCTTCGGGTTATATCCGTAGTATTCACACGAATTATGAGGGAAATGGCAAATCCAGTTCACCAGAATTCAATTAATAGCCTCTATCCCGAAACGTTAACAATACACGCCGATGATGAGTTGCATGTGAGCAATGACGTGGCGCCGCCGCTACATGTCACAAACACATTCAGATTCCAATCTGATCCGGAAGCACTCGTACCGCTGAGATATAGGGCTGTAAGTAGCTTGACTGTCTCAACTATTCATCTTGCAACAGGATTTTCAAGTAAACTCGAGCTGACGGATCAACCCTAGGCAGAGGACAAGAGTCATGTCTATTCACGTCTGACGAACCCGAACACGACGCGGCTGGAGACAATTCTTACCTCTCTCCTTAATGCACAATCATTGACGTATTCATCTGGACTGGCAGCCTTATTAGGGGTGCTTTTTTGCCTCAAGCCTCATCAAATATCTATGGGGAAATGCTACCCTGGGAGCCACGGCACCGTGGGACTGATCAGTTCTTTGAGTGGTATGAAGAAACTGCCGCTGGACTGCAAACCAGATCTGCTGGAGACTGGAGACGTCATTCTCTTGGAAACTCCAATTAACCCCACAGGAATGGCATTGAACATAGAAGAATTTGCCAATAAGGCGCACTCAAGGGGTGCCATTCTAATTGTGGATACCACATTTGCGCCTCCGAGTCTTCAGGATCCATTTAACCATGGGGCGGATATTGTACTACATTCTGGGAGCAAGTACATTGGGGGCCACAGCGACATGCTGTGTGGAATCCTGGCGACCAGAAATTTAAATTGGTATGCACAGCTCAAGAAGGATCGCTTCTTTTTGGGCGGTGTAATGGGAAATCTTGAAGGCTGGCTAGGTGTCCGCAGCATGAGAACCCTACACCTTCGGGTTACGCGCCAGAGTGATTCGGCGACAAAGCTAGTTGCCTGGCTAGATTCAGCACTAAAATTAGATGTGGATAGGGTGATGCAGAATAATCTTCCGTCAGAGGCGTCGATCGTGAGAGCTGCGGTTTCTAGTGTCTCTCATGCATCCCTTCAGGCAGCCGACCTCGAACAAGGGTGGCTAAAAAAGCAAATGCCCAACGGCTTTGGCGCCGTTTTCTCGATGTGCATGACATCTCAAATCATGGCGAGGAGCTTTCCCAGCAAGCTACGGCTGTTCTCCCACTCCACTAGCCTTGGTGGCGCTGAGAGCCTTATCGAATGGAGGACTATGACCGATCCGGACGTGGATGCAACTTTACTTCGAGTTAGCATTGGGCTAGAAAATTGGGAAGATCTCAAAGACGATATATTTCAAGCATTTAAGTCGGTTTTACAGGATGGCGAGACATAGCCGCCCTTGCTAGATGAGAAATCGTCTGTTGGAAATGTAATGCGAGATTGAATTGGCTGAAAGTCCTGCAATCATCAGAGAGACCATTTCTTTTCTCCATTCGTGCCTTTTCATGCCTCGGTAGAAAATTATTTTGACTTATCGTGCAAGCTCTGACATACATTATATTCAAGGCCTTCTAACAACTTTTACTGCTTACACAAATACTAAAGTGCAGCTAATCTTCCTGCGCCAGTAAAGGCCGACGAGAGAGCATTGCACGCAAGAACGTGGACGATGCAAGATATTAGCGCCAATAGAGCCATACCGTCCTACCATGAACTTGGTATCTATGCTACTGAAAGAGCATCTCCAAAGGTCGCCTTTACAATAACGCTCGTCACAATCACACCGTGGTAGCCCAGGATACCACCATAGTCGATCAGCCCTTGTGGCATTGAATTTTGAATAGAGACTCTAGTCAAGAATTATCGTAACACGTTCTGGTGAGTAAAAGTTTGTTGGTTGAGGCAGCGGCTTCGAGTTCGGTGGCTGTTCGTTCTGGAATCTCAACTTATCATCTCTGACATTCTAGACTCGGGCGGTCATAATGCAGTGGGCTTTTGTTTACTGGCACGGAGCAGATTCTATCCTCGGTTTTCGCACCGCTCTAACGATTACTATACATTTCCAGTTACGTTGCATGTCAAATAACGGGGCTGAAGTATAGCTTTCTTGATTTCTTAGGTAGTGGCTGGCTGGTTAATTGACATTTCGTATACTTAATCAGAAACATGGTTGTTAATATTGGGACAAAATGCCTACAGTAAGACGTCAAATGTTTTGTATCATCGCTAGCAAGAGTGTCATTTATAACCTATGCTCTCGGGTAGAAAATTCCTGGTGGTAAAAGTGTATCGGTTTGTGTGCGCGAATATTTCTATCTCTTGTCATGCGACTAAAAAAGCTTCACCTGTGCAGCCCCATCGATCGAGGCTAGCCAAGGCACCCTCTCTGTCGTGTACATTTCCACTTTGATCGCTTCACTCAACAGTTTCTTGTTGTCTAATGTGCCTGCCTGGACGAGTTTCATACCCTTGAGTGCATCGCAAGTGGCTTCCTTCCATAGAGTAGTTCCACATTCGGTGCAGAAGAATATGGCCAGCATCATTCCGAACTCATGTTCTTTCGAGAAGTGTTTGAGGGCTCCTTTGGTAACGGTAAAGTTCCCTTCCGGCACGGCAAAATTTACGGTGTTGGTACCGCCGCAGATCTTGCGACAAGTAATGCAATGGCAAATTGCCTAAAGAACCATCAGATGAGGCAAGCATGCTTGAAGAATAACGATCTAAAACATACCTTAACAGCCGGCTCGCCAGTATAGGAGTACCCGCACGACCCGCACCAACAACTCCCGGATGTCACAAGAGACATGGTTGGAATGAAATCGACGATCAGAAACTGGTTTATCCGATGAGTACAATGAGTAAATTCCCGATACTAGCAAGAGTCTGCTTTCATTTTTCACACCTCCTGGAAAAGGGTCCCATATATATACGGTAGAGCATTGCACTACTGGGTTAGCGTATTGGATCCATAATGGGTTAGATTTCCGATCCCTCCCCTCCCCAATAAAGAAACCACCAGCAGCACCGGATGTTCGACTCTGCGATGAAGTCTGATCGAAAGGATATATTGCGAGTCATGGTAATATATAACGGGAATACTATGGCATATATAATTCGGAAAGGTAACCCTCAAATGAAGTCTCTATTCCATGGACGAACATCCAGCATTTTAGTTTAGTATCAATGTTTTCCGTAGCTATATACTTCAGCAACATAAAGGAAGGACTAAAAGAGTGTAATTATTTATCAGATTTCATGCATAACGTTAACATCTCCCCATCCCAGACTATTTAATACACCCCGAGCGCAACTAACTTGACTCTCCAACGGGCTATATCGAATCACAATTTCTAAGGGGAATACGAGCTGTATACAGCTCCCAGCATTTATCATCCCTGTATGGTTCCGGCATACTGATCTCGAGAATTCAAGTATCAAATCACAGTAACTGGTTATCGACCGATTTAAGAGGTTATTAGATACGAATCCATTCTGCTGGAGACCCCCATGGATCAGCAAAATTGAGGAAGCTTGCCAGACTGTCAATGGAACAGCAGCACAGAAGTCCCCACTGGCAGGAACCCATTTATCATGGTCTGTGGCCCTTCAATTTGGTCAACCACTATCTGAATTAAGAAAGCTGGGTTCAGGGAAGGGAGCTAGACCTTGATATTTCTCTTGCTCCTCATGCCCCTCGCTCATTTTCATGTTTTCTATTAGTCGAGGTAGGGTAACTTCAAATATGAATCCTGAACCAGCTCTTCTATGCATTGGTAGGTGTGTCTTTCTCGAATCTTCTATCAGAGAAGGAAGAGAAAGTAGTACAGTCACCACATCATCACATGCCGTCGTTCCAGCCTGTGCGAAAGGCACAGTTGCCCATTCTTGTGACGCTAAGAAAGATGACGTACAAGTCCACGCCGAGTAATAAGCCTGTCATGAAGTCGTCAGATTGAAGCAACCAGGTACCCGAGATATTAATCTGGAAGGTATATTTACCATGAGAAGCCTTAGCGCCCGAAAGAATAAATGTAAAACGCCCGATTGACAATTCTGAGGCCCCAGAAGGAAAATCATCTGGCCGAGACCGCGTAAGTGCCCGAGCCAGCTTCCAATGACACTCGGACGAATCAATTCATAGTAGAGTAACATTAGTGTCGTGCATATATCCTCAGCAGTGGGAATATGAGGGTGCGATGTTCTCTTCGCCGCATTTCGAGCTATGGAGGCACGCTGTCCTTGAAGGGCCATGAGATTCCAATGGTCTGCCTCGTGTAGAATATCCTTATCTTGATTTCCTGTACCATAGAATGCTAATGTAGCAGCACGAATTGCGTATGTTACTATCCCAGAATTTGGAATATAATCGAAGAGGTACGTTGTCCACGAGTTATGGTGCACACCATCTATGGCAGAGCCACTGAACGACGATATAAAATAGCAAAGGAGGAAGTTCTGCTTCAAATGGTATGGCGATGGCTGATGCCAAAACACAATACCATTGTTTTCAAGCTGTGTTGCTATCTTCGGGGCAGGAAGGCTAGATGTTGAGGTCGGCTTCGAAACTCTCGCCACCGTCTGAATTATAAAGAGACCATCATATATTCCCGGACATGCTTTCTTAACCCGTTGGCACTGAAGACATTCTGGTACAATCTGGTCACACTTTAAACTGGTAAGTTATTTGCAAACCAGACAGTGTGAAAGAGATCCGTCATACCTTGACTTTGCGACTTGCGCAACGCTGGCATCCCCGGCTTCGACTCACGGATCGGACCATTTTGTAGGTATAGTATAGAGAATCCGCAGACACAAATGTATTACTGCATAGGCTGCATCTGATTACAAGTCAGACAGTTTGCTCTCACGACTACACTATCCGCTTGTAGGTTCGAAAGGCGCACGATTGCGACTGTCTCTCTGTCTCTGTTGAGCGGAGAGCAGACCACCGCAAGGGTTTTTTATTAGTCCGTAAAGGGTTAGTTTTCCGAGGTGGCAAGAGGCTCCCCATACGTATACGCCCAGCGTATCCATACGCGACTGGAAATAGGTGCTCCGTGGTGCAGATCTTACTAATCCACTTTTACACTCACATGATAGGCAAATCTAGCGGGCGACCAAGCAAAGGGGGATCGAGAGCAAAATCTCAGAGAGAGTGAAGTCTAAGAATCAACCTTATTGGCCGAGATTTAGGAACTGCAGTTATTACCGGGATATCCACGTGACTGGGATAGGGAACGTTTATGATGGGAAACACTTTAATGATGATAGAGTTTTATATCACATTATCATTGCTTTCTTCCATGAAGCTATTGTTTCCCACTCAAGTCCTCTAAGCTTTTGTATGTCAATAACCAGTCGTTCGGATAAATAGACAATACAAAGAAAGTCAGCCCGTTTTATTTGAGAATCTCCTTTCTCACAAAATAAGATCCATAGCCCAATTTGGTGTCATCTAGCCACGCTTTGTAAGGCTCTTCGTAACCTAACACGCCGTAAACATGTACATATAAATACGATGTTGGCCTGGGTAGAACTCCATTCATAAGTCTGTCCCTGTTGAATACTCTAGTGCGAATGGCTTGAATTTATTGCTACTCTACATTCTTTCGACTCATGTGCTGTGCAGTAAGTCACACAATTGAGCAACGCAGATAATATGGCTTTCCAAGTACTCCACCGAGAATACAACATAACGTAAAACTTGGAATATTGTAAGAATTCTAGCTTTGCACAGATTGTAACGAGACTAATTGCTTTCTTGATTTGGCGCAATTATTATATTTGCAGCTACGATTACAACGTTTGCGCTTCTCTTACTTCAAGCTAAAGAAGTTAGACAAGGCAGCATAGTTATAGGAGTAAATCCATGGGCTACTAGCCTTTTAGAATTTATTGTAAGTATATAAATATTCCTTTTTGCTTATATTATTTTATACGATAAAACAGTTAACGTGTATGCATAGCGACCCGAAAGCATACCGAGCTGAACACTTCCTATAATTTATTACTCCTTTACACTTTATACCAACCACATCTAAGAGCATTACGAGCGTGCTATATACGACCTGTCTAAGCTTAGGCTTAGTCAATCAAGGCAAATAATAATAGACGCTTGGAATGCAGTACTAGATTCTTATATCGATAGCCTTTATGGCTCCCGGAGGGAGCGATACCAGGCAGTTATTGATGTGGAGGGAGGTCTTACTTGATACTAGACTAGTTCTTGAATATCACTAAATTTGACCCTAAAATACCATAAAACACAATGAATTATACTTAAAATAAGGTAGGATTTAGTGACAAAATAAGTGGAGCATAGTGTCGCTGGGTCTGGTCAGATGAGCGCTCAATTGAGCGTGGAAAAGGAAGCTCCTGGGACTTTGTATAGCGAATGTGGGCAAGTGGAGGATAAGTTAAATAAGAAATATTGAGGGTATTATCGCCTGACGTCTATATATGTCTCTAATTTTATCTCCAGATCGGCTCTAATCGATAGTGCGTACCATCTCAACCAAACCAAATCCATCACCAATCGTGTTCAGAAATGTGCCTTTTGTAGTTGTAAATCCTTCGTAAGCATGTTCAGAAATCGCTGAACCGACAATTTCTTGATCGGCTTTAAAGCTTGAGACAAAGAGCGTCTCTCCCAGAGGCGACGTAATCTCCCAATCAAGTGGATAAGTAATGTTGGTCGCGCTCGATGTGTAGGACCGCGTATAGGAAGGAATGACTGTCACCGAAAAAACCGAGTGATCACCGTTAGCCGCGCGAACCGTCGCGAAGTGTGCTTCTCCGGCAGGATTGAGATTATCCCAAGCCCAGACGCTGACTTTTGTGCTACCGCGTGGTCCGAGGTGGAACTCAAACCAAGTCCAGTTACCAACCACAAATCCAGGACCCCATTGGCGATCATACCACGTCAGCGAGCGAGCAGGGTCGATAGTTATAGTTGACCCTTTAACCTGCAATGTGCCTGTAGTCTTACCCGCCGGTATGCCCCACTCGTTTGTAAGTCCAGTGCCCCATTGGAACTCTCCAGCCCCGACGTTGTACAGAATCGCCGACGTAGCTTCGAATGTCAGATCATACTGAACATCTGCGTTGGTATGCCACGTCCGGATGGTTGAAACGTTGTTTGAAGATGTGGACTGGAAGCCGCCGTCGTTGACAGAGACATTAAAAGTTGATGAAGGGTTGGTGGAATATGAAGTATGGTTAAAGAAGTTGGTGTAAGTCGACGTTGTTATATCAAGGAGAGACCCGCGGAAATAGGAGGGATTAGCCGCTAAAAAATGCGAGAGGAGGATGTACTGATTGCCATTGGTATCAGTGAGGAATGAGCTTGAGTAGTACGATCCAGAGATAGCACCGTTTAGCATCTGGGTCTGCGTGATGTTGTACAGGACTGGCACATCTTGCTGAAGCCGGAGCGAGGTCAGCAGGCAGGTCGACAAGAGAGCCTCCGCGACTCATAAATACTTACAGCGTACGCATCGTTGATACTTCCATTCTCAGGTACGAAGATGAAATCTGGTTGCTTCGCGGGTAAGGCTATTGCCACCGTAGATGCAGCTAGAGTGCCGAGGATGAGCTGTGGTAACATTATTTCGCTCACAGTCTCTTTGAAAAAACCGACATATAAAACTGTGGAAGATTAAGGACCTTAGTAGACGAGTCGCTGGATATTGGATTTGTCTTTATACCTTTCTCAGTTACGGAAGCATGGTCCTTACGTGGACGTCACGACAAGCATTACTGTCCTGCACGGGCATGAAGGGATGGTTAGCGTTTTTCCGCAACTTCCGTATGATGATGGCACATCAGTCCGGCCTTTTGGTAAGTTCGACGGCTGACATGTAACATCAGACTTCCCAGCTGTCGGTGGGTTATGTAAGGAGGGTTTCTTTAGTATGATATAAATACGCTGAAGATCAGGGAATTGTGCCGGCGTGAATACCTGCCGACTGTGGTTAGCGGGCGCTGCTTTTGGTTCCTGGCTTCCGGAACCCCCGGGACGGACAACGGACTTTACGGGCGCCGCGGTTTGCCAGGCAGCTGTGCCACAGGAATACCGTCGCCGTCTGATACGGACCAATCTTCTAGCCGGTGTCTCCGAGCGAATGAGAGCAATGTTCCAACGTTGGGACAAAATGTAAGACTCTCTTTCGGCAGATTGCTCCAATAAGTAGCTCTAGTGATGCTATGCAGTACAGCTTTACGAGAATTTGCGGAAGCATCGGGCGTCTTTGACCATTCTTGGGAAATAAGAAAACAGGACTCAGAGAGCAAGTACAGCATGGCACGGAGCTCAATAGGGCTGATTTTAATAACTGTGGCAAAGAATAGTTGTTGCACATTTCCGGGGCAGACTTGGTTATCTTCTGCTGTTCGATCGCGTTGTCCGCCGCAACTTGGTTTCTATAGAATGTGTTGCGATCCCTGTTGGCTGCCGTTCGTGTGCAGACCAAAGGCCTGAAACCGTTGACTTATAGCCCTTGACACTTCCTGGTGCTTCCGGTAGCCTGCTTACTTTGCATTCAGTGTCGTCTTGGTTTGCTCTCGCCCGCAGTCGCCTTTGCCACCCTCCCTCGGGGCGGTCATTACCCCATCCCCGGACTCATTAGTGTCGGAGCCCATGCCGTTCTGCTTGACCCAAACACGCTCGATATGATCGAGCTAACCTACCTAGAAGAGCGTATCTCTAGAGCGTATCTCTAGGTCGCAGTGCGACCTCGAGCCTAGCGTATGTGAGCTCGAGAAAAGGGCAGCAGATTGCTGTAGGTGAAGGTGTCTTGGAGTGGGCTTTGACGGACTTCCCTGGGAATGCTCATTCTCCCTTCCTTGCATCTACCTTCTTGCCACTGCCGTGCTGCGATAGGAATCATACTACTGTATGCTCGTTAGACAATACGCTCGCGTCGGGTGATGAGCATACGCCTTTCGTACGATATGCTGTGTACTTTTCAAACACATCCCGAAGCCAAGTAGGGCCTAACTTAGTAACTGTCCAGCAATTCTCGCTTTGACTCCAATAAACCTGTCTGAAGGCAAAGCGTCTGCATACCAAGTTAACTGACGTGCCTTGCCCTCAAATATGATTACCAGTAGCAGGCTCCATCTATACGACGATATGCAATTAATGACTGTCACCCATTTTTTATTCTAGGCTGTATTGACACGGAGTTATTGCCTATTTCTGCCCCAATTATGGCCTTAACAGTCGAAATAACCCCTATCTGAAATCGTGTCTCTCCCTCCATGATTCGATACTTCGCAATTGCATTCTATACAAGTCGAAGCCATTCTCAAATAACAGCTGGATATAGTTGCCAAAAAGGAGGCATATCCGGACCTCCCAAGATGGTAGTGTTAGCAGCGCTTCTCAGAAGTAAGCATGATATTGGGAAAACAGTCATGTATGCCCGTCTGAACTATGTCTTTTTAATAATACAACACCGTTACAGCTTTGATCTCTCTAGTTGGGGCCTCCCAATCGTCTCAAATTTATAGTACTGAGCGAGCGCTTCTGGATTCGCCACTGTCCCCGATATCTTCGGCTTCCTGCTACTCACAATATCCCTAACCAAATTTTCGATTTTCTTCCCATTAAGAGTGTAAGGGATATCATCTACTTCAAGGAAGAATGCCGGGACATGTCTTGGGCTTAGGGATGTCCGGATAGCATCACGAATTTGGTTTCGGATGCTATCATTGAGATGAATGCCGGTTTTCATCTTAAGGAACATGAGAATGCGCTCGTCAGCTTCGCCATCTTTACGTTGACCGACGGCTATGCAATCTTCGACTTCAGAGAAACGATTGACGACTCCATACAATTCCGAGGTTCCAAATCGAACGCCTGTACTCTCAGCGAGGTTCATAGTAAGAAGGATGGCGCTCTCACCTCCCGGATTCAGAACTCCATCACTTCTCCCCAGTATGCGGTAACCTCCCGTCTCAGGGTTCTTCATAACAAAGTCACCGTGACACCACACGCCAGGGAAAGCTTCAAAATACGCCTTCCAATATTTCTCCTCTCCATTCTCTCCCCAGAATGTCGTCGGCATACTGAAGAATGGCTTTGTGATGATGAGATCACCTTTCTCCCCAGTATGCGTGATATCTCGTCCCTCGCCATCCCAAATCTCAACTTTCATCCCTAGAGCAGCTGTGGCAATCTCTCCAGGATATATAGGTAATAGAGGAGATCCCATAATAACTAGAAAAATTAACCGCTGGTGTGACAGAGCTATCTAAACAATGGATGAAAGCTTACTTCCAGCCGCCAAATCAGTTCCTCCTGAACCACTGAAAAGACCAGTCTTGTGAGGAAAGGTGTCGTAGAACCAATGAAATAGCTCTTCGGTCAGCGGAGAGCCTGAAGAATTGACTATCTCAAGATTTTCAAGCGCAGGCCGTTGCTGAACTCCATGCCGTCTTAGAGCTTCCAGGAAATTAGGGCTTGTTCCCCAGACAGTCACCCTACAACTCCATCAGCTTAACATTCTATGGCTCTAGAGCAGATATCAATATCCTAATGACGGGGTATTTAAAGATGCTTACCCCTGCTGTTCAAGGATTTCCAACTGTGTTGTGGGGGTGGGATACGTGGGGTTGCCATCGTAGAGGATTATTCGCGAGCCACAGCTGAGACCACTGACAAGATAATTCCACATCATCCAACCCGTCTGTTTTGTTAACTATACCCTTGAGACATTACGGAGAAAATGGCCTACCGTACTATATTGATAGTAACAGGAATCAAGGCCGAGGTTGCCAGACATGATATGCTCTTTCTTTTGCTGAAGCAATACTCCTCCTCCGGAATGGCAGATACCTGGGTCGTCATTAGCGAGATGTTTGGTATGTCGAATTCTGGCAAGTCTTACATTTTGGTGGACCAGTTGTACCAGACCTAGAATGTCAGCTCAATATTGGACAAACAGAGCGTTCATATAGTCTTACGAGTAGAGAATATAAATTGGGTGGTCAAAAGGAACCTGCTCAAACTCAAGAGGGTATACTGTGCCTTGTAAGAAGGTATCGGCCGTTTGGCTGTACTGCCGTTAATTTGCAACAATCAGGATATTGACACATAATTTGTGATCACTTACATGTAATGACCATTGAAAGTCGGTCCATTGACGATAACGGTTCGCTGTAAGTCTGTATGCTCGTACAGTTTGGACGCTGCTTCCCGCAATCTCTCCCGTAGATCAAGAACCTTTCCCCCGTATACTACTCGGGTCTCTACAAAGAGGATCTTCGGCTTCACTTGACTATATCGTTCGACAATCCCTGCAGATCCCATATCTGGCGAGGTGGAAGAAAAGACGGCGCCGATGGCTCCAGCAGCAAGCAGAACCAGAAGACATTCCAGGGAGTTGGTCATCACAGCTGTGAAAGCATCAGTAGGAGTTTTTTTCATGCTCTTATAACGTAACTTGCAATGCGATCTCCTTTGGAGACTCCAGCTCTACGAAGAGCGCTAGCCCACTTCTCGACTTCACCCCGAAGCTCTTGCCATGTTAGGTCTCTCCACTGCGTACCGCCCTCACGGCACGCCGATACAGCTATTATATCTGGATGCGCAGCCAGGCCAACTTTCAACAGATTCTCAGTGTAATTCAATCTGGCTCCTGGAAACCACGTTGGCCGCGGGTACATTGTTTCGAGGCCAAGGCCAGTCTGTGTTGGCGGGACGCTGTACACAATGCCACAGAATCGCCAGATTTCTTGAGCAAAAGTTTCAATGCCGCTGACAGACCAGTCGTGCAATTCTTGGTGGTTGCGTATGTTCAATGTATATTTGCGGTTGATGTACTTGCGAAAAGCATCGACCCGGGTGGCGGGAACATTGGGATGTTTCCATAGAGACATACTGAACCTAGCAAAGTGATTACTGAATAATTCCTCGCAAAACAAGAAGCCGTTAATTTTCTGAATTTCAGACTGGCTTATTTTCCGAATGTCACATATGACCGCAATCTCCAGATCGGTGATACTCGGAGGCCGCGCGCAGTGCCGTCACCGCTGTCCGGAACGCCGTGAACATATATAAGCTTAGTCATAGGTCTCAGTTAGAAGCCGCAATTCGCTGTTTAATATATCTATCCAGCTTCAATTCGCCCTTTGGGAATTTACGGCCTTGTGACTCTTAAAAAATCACCGTCCCAAGTTATCTCCCATTTCTCCAGACTACAATAGTTGTCTCCAAACTACGTTTACCGAACCTAAGAGCCACCGCAAGCATAACAATCGCTTCGGAACTCCCAGTATCGTCATGATCCCTCAGATACGCACCAAACGCCTGGCTTATGTCCATTACCAGCTGCCAGACATCGATCAAGCGGCAGCCTTCCTCAAAGATTTTGGCATGATTGAAGCGTCGAGGTCAGGGTCCAAAATATACTACCGCGGCTTCGACACTCAACCTTATATCTATATTGCAGAGCAATCACCAACGCACGAGAGGAAATTCCTTGGAGGCACATGGGTCGTTGAGTCAGCACAAGATTTAGAAACAGCAGCGAGGCACCCTCAAGCAACACCTATCAGAGATAACGACGGACCTGGAGGAGGAAAAGTCGTCACTATTAAGGATCCAAATGGCATGCTTGTGAGCTTTATTTCTGGACAGGCTCCAAGAGTAAGAGATGGCGAGGATGAGATTAACCGTCGTGCGAGTGGAGAAAGAGCCGTCCCTATCAACTCTCCTCTTAAGACAACTCGCGTTGGCCAGTTCCAGCGTTTCAAGCCGGGACCGAGTCCTGTGTTTAAGCTGGGGCATTATGGGTATATTGTGCCCAAGAATCGATATGAAGAGACTGTTGCATGGTACCGTGAGCTGATGAATGTGACACCTTCCGATATCGTCTACGATCCTGCTACTGGCAAGGATCAGTCGGTCTTTTTGCATATAGACAAAGGCTTGGATTACTCAGATCACCATGTAAGCTGCTTCTTTCCATGATCTGTCTTTGCGTACTAATAACTCCCTCGCAGAGCCTTTTTTTTGCTGCTGGCCCTGAAGAAGAACCCACACATGTGCACCACTCGAGTTTCGAGGTCAATGACTTCGACACCCAGTCATTGGGTCATTACTGGTTACAAGAGAAAGGTTACACAAACTGCTGGGGGATAGGCCGGCATGTTCTAGGCAGTCAAATATTCGACTATTGGTATGAGCCCCCCCTTTATATGGCAAATATCTCTCCGGATACAAGCTAATTCTCTACAGGTTCGATGCGTCAGGCAATATTGTAGAGCACTATTCCGACAGCGACCTCGTCAACATGAATAGTGCAGTTACTAGAGAACCGGCCGCACATGACACGCTTCATGTTTGGGGTCCGAATGTTCCGCTGGCTTTTGTGACGGCTAATATGGCAGATGCAAAACCAAACCTTCGGGTGCCTGACCCAAGGGTTGTTATGAAAGGGGAAGAGAATGGGGCTAATGAGGTCAAGCATGAGGCAAATGCGTAAGAGGTTTAGCTCGTTGATTTTACTATTATCTTCGAACAAAAAAGATTTGTAGAAGACCATTCTTGAAGTCTTTGTACCAATATAACTGTACCCAACCGCCTATCAGTCTACCAACATATTATGAATTTGATATGCAAACTGTTATCAAATATATACTAGAAATCTATGAATCTACGATCTTCCTCTTCCCGATGGCAACACCACTCTACAAACCCAGAACATCTTCATAACCTCGGCCTCGTCATTGAGGACGCGATTCGGGGTTAACGGCAGTCCAGTAATTCCGCCCCCGCAGGGCCGGTCAATTCCTGTCAATTAATCATTGGCTCTCCGTATTTTCTACGGTAGGGCGTCTTCCGTAAGGTTCCGAGAGAAGCCGTTCCTGGAACGCCGTCCCTGCTCCTCCCCCACGACCAATGATTGACAGCTGACGTGGGCACTCAAGAGGGCCGTTCTTCTCTGTCCACCGGCACGGAGCGGTCATTTCATCTAGATATCAGAAAAGCTTGCTTTTCCCGATGCTGTTTGACTACACGAGACTTTTTTTTTTTTCAGCAAGAAGTTGAAACTAGAGCACGTCGTCAGAGAGTCAATATGGCCATTGAGATGTTTATCCGCTTTGAAGACAGTAGTGGTACTGTTAGGTATGGCGAGATCAGCGGAGCGGGTGAGGTCGCAGATCTTCCGGGTGCGAAAGTCGGGGTCTTGGCTGGAGATCCGTTTACAGGGTTGTCGAAAACAGGAGAAAAGTTCGAGGTAAAAAAGGTCGGTATTCTATGATTAGCATGTATGAATTCAAGCCACAAAATATGTACTGACAGAATATGGTGCCAGGTGCTTTGTCCTCTCGAGTCGACTCCCATCATCATCTGTATTGGGCTCAATTATCGCCAGCATGCGACAGAAGCAAATGTGAGTGCTGGCAGCTCTCTCAGCACCTAAATTACTGCCCTTCCATATTTGAAGAGGAATGGCTAACGCTTCCACTCTACCATCAGCTCACAGTACCCAAATACCCTGTCGTATTCACGAAACCCGCAGACGCACTCGCGGGTCCATATGACAACATTGCAATTCACCCTGACGCCCAGAGCATGCTCGACTACGAAGGTGAACTGACGGTAGTAATCGGTAAAGATGCTAAGGACGTATCAGAAGCCGACGCATTGGAATACGTTCTCGGCTACACGGCAGGGAATGATGTATCTGCACGTAATTTCCAGCTCCCCGATGTATCTGGAGGACAGTTCTGCTTTGCAAAATCATTTGATGGATTTGCACCTATTGGGCCAGCGATACTGACGACTGCTGCTATTGATGATCCTCAGAAGTTGGAGTATACGACTAAGGTCAATGGGGAGGTGAGGCAGAAGACGGAGACGGGGGATATGATTTGGAGCGTGAGGCAGATTATTGCGCATTTGAGTACGGGGACGACGTTGAGGAAGGGGACAGTTATTATGACGGGAACTCCAAGTGGTGTGGGTTTTTTTATGAAGTCGAATGGATTTCTTCATGACGGGGATATGGTGGAGGTGAATATTAAAGGGATTGGGTCAATAGCCAATAAGATGAAATTTCTCTAGGTTACTCAACAGCGGGTCAATATTGAATTTGAGTAAAATTTAGATAGGATACCAACGCCATTGATGTAATCAATACTCAGCATCAATTCTTCAGCGTGCCTGTAGCACCATGATTATCGTAATATATAATCATGGCATACGGTACTCGTTCGATAGGATTCAGGCCCTGAAGTAGAGATCGCAACCATACGGCTTCCTTTGCAGCCTAGGTCTGAGATTGATATTCAGCTTCACTAGTTGATAGGGTAATGGTAGGTTGTCATTTTGAGGACCAGATTATAGCTCCACTTCCAAGGTTGAAGACGAACCCGGCCATTGATCTGTGAGTTATAGGGTCTCCTCCCCAGTCCGAATCGCAATAGCCAACTAGGCCTGTCAGCTCCCCACAGAAAGTAAGATGCAGGTCGATAGTGCCTCTAAGATATGAGAATATTCGCTTTACCGCCGCCATGTGAGCCTTAGTAGGGTTTACGTCGTATCAACAGACAGAAGATACCGCATATGCAATATCAGGTCGAGTTCCTAGCATAGCGTACATCAGAGTGTCAACAGCTGACTGATACTGTGCCTTGAACTCAGGGTCTGCACAGTGACCCTCACCCGCCGGTTCGAGATGCGCAGTATTCATTGGAGTCTTTCGTTGAGACGAATCCCATAGTCCCATAATCTTAATTCCCTTGGTCAAGTATGTCCTTTGGCCAAGTCGGAGTATTCGAATTTGACGATCATGGGTCACCATCATACCAAGGATATATGCAATAGTCCCTGACCTCTTCAACAACTTTGCCGGATATCAGCGACCATATAGTACATATCATAAGTTCCATCGCCCTTAGCTTCATAGCCTTAAGGTTATCATTTCTCCGGTCTTCTCATCAATATCCGGGTGAGCTGAAAACGGCGGCGAGCGACGAGTCCCATGAAGGTTCACCATGCCTTTGGTCTCCAGTGTTGTCACGTCGAATTTATATGGCGGATTGTCCTCTTTCAAGGTTCATCAGTATTCCCGCAAGATATATGAGGTGTGTGTTCGAGGTTGTTCTGGTTAGTGTCTTTCACCAGTGGATCGTCTATTCGAGCATATAAAGCCTTGCCATCTGACCGGAATCGCATATCTGCCATGTCGATATGCTGTAGAAGGTGTAGTCCATATCAGAATCGGAGCCGTGATAACTGTACATATGTTGAGCAGTGGTTTTTATAACTATCTTGTCCTCTAGAGACCGGGTCATTGTTGGTGCATCCAGAAAATGTTCTCTGAATTTTCAGTGGCACAGAGAAAGCAACCGATTCCAACATGTGTAATCCGTCAAGTTTCTAACTACTGTGGGTCCGGTGCTAGTCGGCACGACTTCATCGTGAACTTATAGTTTATCTGAGTAGACTTAGGGCTCTCGGGGAGCGATAAGAAGGAGGTCGTCAAGCCTAGAGGCTACCACTTGTTTGGCCCGGAGAGGGAAAGTCGCATTGACAATTTCAATAAGCGTCCATTGGATGAGGAGATCAGAGTATGCTGCGAACAGGACCGGTACGGTTGGCTATCTGATGGTTCGCTTTGAGTATGGACTGCTCGACTGGCTCCAATCTCATTACCTCCGTGGATCTGGTCCGATATGTTGACGCTCCTGCCTGTACTCTTTCGTCGCGTTTCCCCAGCGTGTCACATTGATCTCAAGTGACTGCTTTCACATTGGCCTTTGATACTACAATATCGGCTCAAGGTATATATGGTTTCGTTAGGTCTACATCTCTCAAGGTTAGCCGATTCCTGTGATACTCAACTACCAATATCAAGAAACTCGTCGCCAACCTCGACTTGAAGTTAGGTGATTAAAATTCAATTGGGCTGACGAGCTAAAGCGTGCTCAAGCTCTGGACATTTGGCTTTTCAGACGAAGTGGGTAAGAGAGCCGCGAAGCGCTTCGAAATCTCTTCCTTCGGTGGCGCATATGTCTCATCCGAGCTCGTGTTAACAAGAGGAACACCACGAGCAGCTTCTGTATTTGGTTAGTAAAACCTATTAAAGTATATAACAAGCCCGGTTTGAGACAAAACAAAGCTATGAAACGTGCCATACTTAGCATAAGAGAGCCTAAATTCCAGTAGGACGCAAATCTTGCAATGGCTAATTCAACCATCTGCCCTTCCGCACTTATCTCATGGCTATCTTTAATGACCAAAGAAGCAGGGCCTAGGAGGGAACAGACGATGAAAGGCGAACATAAAGCAATATATTCTGGAGACCAGACCTTAACGGCTCGAAGCATTTCTTGGACGTATTGACGGTATTCGTGCGTTGACTTGTCTCTATTTAATGATGCATCTCCGGATGGCGCCACGCTATCATTTGCATGGGAGAGTGATGAGGATTCATTTCCCTTCATCCGGAAGCAATATATTCGAGCCCTTCAGTAATGATATTAGGGTCACTACTACATATAAGACCAAGAAAATATACGCACCCTTGTAACAATAGATTTGTGGCAATAATCCAATTATTCTTGCTGTAGTTTGCGTCATTGAACACCAAACTCGGAGAATTGAGATGGAATTGAGGTGGTAAAGTTAATGAAAAGCAGGCCAAAGCCGTCTCTAAGTCTTTCCTTGCTTGCGTTGGGATTTTGTGACGTTGTCCTAGTTCGTGAGCTTGCTTGAGGAGGCAGTTGCAAACCAGAAACCAAGCTCGTTCATCTTGGTTCTGAGACAACTGCAGGCTTTTCCAGGTCGTGAGGGGTACCTCCCCCAGATGTGTTGATTCAATTGGCTTTTCAGAAAACCAATTTGCGTCCGACACTGGTAGAAACACGTGCATCCGCGTTTGATTGATGGAATATGGCTTGCAAGAGACTGTGGACGCAAAAGCATCAAGTTCCCATATTGACCACCAGGCACGTCGTAGTTCTTCCCTGTGGACCCAGTCCTCCGCTGAAATATGTATGGTCTCTCTAGATTCTGCAGCATTTATTATATCTTCATCAACGGTGTTCAAACCCAGATCATAAGCAATCCGACAGCATGCCCCCGTCAACAGCCAGCTCTTGGAATTTGCAGAAGCTGTCTGGTAATAGAAAGCAAGTAAAATGCAGCCTTGTAAATGCGACAGTTCCGCAGAATTGAACTCTTCGTCTTTTGGAGCCTCTTGGTAAATGAACATGGCACGTTGAGCAAACGGAGTTCCTCGATCCTTTACTGGGATACCGTCGAATATTGGAGCTGCCGAAAAGCGAGCTGAGAGAGCACACATGCCATTGATGATGAAAGCGGTATTTTGAGAAAGAGCAGTATACTTATCTAGGCCATCGGCATCGATATTAACATGCTTGGTATAAAATCGTGGGCGATGGAAGATCGGTATAAATCCATGTATCTTCTGGAAAAAGGTATCGATTCTTCAAAGATTAGCAGGCAAGCAAATATATGAACATATTAAGCATACAAATCGTCCACAGTCTCAGATGGCACGTGAATTGAGTGTGTTTTGGCCACCTCTACGTCACTCCTCGGAGGCTCCTGTAGCTGGTCAAGAGTTTCTTATCCATTAGCATTATTTTTGTACAGTAGACTTAGCAGGATACAGGAAGGCACTCACGATTCATTTCAAACTGCGGTAGCCGGAAGTCATCATTCAAGGGGAAATATAAATCGGTGTAGGGTGATATACCACCAACGGAATCCCAAAAGGTTGGAGAAGTCTCTAGGGGATTAAGACTAGACTCAGAAGTCATATTTGTATCGAATCCAACACTCCTAGCAGCGGCATCAAGGTTGGCAGATGACTTTGTCGATCGGCTATGGTCGTTGTCAATCTCCATCCTGTCATTTAAGGTATTTATCACACTGGAGGATGAATCGGGGGAAATGGCATCCGGGTTATCCCTTGAATCACGCACGGAGCCAGTGACGAAGACAGGAGAAAGTTTGCGGTTGGTATTGGAATAGTCCCGAGATAGTCTCCTGGAGTCCATCATTTTCATGAACTGATCTGAAACAGAATATTGAGTCCGGTCAGAAAACATTCCTCTATTGGAAGCAGCTCTTAAACTGGTGGTTTACCTATATTCGCAGTGTTATTCCTGACATATTCGGTGAGCTGGGCCATAGAGTCCCGGCGAACTCGAGGTTCCGGTCTCTTCCGCCTCGTTGGATACTTACACTCGCCGCCAACACGAACGCATAGCGAGCATACAGGCCGTCGCATATCACCTTCCATGGGTCAATATCCATCTCTGCAGGTGACAAATGCAACATCTATATCAGGAAGCTTACATTTTGTCTTCTTCCTGTTTCACAAAGCCATCACGTCAGTAACCATCCTCTACTAATTTCAACCCCCGTTTCCTATTCACGCACTCACCTTCTACATGCCTCACAGGCCCTAATCGGCAGCTGCTGTGACGGTGGTTGCGAGATCTGATGGTTTGCAGCCTCGGCAGGAAGGTTCGGCGGGTTGCTGCCGACTAACGGATCAGCGGGATCCATTGAATCCTTGCTGATGGCGATTGCTATGGCAGGAGCTTTTCTTGGAGAGAATCAATCGTCGAAAGATGTCGTTAAGTCATATCGCATGCTAACACCTCTGAGAGAGCACCGAGCACGCCGCAAAAGCCCTTTCTTCGTCAGCGATGGATAGTGTGGCCTATTGTGTGTTGCGCCGGCGCAGACGCTAAGCTGAATACAATTCGGGAGAATGGCTGGGATGCAGAGCAGAGTAGTCCTATTGATGATTATGCGAAGTAGAAGGCGAAGAGACACAACTGTGAGGAATGCGTGTTTGCAGGAAGAAAGCACACAGTTGCAAGCTGGGAATGCGGGGCTTTAAAGGCGGGTGCGGGGGTAACTTATGATGGATCTGGTGGATCACCATGTTGATGGATGCTGACTAAGGTGGCAAAATGGCAACTGGCATCCGAATACGGCCTAATTTAGTGGTGATAATGTGTATCCAGCATCAGAACGTTGAAGCAGAACATGCCGATATTCGGCGCCAAACATCGGCGTAACCACTGAATATTCGAATATAAAAGGAGGCTATTCAGACGCTCTGTAGTTAGTTATTCGAGTCAAAATATCAGCTGTATTCGATCTTATATGCTTAGTAATATAATGCTTCAACCAATCAAAAGAAGTGTCCTGCAGCAACAATGGATTGTGTCAGCCTATAGTCACGTGATTTACTAGATCAGGACTAGTCTCTCTTGTCTCTACTCTCCAATTCTTGCAAAGAGTACAAGCAGACCAACTCCCAAATAAGCTCTACCAATTGTGCTATGCTGGAAAATATGGTTACTGTAACCTTCCATTTGGCGTGTTCCCAGATGCTGTGATAGACCGGAGCGAGGAGTGTCCCTTGGATAGAAGACTCTGCCGACACGGATCAAAAACATTGGCGTTGGTCCGGCCCAACATGACAGCATATAACTTCGGAATCAATGCTTACAACCCTATAACATACAGCCATCGGGTTGCCTGCGCTCCCATTGACCTCGACCCTTTCACCAGACAGCCGGGAAACGGCAGGCCATGGCTCTCAATTCAAGATGTAGCGAGTGTGGCGCGAAACGGCGATCAAGAAGCAGACCCCATGGGGCTGTGCACGTGCTTTCTCCAGGATATGTCATAGCTAGTGCCAAGACGGGCGAGGCCCGTACGGGTGTGTCATTGAGTATTCGGCATCGTCATCAAGGGGCAACGCGCGCGCACATGGCTGATTCCACTCCCGATCGCACACCCTTGCCTGGCCCCTTCCGGCCGCCCTAGCCCGATCGGCAGCCACCTCAGGTAGAGAGGCCTCGGTTTTGAAGCCTGAGCCTCTCCTGTGATGGCATATCTTCGAATACTGATGAGACGGCAGCCGGCGAATAGAGCCTTGGCAGATACGATGTGATGAGCTATGAATGCGGCCTGAGCCGTATATTATTGATAAGATTTAATCCATTTTGACGATCTCCGGATACTGTACGTCATTCCAAGCGAGGAGCGAGCAGACTGAAATCGTGACCTGTTTCGAACTAGCGTAGCTCTAGAGTTACAACGTAGGTAGAAGCCTCGGTCTAGTAGAGTCCGGGCTTGCTCTTCTTATCATAATTTTATCCCCCTACCTCCGTAGACTGTTGAGCCATTCAGGACTGAAATCTTGACCCCTTTGGGCCATGAGTCGAAACAATCTATTCGGAATTGCCTGCAAGACATGCCGCCGCCGTGGAAGAAAATGCGATCGGAGCCTGCCAACATGTATGAGCTGCAGCCGAAGGGGTGTAGAATGTGAGGGTTATGTCTTACGCTGGGTCGATGCTGCTATCCGGAGACCTTTGGCTGGCCAGAATGTGGCTCCTGCTCATGAGACGGACTTGCATCTCGCTCTGGAGCTGCGTACCCCAAGCCAAGCAAAGACGACAAAAGATGATGGAGTAGAGAACTCACTGCACCCTGAACATGTTACAGGATCCGAATGTTCTAGTGTACATGATACGAAGTCTCGAGCTATCTCCATCCTACGACGGCAAAGTCGGAGCATTACCTTGATCGTAGGAACAGCGAGCGATAATCTTGGAGGATTAGTCAAATACTGTACCAAGATACCCAGGCGGAGTGTCACTGAGCGCTACTAACTATATCCTAGACGCCCGTGAGATCAGTGCAGCCTTCTACTTCGGTCACGGCCCAGTTGAAACACCTTACACCTGCCATATTCTGCCCATGATCAGAAACATCCCCTCTATAAGGTGCGTAGTGGCGGCCTCGGCGGCATGCCATCTAGGGAATCGGCTGGATGACGACCAACTGAAGAGACAAAGCCTTCATTTACGACTGAAAGCTACGGAACTCCTGAGGGCGGAGCTGGAAATCCACCCTCTCGAGCCAGACTTGGCGTGTCTAGTTTGTATGTTGCTGCTCGCGCAGCTTGATGTACGTATTACATACCGCTTCGTATACGGCGCCTCTCTGACAGCTGTGGAAGGTATGCTCTGGGGACTGTGCCGAATTCGATATACATCTCAAAGCTGCAAGCACATTTATAAAGCTACGTGGCTCTGACGGCACAGAGCGATGTTTGATTGAACAACGTATAGCATGGTAATCATCTTGACATACCTATTGGCTTCGATACTCACAGGACAGCAGGCTTGACGTTATGGAAGCGACTACAAACCCGAGAATGCCGCATTTGTCACCCGATGATATCAAGGCTACACTGAATAAGTTCAGGACGCCATCAGGAAGAAGGGAGTGGGGGTTTGATGTGTTCTACTACCCGATTGATCTTTTCGAATATATTGCAGATATTGCGATCTTATACAAATTACAGCCTGATTCCCGGAATATGCGTCGAGACGCAATCCAGAAAGCTATACTACTCGGCAATGCCATCAAAAGCTGGGATGCGTCTACTGACTCTGGCCCCCGCCGCCACATGGTTGAGGTTTGGAGATCGGGAACCTTACTCTATTTGATTAGACTTTTTCGACTGCCTAACGACATTTTTAACACGCAAAATTTGACCGACGGCATCTTTCATCATGCACGGGCTATTCCTTCCAAAACCAGCTGGAGTTACTCGACATCTTGGCCTTTGTTCCAAGCTGGCTTACTTCTACCCCGCGAGTGTAGCCAAACCAAGAGCTGGCTACGAAATGAATTGTATACAAACTTCCGTACCCTTGGCTGTTTTCACCAAAAACTTGCTGTTGAAGCTTTGGAGCAGGTCTGGCGGTCAGGCAAGGATAGGACCTATGATCTATCTAACGCCGATTTTCCACAACGCAAACTTATATTATAGCAAACCATCTTGACGTCTGCATGGCATAACTCCCGGGTTTACAATGTAGGGCTTTTGGATTTGACAGGATTTCTTGAGGGTTCGAAATTTGATAATTATCTGGGGACAAAAAGCTTATGCGCGAGAAAGATACAGCTCTGTGGTTCGGATCTCCATAATGGATATCATTATTTGATATCAAATTTCAAAAATAAACCACCGAAAAAAATTCTAGGAGATGATCAAAACTCATGTGATATTTCTACAGAGCTGGGTAAAATCTGTCATAAACCAAGCCAATTTCCTTGAGGATATCCTCCTTAACAGTTGACGTCGCCCAAGAGATATTGACAGCGTTCCTTGCTAAAACAGCAATATCTTTGTCATCGAAGCCGCACAGGAGTCTTACCAGTAACATGTTTTCCAAGATCCAACAATCTTCCATGTATGCTGGGTCGTCGCTATTAATGCTGATTTTGATACCTGCATCGTATAGAACACGGATCTTCGGCCCAAGCTCCGCATACGTTGTGTGTCGCAGGTAGGACCAAGGGCAGATCGTCATGCCCACATCACGCTTCAAAATCAAGTTGATCAAGCCCTGTTCATCTGCAGCGTTGAGGCCATGGTCAATACGGTCAAGTCCTTGGCCTGCAACGATGGATCCAGCCTGCCTAATATGATCGTGTGTATTCTTTGAGTCCACATCGCAATGCATCGTGAGCTTAAAGCCATCGTGTCGGGCTAAGGAAAAGACCTCTTCGAAAAGTACCGGCGGTCGATCCTCCTCGTTTGAATCCAGCCCAATTCCTATGATTATATCACGATAAGGTAGTGCAGCCCTGTAATGTTCCATGGCCGACTCTGGAGAGTGATCTCGGAGAAAGCACATGATCCATGCTGATTTCACCTATTTTGAATAATGAGTTGTCAGATCATGTACAGTAGTCAAGGGAGGATACATACATTTAGTTCTTTCTCCGCCTTTTTCTGAGCTTCTCGGAAACCCTCCATCATGACGATCCAGGGCGTTCCACGGCTTGTGTGGCCCTGGGGATCAAAGAAAAGCTCGCAGTAGCGAACATTCACCGTAGCGGCATGCTCAAAATAATGCATGGCCAGATCAAAGAAGTCTTCCTTCGTCTTGAGGCACTCAAAGCCCTCGTAATATGCCTCAAAAAATTGAAATCGTTCTTCGTCATTGTTCACGCGACTGGAATCTGGCCGAAGCAAGTCCATTGCAGTCCGCAGCTCCTCTATGGTTTTGAGCTCCGGACCATTTTTGGCTATCCTCAGCTTCGTTCCGTTTCTTTGAGTGAACTTCCATCTCAGCTCGGCAGTTATTGTCCCTTCGAGATGGACGTGGAGCTCAACTTTGGGAATTTCAAGGACAAATTTGTGCTCGGCAGCTAACAAATCGTCTCTCAGCTTCTCTCGAAGGTCAGCTGAAAGTGCTTGTTCAATACCCATGGTTTGCAAGATCGGACGTTCAGATCTCAAGAACTGCTGTAGCCAACACTGGCTGAACCGGGGAGCTGGGGGAACCCGCCGTAAATATACACCATATGCGATGCTTGGCGTTTTAGTTCTCCAAAGACAGCGGCACTACAGTCATAGAGACGGAGTCACAGAGTGAAGGTAGATAATAGTTAAATTGTCGCCGCGTCTAGTCCCTAATAGGTCAAGATTTCAGTCTCTTGATTAAACCTATTGTACTGTACTCGTACTGCCAGAACCTCTGCAAATGGACGCCGGGCTAAATGAGTCATGAGTCATGAGTGGGGGTAGATACCGTACTGTACGAGCAGAGCGTCCGAGGCAACCCCGCTCTGAGATACATTCACGATAGCGACTCCACGTTCTTGTTGGATCTACAAAGTACAGTAATAACTATAATCCTCGCCGTTAAGAGGGTCATCTCTCAGGGCCATGATCGCTACTCAATACACCGAGGGCTCAAAACCTCGCTCGTATCTCAAGTGTGGAAAGTGTACCTAGTTACTCCGTACTGTCTTCAAACGGGCGCCTCCGACCGATGCTACTGATTTCTACCTGCTACCGATTTCTCCCTGCTACCCATTTCTCTCTTGTTCAGTTTCCTGAGAGATACACAGAATCAACGCCAGAGTCATCATATAAGGTAAATCAGGATCTCAATTGGGGGCCGCAACCGTCTTCAATCATTTAATCATTGGCAATTCTCAGTCATACCTTCAGTAGCTAAAGCAGCTGCTTTTGTAGTAAGCCATTGCTTCCTTAATGGATATCGACGCAATTGAACCACCGGATCCTGAACCACCTAATCCTGAACCTATTGTTTATACTGTAAATTACTCCACTATATATCATCAATATAATCCTGATCAACCTGATCCCAGTATTTGCTACAGCCAAGTATCCAGATCTTCACTGCCTCCTTAGTATTAGCTATATCTATCCATGAATCAGACAGAATATTAGTAGAGCTTAGATAAGGGCTCCACTGCTCTTCAATTGACTCTATGGTAGAACAGGTAGTCAAACAGGTAGTGGGTCATGTAGTCAGTAAGGTAGTCAGTAAGGTAGTCAGTCAGGTAGTCGAAAAGGTGGTTGGGAATAGCTTCAATCGCTTCAATTGTATATAGAGGCAGTAATAGTGATGGTGGTAGAACCAGAAAAGCTTAAGACCCTAAGAAAGTAAATAACGCGTTATGTAAGGATGGAAAGGCACTTAAGTTAATACTAGTAATTCAGGATATTAAGAAGTACTAGAGCATTCTAGGGTGCCACTTGCCCCAGCCTAGAATAGGTCAAAAACTGGTTCTGGTAATTATCACTAATATGTGATTGCTTCCAGTAAATACGAAACATAAGTGGCTGCAGTTAGTAAGTAGCCGTTAAACCTAATACAGAGAAATATGACCGATTCGGGCACATTTATGACATGGGCTGTGAGATGGTATGCTAAGGTTCTAATTCATCGGGATAATCACATTTCTGGCGCTTTGCAGATAGTATGTTTACTAGTTTCGAGAAATTTGCGTAGTGGACCGGTGCTGCTTAGTTGCTAGCAAGAGACTCAGGACTTTCTTCGTACCATTGATATTATTACATCGCCTTTCGTGAAAATTTTCTGGCCATGTAGGAAAGCGATATTGATTGGACTGGGATAAAAGTAGTGTAATGACCTACGGCCTGCCTAGTAATTTCTAGCTCTTGGTTTACACAGCCGTGTGAGGAAACTCCAGTAAGTGGCCCTGAAATCCGATAGTTGGTGGCTCGTTCAAATTGCACAGGAACTACACCTCTGACATCAAATTTCGCAAGCCGACGATTTCGCTGACAATTTGGACTCCGGATACGCGAGATGCTTTCACCGACCATACTTGTAGCCACCCTGCTGCTGGTGGTCTATCTCTCGAATCGAGTCCGCTACTGGCGTTTCAAGTAATATGCTGCTTGGCCCCAACTCAAATCCTCCTTGGTATGGGGCCACGCGAAGGCAATGTATGAGCTTATCATGAGTGGTGCGATTGATAGGCATCCTGGTCCATATCTCTAAATTACCATGTTATGTAAGAATAGACGTATTGATTCCTTTCGCAGACATCATTTTCTCAGAAATCCAAGAGAATCTCGGCCGTCCACCCGCATTTGTCATGGACTTTCGTCCCTTCACATTTGCCATCTGCGTCGTGTGCAACCATGAGGTGGCGGAGCAAGTCTCGAAAGGTTCGAAGAAGTTCCCTTATAACATGACCAAGGCACATAATCCATATGTCCATTTATTGGGGGCGAATTCGATCTTGACGCATGAAGTGAGTGGATTTCGTTAGAAATCGTTTGCTATAGCCGCTTCCGATCATATACAGTGGGGAGGAGGAGGGAGTCCGCCTTTATGCTTCGGAATAGCATAACCCACGAGGAGCATCTGCATCCCTTCAATGCTTACATTTCTTGGATATTTGGGGTGAGGAATGGAAAAGTCTGCGCAAGCGCTTTAATCCGGGCTTTGCACAACAACACCTTATAGCCTTTCTGCCGTGTATTCTCGAGAAGACATGGCATTTCCTTGCACATCTGGATTACCACGCCCGTACTGGTAATTTATTTAACCTTGACGAACTGTGTGCATCAACCTTACGTTTGACATCATTGGTAAGTGTTTCGATTCTTCACAAACCGTTCGTTTATGGCCGGGAACTAAAAGCTGTCGCAGGTACAGTGACAATGGATGTTGACCTTGACGCTCAACTCGGCAAGACGCGCCAGAGTGAGATTATACGAATTTTCCGTGAGCACGACAGCACATACTGGGACTATAATGGGGGGAGCGCGTTTTACTGGGCAAACCCATTCACCGCGTGGCACTAGCGAAATTTGTCCAACAGGCTCAGCATCCTCCTCAAAGAGCGGGTCGTGGAGAGATTCGCCGAGCAGAGGCTTGAAGCCCAGTCTCAGCAGACAACTACTGACCATACAACAAAGAAGAAATCGCGTAGCATCCTCTCACTCAGCCTGCAAGACATCAATGAGCTAACCCCGAGTGCTCTCGATTCCACATGCGATCAGTTGAAGTCTTTCCTTTCTGCGGGCCACGACACAACTAGTATCCTTCTCCAATGGGTATTCTATGAGCTGAGCCGCACCTTCCGCGTGCTCCAAGCCATGTGCGCTGAGCTCGATGAGATCTTCGGGCCGGATCCGGACCCTGATATTGTGAGAGACCAGCTGCTCTCTCACGGCGAAGATGTCCCGAGTAAGATGTCACACACCTCTGCTGTAATCAAGGAGATTCTGCGCCTATATCCCCCTGCAGCGACGGCTCGAAAAGCTGTCCCGGGGGCAGGATACTTTGTTCAATTCCCTGACGGAAGGGAGCTGTGCATGGATGGTTTGATTGTGTATAACTGTGAGACAATCATCCACCGGGATCAGGGAGTATACGGTGAGACAAAGGATAATTTTATTCCTGAGCGCTGGTTAGGTGATACCGACACCAGCATGCAGACGAACGTCGACGAGAAGGAGAAAGAGAGGGAGAAGACAGATGTCGGACATAGTACTCCTCCACGAGTACCGCCGAGCGCATGGCGACCGTTTGAGCGAGGCTCCCGCAATTGCATCGGACAGGAGTTGGCGAATATCGAGGCGCGAGTGATACTCGCGTGTACTCTTCGCCGATACGATTTCTTGAACTGAGGCAATATAGGTGCACAGGTTGTAGTCGGATCAAGGTGAAACTCAGTTATATTGACTATTGGGTGATGCAGAGACAACTGAGGCGACTAGACTACAGAATACAACACTTATTATATACCTGCTTAGGTGGCAATATGCGTAAGCCTTTACGACTATATAGTTGTATGCCATTGCGTATGTTGCCACTAACTCTGAGACATTATACGTGCTTGAAGCCCTGATACTAGGCAACAGAATATTCTCCTTATAGGGGACTCATTTCGCAAGCTACATCCTGTAGCCGGCCAGGGAGCAAACTCGGCAATTGAAGAGAGTGCATTTATAGCGGATATCCTTTGGGATCTACGTGAAAGAAAGGCACTACACGATCCGATTAGCATTCAACAAGTATTCTCCGAGTTCCAAAGAGTGAGATACACGAGACTAAGGGCTCTACGGGACGATGCACATCTTGTCCAGCGTCTGGAATCCCTCGATAATATGGCCTTTAGACTTATGGCATTATATATCCTACCAAAGTTCTCCTTTGTAATTGCCTTTATACCGCAGTTAGGTGCTTCCTTTGCAGGTGCAAGCACTATAAAATGCTTACCCCCACCCGTGGTGGGTACGTGGCCCTTTGCACCAGACATTAAAATGAAGCCCGCTATACGATCTTCTTTCATCACTTTGTTAAGGGAAACTATCTTGCTTCTCACCGCGTTAGCCCCTTGGTGG
>KN832870.1:6288799-6431782 GCA_000827325.1 Oidiodendron maius Zn | reverse complement strand
TGCAATTAGTATTTAAGAATTTAAAGGAAATCAATCTACAAATATTTGAGATATTAAATTCTAGCCCTTAAATTCCCTTAAATTTAGTATTAGCCCTTAGAACTAAATAACTACTTACTTGATAATTAAGTTAAGCTCAAATATTACTTATATATAAGTAAATAACTAGGAATTTTAGTTTTACATTAAAATATTAACAAATGGCTAAGTTATTGCAGTTTTAAAATCGGGAATTTTGCGGTAAAATTGGCTGTCCAGCTTACTGATCTGTCCAGCTTACTGATCAACTACGTTAACGTAGTTGTATAGTAAGCGATCCAGGACAGTACGCGATCCAGCATCCCTACCACTCCTAAATATATTAATTAATTAAAAATCAACCACTTTAAATACTAACTAGCTAATTAAACTAATTGAATCATTAACGCTCTGGACACGTTCGAGCAGTGTGTTCTAGTGATCTACATAGACTACATGTCCGTGGCGCACGTATAGATACCGTACAGCTGGGTGGCTCAACCATCTGAATTCTAACCTCATCATGAGTTACAGACTGATTCTGACCCTGATTCCGACCCTCTTGGACCTCTTGGGCAGTTAAAGTCCCTCCTTTACCGACAAACATTGTTTTCTTAGCCCTCTTCTTCTGTACCCTTGTATTTGCGGCCTGTAATTGCCTGTTCTCGGCCGCAAGGATTGTTGCATTATGCATAGCCATTTGGCAGCCCTTAATTAGCTGATTGACTGCCTGAATAGCTGGAGTAGGAGGACTCTGCGTACAATACCGAATCAATTGTTGAACAGCCTTAGTCTGAAGCTGTAATTCAATAATATTGTATGGTGTTTCAGGGTCCCAGGGACGTAGGGTTTGAGTCAGTACTCGAGGAGGTGATGGTGTCTGCATTTGGATATGTAATTCTGACAAAACTCGATCTGGGTCAAAGGGAACTGTTCCAGTAGCTCTAAAACCACTCTGAATTATACCTGATTGAAATACAGCTGGACGGATCTCTTGATATAGGGCTAGAAAGTCGTCCTTGTCAATATGGTTGATTCCGACCCGCATTTGTGCTTCTACAGCCTGTCCGTAAAGTCGTTTTAAGACTGCAAAACAGCCTACATCTAGAGGCTGTAGAATATGTGAAGAGTGGGGAGGCATACAGAGCACGATAATTAAGTTTTGTTTGGTGTATTGGTCGAATTCAGCTGTAACATGACTTCTATATCCGTCTATAAGTAGAAGCCAATATTTTCCAATCGTACGACCCTGAGTGTATGGGTTAAAGACCTTCTTGAGCCAAGTAATGCCTAATTCATCAGTCGTCCAGCCATTATCACTGACTCCAATTCGCCAAGGTACAGCCTCATACCAGCTGTTCTGGTGTATGATACCTTTAAGGATAATCATGGGAGGTAAGACCCAGCCTGTCGAGTTGATTGACTCAATTGCTGTAACCCATTCACGATTTCCAGGCTGTAGTAACACCGTACGATCCCTCTCAGCAGAAGTAACCACCTTTGCTGTAGAAATCACACCCATTTGGAATCCTGTCTCATCAAAATTATAAATATCCTCATCAAGAATCCCATATTTTGCTACTGTATTTTGTACAAGCCGAAACCAAGCCCGAATAACCTCAGGATCCTTACATTTTGCACGCTTATAATCATACTTTCGACTGTATCGGGATTTGATTTCAGGTTGTCGAGTTATGAAGCGGTAGACCCAGCGGTTACTCAGTGTAGTCTGTTCAATCGACGCGTTCTGGACGCGTTCTTTGAGGAGTAATTCGGCCATTTGATGTATTAAGACTTGTGTAGGAGGTGTACCACGTGTATCAAGAGATAATATCCATTTAACAAGTGTAGCTTCCTCAGTTTGAGTGAGTTTTCGGTTAGGGGAGGTAAAATCGGATCGAGAGGTAGTCCCATGATTGCGCCGGAGTAAGGTTGTATGTGATACATCATATGAGCGTGCAGCAGCCCGTAAACTTGAAAATCGGCCCTGCTGATAGGCTTGAAGCGCAAGTATGATTCGGCCCTCGGTTTGAGACATTTGGAGCGTTGGTTGTGGAGTAATATTAGTCAAAAGTGGAGATTTGGGTATAGTTTTATGGATCCTGGATCGCGTACTGTCCTGGATCGCTTACTATACAACTACGTTACGTTATTTCAGGCTGAGTCATTTGTCCTGAAGCAGAAAGGTGGCCTCAATTTAGCTGGCCCCTTAATATAACTAATCGCAATACTAATTAGTAGACTTTCTGAAAGAGGAAAGGTGGCCCTCGATTTAGCTAGCTCCTTATTAAAGAGTCGATCCAGAGAAATGAAATCATCTAATAACCCGCCGTTAGAAAGCTCATTTGAATCGATTCGCGTCAACTCAATTCCATAACCATATAAAATGGCCCCCAAGATACTCGCAACACTGCTTTCCGCCTCATTGATATCTTCCGCTTCATGGGCAGCGCTAGGGCAGGATTGCCAAGGCAATCGCTACGCCATAATGGACAATGACTGGGAGACCACTAGTTTTGCACCGTTCCTCACTGCTTTACACGGTGGTGTGGACCTCCTTGGACTCACGTCAAGTATGCTGCTGTTCTCTCGGGATTTTGCCAGTTTACCCTATAGGCTAATCGGTGCTAAGTTACTGGAGATACTTGGGAACCACAATGTGCACTGCACGCCGTGGCAACTCTAGAAGTTGGAAATCTAAGTTGCATCCCAGTATATGAGGGTGCTCTATGGCCACTGCTCAACACCGTGGAGCGCGCTGAGGCGTGGCAGATCGTGCATGGCGCCATAACATTTCTAGGAGCTCTCAGACCAGAGAACATCACCGCGGAGGCTGAGGGCGCGGACCCAACGGGAGGGAATCCTTATCGAATTAACAAAGCTGCTTTCTATGAGGGCTTTCCATCTGGGCGCCCGAAAACGTCTACTAATGCTGTTAACTTCATGATCGAGACGGTCTCGAAGTATCCCGGCTGCGTCTCTATTTATACTGCTGGCCCTCTGACAAATGTAGCCCTCGCCGTGAGAAGCGATCCCAAGTTCGCCTCTCTTGCAAAAGAGATAGTTATCATGGGCGGAATGCTAGATAGAAGTCTTGTACGTGCAATAGGCACGCTGTTCGATGCACAAATTTTCTCCGATGTAAGTTGACAAGGGACGATGCCGCTATCTTCCCTCTTGCTGTATAGTCGCTGACTCTCAATGCAAACTTAGACGAACTTTTTGATCGACCCGGAAGCAGCTAAGATTACCTTGAATGCGGATTTCTCCAAAATTACCCTAGTTGGAGATGTCACAAGCCAAGTAATTGCTACCCAGGAATTTGCCGACGAAGTATTTGAGGTTAAGAACGCTTACACAGAGCTTTTCTATAACCACTTTAATAAGGGGTATCCACTCTGGGATGAGACTGCTGCCGCCGTATTTGCTGACCCTTCAGTCTCTACAAACCAGACCACTGGTACATCTCCATTATCACTGCCAAAAAGCAGTAGTCCCGCTAATATCTGTGTAGTTTATGTTGATGTAGACACAGCGTATGGTAGCCCAACCTATGGAAATCTTCGTGTCTATCGCGAGGAGCTCGCCCCACCAAACTCGAGAGAGGCAACCTACATCCTCGACGTAGATACCGAAAGGGTCTTGCAGATGATCAAGCTCGGGGTGCAGTACCCCAAATCTTGTGCGAGCCTTTCTTTTGGAAATTGAAGCTTTGTGGATGACTTTGAACGTCTAATCGTACTTCGTACTGCGAGTCAGATTGCAAAGGCCTTACTTGCATGCCTAGTAAAATTGAACATCAATATTGGTACGAGCCATGCCGTCAAGTGCGTCAACTAAGTCAAAGCTGATGGGACTCGTCTAGATAACTTGCAGCTTTTAATCTATCTGCATGTAACTCGCACAAATTTATTATTTCTTCAATTATTTTTATTCTACTTTCTTGAGCAGATCAGAGGTCAGGTTAATGCGCAGATTGTAATCGGATATCAAGGTGAAACTCAGTGTTATATTGACTATTGAGTGATGCAGAGACAACTAATTAAGCACAGCTATACTGGAGTAAATGCCCCTTTATATAGACCTATTCAGCCTCTTACTGACTTACATGAATCCTCTGAATCCTGGATCCTAAAGGATATCCTAGATCCTAAGGGATATGTAATGCGTGCTTGAGGCCCTGATCAATATACTTTATTGTGTTCAGCAATCTTTCTCGTTATTTCTCTTCAAAATAGGAATACCTTCCTAATATTCAGGCCGCTAAAGATAGTATTAAGGCAGTCCTTGCTGATGACCCGCAGTCATGGAAAGAGACTCATTCGGGCAAGACTAGGTTTAACATTACTTGCAAGGGTATAAGTTGCGGTTTCCGTAGTTCCTCAGTCAAAGAGGAATGGAATCTGTATTACCTATACTATTCCCCGTTCTTGTGACCTGCTGCACACTTTACTGCATCAAATAGACACTCCTCACAATTACTTATTCCCATCGTCGCCTGCTGTCGCCCTCATTGCAGGTTCTAGTCGCGGCATTGGTCAACAAAATGCGTCGAGATAGCTAGCTGTGGAGACGATACCGTCATTAAATACCCGCCAGTCGTCCATCCAATTGGGAAACCTGTAGCATCAAAGTCTTCATAATCCGATGGCATCTATTAATTGATCGGATCCTTCTCTACGTACAACTTCCACAACGCCGAAGCGCTGCCAGGGCTAGTACCAGATGGCTGGTCTGTCACTAGACTACCGAACAGGTTGTTGAGTGCAAATCGTCTATCTTGTTTCTCATGCTGAAGATGTAAGGGCTGAAAAGCCAGCCAGCCTTGTAGACATGATGCTCTCGATGAATGGGGGTTTTGTTTAGCTTTGTCATAGCGTCGCCGGAGGTTTTTGGTCGAAAGCAGCCGTCCCTGAAATCGAAGTGAAGGTTCCGTGCTCGGACACCTTCTGGAAGGGTCCACATTCGCGTGGACCAAATACCCGAGTTTATGCGGCCAATGGCCTGTAGCGTCTCTGGGAAACTAGATGTTGTTCGAAGCGTGGAATCGAGCAAAATGACGGTGTAGGTATGTGAATATACCTGACCCATTATCTGGATTGCTTTGTTCTTCTTCTCGAGCGGCTGAGGAACACATAGCGAGTCGATCCAATGCAGAATTTTATAGGTCTAGGAACCTAATTTAATAATATAATAGTCGTCCATCTCTAGAAGCTTTAAGAATTAAAACTAGCAATAATTAAAGTAATTAAACTCGCATACTCTTTAATATAAAAATCACTACAGGCAGGATTTGTAGTGCATTCTTGGATTCATTTCCTGTTTTACTTCCTGAGAGAAATATACATCACTTGGATTTTCTATAGAACAACTTTAATCACCAGACAGGTCTAGACGATATACAATAGATAAATGTCTAACGGCCGTCAAGCTTAATGAATATTTAAGAGGACAACTTGAGCGTACAGATAATATTTATTACTATACTACATACAAAAGTGCTATGTGTAGGAAGGTGGATTTATAGCCCAAGACTAATACACTGCTTTTATTAAGTTATAGGATAACAAAATAGGCTTATACGTTAAATAAGCTCTTGCTCTGATCTATCTAGGCCCTTTACCTAGCCATCTGTTCCTCCTCTCCTCTCGAATTAGTCGTGGCGTCTTGCCAGCTGCATTCTCTTGGTCCATCAAATTGAGATTGCCTTCAGCTTCCTGTAGTACCCTCATCATCTCGTCCTGTGCTCTCATCCGATCATTGTGTGTTAATTCCCCTTCCTGGATCCAGATATGTCCACCGGCTGCTTGATGTAACGGCGTGTTGCCTATTAAATTTTTGGCCCCTACATTGGCACCTTGGTTTAGTAGAAGCTGCACAGCCTCGACGGACTGCAAATTCTTTACTGCAAGGTGAAGAGGGGTGTTGCCGTCAGCGTCAGCATCGCCTATGTCGGAACCATGCGCCAGAAGGAGGGGTATCAGGCTCGTGTCGATAGGCTCGCTGCCCGGAGCGTGGAAACAGAGGCAATGCAGCGGAGTTTGGCCCTTCCTATCTCGCAGACTCGCATCTGCTCCATTTTCGCACAAGAACTTTAGGGTGTCAGAATTCTTGCTGATGCGTTGTGCGTGGCTCCTAGCAGCGTAATGTAGGGCTGTATCCCCTTGCTTATCCTGGGTATTAACAGTGTCAGGATTGCTGGTCAACAGTAGTTTAATGGTAGTGGTAGCATTCGATAGAGCGAACTCTAGCGGGCTGGGTCCACCAGCAGCCCAGTGGAGGGGATGACGGCCAAAGCTATCGCAACACGATACCATATCTGCAATATAGATGCCGCTGCCTCTGTTGTCAAGTAGTGTTTGAATCCCCTCGACATTCGAATAGAAGCTGCCAATGTGAAGTGGGGTGACATCCCAAATAGTATCTAGTCCTCCAAAACTGCCATCATTGAGGAAGTGCATCTTCTTTGTATGCACATCAGCTCCTTCATCGATAAGGCGTTTCACCAGTTTGGAACTAGCCCGAGAAATGGCGAGAGTGAGAACAGTGTCCCGGGGCTTCTCATCGGCCCGGGTGACAGCATCGCGAGCACTGGCGCCCCGGTCGAGAAGCAGCAGCATCAATTCCTCACTACAAGCCATAGTATCGCGCATCAAATCGCGTTTGTCATTTTCTTCATAAGCCAAGTCAAAGAATGAAGCAGCAGCGGCGAGGAGAGCTGTCATGCCGTAGTCATCCCGCGCGTGAATGTCTCCAGCCGCAAGGTGGTTGTCCAGCAGGAAACGCGCCGTATCGACTTGGGCAAATTGGCAGGCCACATTCAGCAAGAGAAAACCTCGCGCGTCGGGTGCAATTATCTGGGTTGAATGGGCCGCGTAATGCTCAAGAAGGATGCGAAGGGCATCGGTGCTTCCGTGATACGCAGCAGCCCAGAAAGCATCGAATCGGTCTGTCTCTCCCGGCCCTGGGGCTGCAGGGTGTGTAGCCAAGTACCGGTTCAGAGTAGCCACATCGTTGAGCTTAATTATAGTGAGCAGAAGTGCACCGTATCCCGTCTCGTAGATGGCTGCACCCTCATCGTCTAATAGGATGCCGTCCGTGATGTCCCGGTCAAGCGTCTGCACACGGAATTCGCGGTATGGCGACATTGATATTGACAAGGGCAGAGACTGCACAGTCTTGATTTTGTCACTGCTATACAGTACAAAGCTAGATAGTAGAGCCTTGCAACTCCAAGAGACAAGATACAATCTGTATTATACATGGAGGTTTGCAATGTGCCGACCAATCTTGAAACAAACAACCCGCCCATGCGACCGGTCGGGCTTGAACTCCCCGACGGCAAGATGTTCCGGAGTACAAACTGCGCCGCGGAACAAGCATGATTATCTCCAGCTCTTCAGCTCTTCAGCTCTACCGCTTAGTTCTTCCACAAAGGGCTGGATGGATTGTGTTTTTGATGTCGTATACGTATCCGTGCCTTTTTTCGGCATTGTTCCCTGCCACGTGGCCGTAGGTTTGCATAAGCCCTTCGGCGATTTGGCATTCTTCTACTCCAAGAAATAAGATACTGTCAGACAACAAGGGGATTACCTTGATTCAGCAATATCGGGTTGGCAGCTTCATTTGCATGATGGTGTTGCATTGATTAATTATTATGAGGCTAGAATACACAACCACTATTTGTGTGATTCGCTTCCTAATTAGGATAAACCTTCGGTCCGTTCCTCCGTACAACTAACCTGACTAGGTCAGTTGTTCCTGGCACCGCTGTTCCAACAGATACGAGTTGAGGTCTGGATCGTGGTGTTCGGCGGCAAGCAAGGCTCATAGCCGCCTATGCTGGCAACGTAGCCGTTTTAGTGCCTGACTCTGATTTCTCTACGGCCGTAGAGAGTACCTATTCGGCTCTGCGCCTTTGAGTTGACTGGCCCTGATGCCGACCACTCCCCTGCCATATCATAACCCATGGGACTCAAAAGATGGCAGGAGAGATGTACCGATAGTCAATCGATGACATGTCACATCATAACGAGACGTCAACTGGTACCTTGCTCATCGGTGGAAGTGCGTGGCCTCGGGAGTCCGGAGATGCTGTCGGCGAAGACCATCCCAAACTGCCCACCTTAAGGAGTGTCCAGTAATGGCTTTCCTCTTGTACTCGGTGTAAAATCAATACATGACGTCCTTTCACTGTATGCCTACGATCCCTAATTCGTAATCTCACGCTTGCTCAATATTGCACGACCTACCCTCGAAGCAAACACCGGGAAGAATATCTTGTCCAATTGATCATGATGGCAGTGAACGCTTGGAATCTCGTCCGACAACCTCGTCGGCCACGAAAATCAATGGCGTTCACCCCCCAAAGCTAGAACCAATCCCTCAGCCACCTCTGAAGTATTTTGGGTTGCTGGGGCACGCACCCGAGATCGATCTCACCTTCCCAGCGAGGTCCCTCTGGAGGCTCATGGACCTATATGGCCCGATCTATGAGGCCAACTTGCAAGGACGCAAAGTATTCGTCGGCACCCACGCTCTGCTCAGCGAGATGCTTGACGAGGATCAGTGGGTAAAAATTCCTGCTGCACCTCAACAAGAGCTTCGTGCAGCTGCCGGGGATGGCTTGGTCACAGCTTTCTCCCACGAGAAAAATTGGTGGAAGGCCCACCGTCTACTGACCCCATCATTCGGTATGTAAGAAATGAAGGTGAAATCTGAAATGAGGAGGCAGGGAATGTTTATAGGTGTGCAAGACAGGAAGAGCGCTAATGACACTCGCAGGGCCACTCGGAATCCGGCGTATGTTTGATGACATGTGAGTCTCACCAGGCAAATCCTAGCAGGCGTATCCGATAGTTGCCGATATGGATATTTCACAGGCTTGAATTGAGCTCCCAGCTGGTTTTGAAATGGGATCGCTATGACCCTGAAAACGAGATTGACTGCGTTGAAGACTTTACGCAGCTCACTTTCGACACGATTGGGCTCTGTGCGTTCAACTTCCGCTTCAACGAGTTCTATACGGATGAGGTACATCCGTTTGCTAAGCAGCTCGGAGAGGTGCTCATAGAATCTGGCAAGAGAACTCATCGCCCAGGATTGGTAAACCGCCTGGTGTTCTTCCGAGACGAACAACGACGACAAGAGAACATCGCCCAGATCCATAACCTGTGCGACAAGATCATCCGTGACCGACTGGAGAACCCAAAACCCGATGCTACGGATTTGCTAAATGTGCTTCTGCATGGCGTGGATAAGGATACGAGAGAGAAATTGCCCATCGAGAACGTTCGATACCAGATAGGCACTTTCTTGAGTGCGGGATACGAAACCACAGCCTCGACGTTAAGCTTCATTTACTACCACTTGTGCGATAATCCAGACAAGCTCACCCGGTTACAGCGGGAGGTAGATGAAGTCCTCGGTGACAAGGTTATTACAGTCGACATGTTACCAAAACTTGTCTATCTTGATGCATGCATTAAAGAAGCGATGCGGCTTAACCCGCCGGTTAATCTTTTCACCAGAAACCCCATTGAAGATAGGATTTTGGGAGGGAAGTACTCAATCAAAAAAGAAATACCGGTGTCCTGTCTCTTGCGTCATCTGCACCGTGATACGAAGATCTGGGGAGAAGACGCCGAGGTGTTCCGCCCGGAGCGTATGTTGAATGGTGCATTCGAGGCTCTGCCCAAAGGGGCTTGGCAACCAGTACGTTCCATTTTTGGCCATGCGTCCCATATGTCGTAATTCCTCTAATACTAACACGCTCCAGTTTGGCGACGGCTTGCGAGCATGTATCGGCAGAACATTTTCATTTCAGGAAATGCACATCAGTATTGCTCAAGTGTTGCAACGATTTGATATCCGGAAAGCAGATTCCAGTTACAAACTGGTTATGAGGAGCAACATGACGACCAAACCAGCCAATTTCAAGATCAAGGTTTCTCGCCGGCCAGGCCGAGGCATCATGTTCGGCATTCCTGGCGGCACAGTCGTTGACGGCGCACAGAGGGCCAACCGTCGTCAAGACGAGAGGGTTGACCGGGCCACTAACAGCAACGGGCCTCTCAAACCCATTACCGTCTTCATCGGTGGCAACTCCGGGACTTGCGAAGGCCTGGCGGAGGATCTGGCCGGAAAGGCAACCGACTTTGGACTGGCCGTCGACATCAAGGATTTAGACGAAGCGGTGGCGAGCCTGCCAACTGAGAACCCATCCATTATCATTACCGCCTCATATGAGGACAAGCCGTCAGACAACGCCAAGAAGTTCGTAGCCTGGATCGAAGAACTCTCTCGCAAGTCGGCGCAGTTGCCCAAGAGCACGAAATATGCCCTGTTTGGCGGCGGCAACAGTGACTGGACCACCACTTTCCACCGGATCCCGAAGTTGGTCAACGACACCCTCTTTAAGCTCGGCGCTGAGCGACTCGTCGATGCCGACTATGCCAACGTCAAACTTGACCTCCTCGGGCCGTGGGAGGATTGGAGCGAGAAACTGTGCTTCAGCTTGTGCGATGACAACTCGAAAAGCCTCAGCCACGCCTCCGCCGGCGTCGATGTCTGCATTGAGCATGCCACAACGTGGCCACAGGCTGGTGTCGAAAACATGGGCGTCGTAACGCTCGTGTCAAACTACGAGCTAGCCGATACTTCAGCCGGCGCGGCCAAGCGCCATGTCGATATCCTCCTGCCTGCGGGTACCGAGTACATCCCAGGTGACTACCTGTTTGTCCAGGGCCGAAATCCTGATGACGCGGTGCGTCGGGTGATGGCACGATTTAAACTCGGGCAACACGACATGTTGAGCGTGAAGTCCAGCAAAAAGACCTTTCTTCCAGTTGAGCCTATGGCCGTCGACCACTTCCTGGCCACTAGGGTTGAGCTTGTTGCGCCTGTCACGAGGCGCCAGATAGCTACGCTCAAGAATTCTGCCAAGCAGGGCAGTGCGGAGTACAGGCAACTGGAGAAGCTGTATGGGGAGGAGCAGTACAACGAGATCCTGCTAAAACGATACTCTGTCCTAGACGTCCTAGAGGAGGTCCCAGGACTTGATCTTCCATTCGGCGTCTATCTCGATCTCCTTCTGCCCTGACTCGGCAATACTCCATCTCCTCATCGCCGCTCGAAGTCAGGTCCAACAATAACCGAGACGGGGTCAACGCAAGCATAACCTTTGACGTCTTCGAGTTCCCGGCTCTCAGTGGCCATGGCACATTCCGTGGCGTCGTGAGCAGCTATCTCGCTACCTGCAAGCCGGGCGATCGTCTCCACTGCTCTGTGCGCCCCAACAAGCTCGGCTTCCGCCTCCCAGAAAACCCTGAGATCCCCGTCATTATGGTGGCGGCCGGCACGGGCATCGCGCCGCTGCGGGCCTTCATTGCGGAACGCGCTGCCATCAAACGTGCGGCAAGCGGGCGCCGTCTCGGCCCGGCTGTGCTGTATTTTGGATGCCGCAACGTGAACAAGGACTACCTTTACCGCAACGAGCTTGAGCAGTGGCAGAAGACAGGTGTCGTGGACGTGATTCCTTGCTTTTCTAGGCCTGACGGAGGGGTTGGGGGGCGGCACGTGGATGCCGCCATGTGGGAGGACCGCGGCCGGTTGTGGGGTCTGTTCCAGAAGGGTGGGAATATCTATGTGTGCGGCAGTGCGTCCAGGCTTGGGAGAAGCTCGGCGCAGGTGTTCAAGCGTATCTGGATGGACAAGACTGGCAAGAGCGAGGTGGACGCGGATGATTGGTTGGATGAGATCAAGAGTAGTCGGTATGTGACTGACGTCTACTAACAGTCTAGCTAGCTCCGTGTGTTTCTGAGTATAGTAGTAATTTTAGCTGCGACAGTACATTTGTTTCTATCAGGGATCCCGGGATTTCAAGGACGCTACGGCCCGCTGTGATTCGATCCATGAAAACTAGGCTGTCCGTGACTCCGTGGATCTCGTACTGGCTTCAATTTCTTTTTTGCCACCAAGGCTCATAGCTCTATTGCGCATTTTAAAGTGATGTAAACTCACTTTTTGGCGCCCACACTATCCAGATCTTAGAGGCTCAAGCCCAGAGGGCAAGAAAGCTATGTTCAAGAAATCTAGGGATGTGCTACCTTAGAATCATTCAACGCCGAAAATGCCGTGGAAGAAGCCGAAGTGAACCTCGAGGATGCGGCTTGCACTGCAAGAGATTGGCGTAGACAAAATTGCTTACGGCTGTGCCTCATGAACCGTAGGGGTCGTTCGGCAGGTTAGTTATCTTCCTCGGGGAATAGCGCTCGGCGACTGCGGAGGTACCATGCATTCCTCCCTTCTAAAGCTTAGCCCGGTCAACCGCCTTCGGCGACTTCAAAGTTCCACGCACTTGTACTATTGGTTCATCACAGGCGGATCGTAGCTGCCCAACTAATGACACACGCAAGAGGGAGGACAATTTCGCCGGCAGAAAGCATCTAGGCTTACCGGAACTGAACATAAATAATAGGACGGCAAAAGACAAAATCGACAGAACCCAGATAAACAGAACCCAACACTCAGTGTCAGACTAGAGTCACTAGACCGTTGGAGTATGAGAAGGAGCAGCCTTCAAGCTACTAGATAGGATTACGGAGCTTGTCATGAAAGCAGCTGGACAACTAATAACACGAGGCTGCGTTTACCAGCTCATCTGAAGACATTTCGTCTGCGAATTTGATTTCCGTCACCATGCCATCAGCCACGCCCACCGTACCTACCCGCCAGACTGCCATTATTGTTCAAGGGCCGGGCCAACTTGTTGTCAGGCATGATGTTCTAGTACCGCCTGTGGCAAAGGCAGAGGCTCTCATTAAAGTCGCGGCCGTCGCGATCAACCCGGCCGATTCCAAAATGCTGGACTACAGCCCGGCGACTGGCGCCATTCACGGATACGACTTCGCAGGCACTATCGTGGCTGTCGACTCGGATGCACCAAGCCACCTGGCAGTTGGAGATCGGGTGGCCAGTCTCGTGCATGGGAATAACTCGCTCAATCCCAGCATAGGCGCCTTCTCTGAGTATGTTGCGGCCGAGGGCGACTTAATCCTTAAGCTTCCTGATAGCATGAGTTTCGAGGACGGAGCGACCATCGGTACTGGTCTGGGCACCGCTCTCTTGTGTCTCTTCCGCGAGTTGGAGGTACCGGGTTCTTTGGATAAGATCAAGTGTCTCTTGATGGACGAGCCAGATACAGAGGGAGAGTTCGCATTGGTGGCTGGTGGCGCCACAGCTACTGGTACTCGCGCGCTTCAGATACATAAGCTGTGAGTCTTACCTTTTAGATCGCAGACTGTCAAGTAAATATGCAAAAGGTTATATGCTTACAACGCTACTGACTCTTAGCATTGGTCTTCGTCCGATTGCCACCTGCTCGCCGGTCAACTTCGACCTGGCACTCAAGTTTGGAGCCGAGAAAGTCTTCGACTACCACGACCCGAACTGTGCAGCTGATATCCGTGCCTATACGAAGAATACCTTGGCATACGCGCTAGACTGTGTGACCCAGGCGGAGACGACACAGATGTGTTACGGCGCGATTGGGCGTGCAGGAGGCCGGTACGTCTCGCTTGATCCCTACCAGGAGGCCGTGGCCGCGACCCGACCCACGATCACACCATCGTTTGCCATGGGGCTGACGATGTTCGGGAGGAAGGTGGCTCTTGACGGTGTCTATGGCCGCGAAGCAAGACCGGAGGACCGCAAGCTTGCCAACGACACGTGGCCCCTTGTGCAGAGACTGCTGGATACTGATCAGTTTTGGTCGCATCCCGTGAAGGCTATAGAAGGGGGTTAGGCCGGTGTGATCAACGGAGTTGAGAGGATTCGCACTCAGACTATATCTGGTTACAAATTAGTTGTTCGTGTTTGAGGCTATACGAACTTTATAGAATGATTTATTGATTGATTGATCGGCTATTTACTAATGCCACCCACCCCCCAACTCTCCTGGGGCGGCTTTCTGGCTAAGAAAACATCAAGGATTCTTATTTCAATTCCATTTTCCGTGCTATTATATTATGCATTGTGCATATAAATTAGATTTCCGTTGGCGAAGTTAGTTAAGTCTCCACGATAAGATTACGTTCCAGCACTACTTGTTTGAATTTTATTTGAACACACCATATTACACCCTGTTTAGAGCTTTTTAAATAATTGCAACTTTTGCAAACTTGTTCTTTCCAAGTTTTATAGTTGTTATCTCCTTCTCTAAAGCGCAAATGTGAAGTCACATCCTTGCACTCAAGCCTAGTGTAGCTCATGTAACCATACCCCGGAATCTGCCCGACAAGAACGAAAGGCAGCCTCGCCTCGCTGGATGCAAACAATGTTTCGTCATAATATACGGTTATGTATAAATTTAATAAATGTATCAAATAACTGCCTTAACTTAGTAGCCTTATACATGCTGGGTCTGGCTCATAACGGTTTGCTCAGCTGAAGCAGCAGCGATCCTCATGAAATCCTTCTCTTCCTCTCCGCTGTTATCTCCAAACATGAGGTCCATCTGTTCTAAAGTCTTGCCCTTCGTCTCGGGGACGAGAAACACTGCCCAGAACCCGGATAGCCCACAGAAAACAGCAAAAAAGATATATGTCCCATAACCAATGGTTTGAAGCATGGGAGGAGTAGCGATTCCGACGGTGAAGTTGGAAAGCCAGTTAACGCATACAGCCAGAGCCACGCCCTTCGCTCGCTTAGAGTTTGGGAACACCTCTGGGGGTAGGCTCCATCCCAGGGGCGAGTACGAAACTCCATACACCATAATGAAGCAAAATGCCATGGCCACGGCTGCCCAGCCTGCGGCTGGGTTTGCCGACCAATCCTTTGAGTAGATTCCAGCAACAGCAGCAATGACTATATAGCAGATGCAGGACCCAAACCCTCCAACGATTGCAAGTGGCCTTCTTCCCACCTTATCAATGATAACAAAGCAGATGGCAACTGCGACGAGCTGCAAGATATTGAAGACCCCAGACAGAATGAGAGCCTTTTCGGGTGGCTGCCCTATAGATCGAAAAAGGGTGGGTGCATAGTAAATGAAAGCATTGATACCGGAAAACTGCTGGAAGAAGCAGACACCGCATCCTACCACCGTCCTGCGCCACATCTTACGGTCGAAAAGATCCAGCCACGAAAGCACCTCAAGCTTAAAGGCGCTGGCTCCTGGATGTCTTTTTCCCAAGATGATCTTGTTGAACTCGACCTCAGCGACGATTCCCTTGAACTCCTTTTGCACGCGGCGGTCGGTGGGTGGTAGGCCACGCAGCTTCGACAGACTAGCTAGGCATTCCTCATTACGTCCGACGAGGGTAAGCCACCGGGGTGAATACGGGAAGAAGTGGATGGCGACACCGAGAATTGTAGCGCAGACCATTTGTAAGCCCAGGGGAAGCCTGAACGCGGCTTCACTCGCGATGTATCGTGTGCCATACGTAATCCAGAAGGCAATGACGACGCCAGACACAATTGAGATAGACTCGAGCACGAGAAGGGTCCCTCGCAGATTTGGCGGAGAGATCTCGGAGATGTATAGTGGCGCACCCTGTGTTATATGCCTTTGTAAACTTTCCGTACCAACAAAAAGAGGGTTCAGAAATGACACTACAGCGTAGAATTTTACATACCATTGCAAGAGTACCAACTCCAATACCTCCGATGGCTCTTCCAGCAACCAAGGTACCATAGCTCTGAGAAGAGGTCTGCATGATGGCGCCGATGTCAAATATAACCACCACAACAGTCAGGGCCCACTTTCGCGAGATTTTGTCAGCCAGGGATGGCATGAAGATGCAGCCTACGAAAGCCCCGAGCAGCAGCATGGCAGTCATGAAGCTAGTGCCGAAAGCAGTCCGCGTCCTGGGGAAAGCGTTCTGGAATTGGTCCATTACGTTTATAATCGAGATGACGCCCTGGTCGTAACCGAAGGAGAAGCCGCCTAGCGAGGCAAGGAAGGCGGCGCCGAACACGTACGAGTTGCCAATTATCCCGCGGATGCCATTCGGCCCATACGCCAAGTCCTCGGCGAAGATGTCCTCCATCTCTGACTCAGTCATGGCCTTGGGGTTTGAGCCTTCCACATGCTCGGGGGTCGTAACGTCCGAGTCGAGCTTCAGATCTGCAGACATGGCAAACAGAGATTGAATAATCCCGTTCGGCTTTGTTGTTAATCCGTACAGGAATAGTATATATGGAGGAACAGGAGGTGTGGGCTATAGAAGATTGAAGGTTGTCGATGGAGACTAGTGAAGACGACCAACTCTTTATATGATTAGGGGATTCCGGGGACCCATAGTTTGGGTAGCTGCATCTCTGGCACCGTCGCAGATCGCAACAATGGAATCTGGATTCCGAGAAAGCTTTTAATGAGAACATGGGAATATAACTAGAGGTTGCCGAGGGCAAGGATTTAGCGGGCCAGGCTTGACTCAAAGAAATCTAGCGTTCACCTTTCCCCGGAAATGTCTTCCGTACAGACTCCACACCCCTGATTTCTCCAGATTTTCCTTTTCGTGGGGTCGTCCGAAGCATGCCTTGTCCTAGGTTAGTATAATATAGTTTTACATGAAGTCGCCTTACTTGTATAAAACGAATAAATTTATATTTGTATGAGAAAAGAGTGGTGTTAATAAACAAGCTCTTGTAATGTTTTCCATGTTAAGTTGTACGCTTTTAGATATATACTGTATGGAATTTAAAGTCAATAAATTAGCTCTGCAGGCTTTTAATCTTATACTATTTATTTCTATTTTTTAATAAGTATATAATAGCAAGGTCTAACATAAAACCATTGCTAAGTAGTATCAGTGTACCCAAGAGAGCCACCTATACACTAAACAATCGCCACATCCACAGACTAAGATTTGTCTGGGAACCCAAAATCTACAGCTAAGGCCGGATACACATGCCTCCTGACCCCAGCTGACTTGTAAATAATCCCAAGGGCTTCCATGTTTTCCGTATTAAGGTCAATCATATTCTTGTTCTGATTAATTCGGCTCACCTGCAGAGACTTGCTGATTACCGCGCTACCTCGTTTATCGGGGATTTTTAGCTAAGATGGAGCCAATCGGGCAAATTAGGAATGGGGACCTTCAAAAATAACCTGAATGGTGTATCCAACCAAACTCTACATACCTGACAGAGAGCCAAAGGCAATAATAAGAACAGGGAATATCAATAATAGCACAATAACGTATTTGACTGAACTGCTTGTTTCTTAAATTATACTCTAGACTTAATCTTCTTTCCAGCATCGAACGACCTCTTCACCTCCACTATGACAGCCTCGGTGACTTGAGCAAGATTATACATCCCCCCCAAATCCTTTGTCTTGGCCCCATTGGCTGTAACTGTCTCAATAGCCCTCAACAGGAGATCTGCGGCTGCACATTCCCCAAGCCACCTGAGCATTTCCGCAGCGCTCCAAAACGTTCCGACGGGATTAGCAATGCCCAGACCCGCTATGTCCGGAGCACTTCCGTGGATTGGCTCGAACAAGCTGGGATTCTGCCTTGTCGGGTCCAGAGAGCTGGAAGAGGCAACTCCAATGCTGCCAGCCAGTGCGGCAGCCAAATCGGACAGGATGTCGCCGTGGAGATTGGTGGCCACGATAGTATCCAGCGTATTGGGCTTCAACACCATCCGCACTGCCATGGCATCCACGAGCATCTTGTCCGTCTCGACATCGGGGTACTCTTTTGCGACCTCGTAGAAGATCTTGTCCCACAAGACCATGCCGTATCTCTGGGCGTTGCTCTTAGTCACCATGGTTAACTTTCGTCGGGGCCGTTCTCGAGCGACTTCGAAAGCGAAGCGCATGGTGCGCTCGATTCCGACCCTGGTGAAGACGGCGACTTCATTGGCAATGGTATTTGGGGTGTCATCGTGCGTGGTGCCGCCCTGGCCAGCGTACTCGCCCTCACTATTCTCCCGGACAATGACCCAGTCTAGATCGCCATTTGCGCAGTTCTTCAGCGGAGACGACAGTCCAGGTAGAATCCGGATTGGGCGAAGGTTAATGTATTGATTCAACTGAGTTACTATCAGCTACTGGTTCGACTTGACTGTCCTTGAGTTATCACCTTCTTCCGAAGCGGCAGAATCAGGTTCCACAGGGAGACGTCATCAGGTACTTCTAAGAGGTGGCATCATTGTCAGATAAATGACCTCTCTAGATTGAAAATTCCCTTCCTTCTTGGCTGGTCACTTACCAGGTGACCCAACAGCACCAAATAAGATGGCATCGCTCGCCTTCAACCTCTGCCAGCCATCTGCGGGAATATATTCGCCTTTTTCCAAGTACCGCTTTGAGCTCCAGTCTAACGTGTCGATGTCTAGAGTGAATGAGTTGAATACTGCCTCAATGGCCCGGAGAACTTTGATCGTCTGCTCTACCACCTCTATCCCTATCCCGTCCCCAGGGATAGATGCAATCTTGTACCGGCAAGCGCCGTTCCGTGCGATCGACATGGAAATGATCCTAAGGGGCTTGCTTACTGCTTCAAAGTGTGACAGTTCACCTGAGTGAAGGCAATATCTAATCTATTAATCGTTAAGATGTAGCCTTTCCGAGAACGACATCGAAAGATTGGGTAACAGAATTCACGTCACCTTGCGAGTGTGAAGCGGCTTGAATTGCGGAATATAAATTCCGAGCTCGGTCGCAGAACTCTGTCTATGTCGGGCCCCTGCATATCGGGATTTCCTCCGACCTCCATCGATAATAGCAAACAAGGGACCAATGGGGCAAGGTAATATTTCCGTAGTTTTGATCTGCACGCAAGCTGTTGTGTGTTGGAAATCTTCGAGCCACTTACTGGTCTTTACATCCGTCTGTAGCGAAGGACTTCACTAACGGGGAAGTTATAGAGTGCGAAAAAAGCTATTGAAAGTCAATAAAAAACTAGAATAGCTATTTACTTCGGTGCTCCATTTAGAGGTCAACATTCTGGTTGCCAATCGTGATGCTCTTAATATTTTGGTACTCTCCAAGGCCATAAAGACTGCCTTCCTTGCCGTAGCCACTCTCCTTAATACCTCCAAAGGGTGCTTCAGCCGCGCTAATCTTTCCAGTGTTCACGCCTACCATGCCGACCTCCAGCATCTGCGCCACCCGCATCGCTCGAGCGATGTCCTGGGAGAAGAAGTATCCCGCCAGGCCAAATTCGCTGTCATTAGCGAGCTGCAGGACTTCTTGCTCCGTCTCAAATTGGAAAACTGGAGCGAGTGGGCCGAATGTCTCCTCCCGGCTGACAATCATATCAGGGGTCACTCCGGAGAGAACAGTAGGCTCATAGAAGAAACCGGTGTGTTGGGACGCGTGGCCGCCAACCTCGACCTTCGCGCCCTTCGAGACTGCATCCTGAACATGCATTTTGACCTTCTCTACAGCAGCTTTATTCACCAATGGACCTTGAGTCATAGCTAAGTCCAAGCCTGGTCCGGTCTTGAGTGATTGCACTGCTTTCACCAATTTTTCTGTGAAAGCTTTAGCTATACCCGTCTGGACGTAGATCCGATTCGCGCTAAACACCCCGTTAGCAATTTGTGTAAAATCCCATTACTTGCGGGCTGCGGTGCACAGTATTGATTTACACACATGCGCAGAACGAGAAGGGAGGGAAAAGGGATTTACCAAACACACGTCTGCCCTGAGCAGCGAAACTTGCAGAACATGGCACCCTCCACAGCCAGATCGAGATTCGCGTCGTCAAAAACAATGAATGGAGCATTACCGCCCAACTCGAGACTGACTTTCTTTAGGGTACCTGACGCCAGCCTGGCTAACATCTTCCCTACTCCAGTCGAGCCGGTGAAGCTGAGCTTCTTCACTAGAGGGTTCGTGGCCAACTCGCTAGCGGTCTCACGGTCCTTAGTAGGACAGACCTGAATAATTGCGGGAGGCAGGCCAGCCCTGACGGCCAGCTTGGTAAGGGCAATGCAACTGTAAGGAGTCTCGCTGGGTGGCTTAATGACGACGGAGCAGCCGGCGGCGAGAGCTGGACCGACTTTCCTGGTAATCATGGCGGCTGGAAAGTTCCAGGGCGTGATGATGCCGCATACCCCGACCGGCTCACGGACGGTCATCAGAGTTGAATGGGGTGTAGATGACGGGATAGTAGTACCGTAAGACCGGGTGGCTTCTTCGGCAAACCATGATATGAAACTCGCGGCGTAGATGACCTCGCCCTTCGCCTCGCTCAATGTCTTGCCATTTTCGAGAGAGAGAATGGTCGCAACTATTATCAGCCACGTTACGATATGACTTAACTAAGTTGATGTGGTGCAAACTTACGATCATCCTGGTTCTCAAGAATCAAGTCATTCCATTTTCTCAGCAGTGCCCCCCTTGTAGTTCCCGTTGTCGTTCTGTAGAAGCTGCGCTGGGCCTCATCTGCACTCCGGATAGCTTTCCGAACATCTTCGAGATTGCAGTTCGACACATTGCCTAAGACAGCACTGGATGAGGGTTCTATTCAACATGAGTATGGCGAAAGTTGAGAGTGGGTCCCATAGGGGTACAGACCGTAGACGGCGAATTGCTCATTCTTGGTGACCCACTCTCCGTTTATGAAGGCATCTCCGCAGAACAAGCTCTTGTTCTTCAACTGTAGATACAGAAATTTTCAATTAGCCACCCCCATGCACAAGCTGCGTAAGTGAGGCTGGGGTTGCTTGCGCTCTGTAGATTTTGTTCATGGTACGACATTGTTTCAATTCCGAGATCAAGAAGAGACTGGAGCTCAAGTGTATAATGGGAGAGTATTCGAGGTTATGTAACAATCCAAGAGAAAAGTCTTGCCCATAGCTTGAGAACATTCATGCCTTCAGAATTCTTTCACAATCTTTAGGCTTGTAGATGTGGGGCGAATCCTAGCTCGGATCACCACCCCGAGATCACCCTCGAACCGTAGCCCTTTTCCTCTCGGCTCTCAAATCCGAGGACGCTCGAATTTTACCGGTCGGAATATTAAATCCGCGAACTGGAATACTGTACTGCATCAATTACCTCAATGGGAATTGGGGTGGTGCTCACTTGATAGCTCGGTATCCTATCTTGTTCTTGGTTCATAAGCCGGTCAAGGGGAACCCACGCTGTAATTGAGCCACCCACTGAAGATTGCCATCTCCAAGAGGCGGGAACACCATCGGTCAGTCATCTCAAACATGGTCATCTCAAACATGGCCAGCTCCACGTCCTCTAGTCTATCCTGTACTAAGACTATAGACCCCAGCTATGTAGCCCCGAAATTACTGATTATTATGGTCGGGCTGCCTGCTAGGGGTAAAAGCTACATCGTTAGGAAATTGGCTAGATACTTGAACTGGTTACAGTACGAATCCCGCGTTTTCAATGTTGGGGAACGACGCAGGGTAGCAGCGCATATAGAACGCAGTGGTGAGAAGCCAGTGGAAAAATGCCTCTATCCACGTCCATTTTCATCTTCAGCAGCCTTCTTTGACCCGACAAACCCTGATCTGGTCTCAGTCCGTGAGCGGATCGCCCTTGAAACTCTGGAAGAGCTTCTCGACTGGCTCTCAGGGCAGGAGAGCAGCAGTGTTGGGATACTTGACGCAACAAACAGCACGCTGAAGCGACGCCAGACACTCCTGTCACATATTCGCCGAAAAGCTGGAACTCTAAACGAGGTGTTGCTCATCGAAAGTTGCTGCTTTGACCAGGAAATACTGGAACGAAACTTCAGGCTGAAGCTCAACGGACCGGACTACAGGAACCAAGATCCAGATGAGGCCCTCAAGGACTTCCGTCAGAGGGTTGTCTTCTACGAGAAGTCGTATGTTCCACTTGGAGAAGCCGAGGAGCAAGATAAAATACCCTATCTGCAGACCATTGACGTTGGCCGAAAGACCAACACCCATTTGATCCAAGGATTCCTTTCAACTCAGGTGGTTGAGTATATGCTTAACTTTAACTTGTCAGAGCGTCAAATATGGATATTCTGTGGTGGCGAGAGCATGGACGATAGCGTAGGCAAAATAGGAAGACGATCAGATCTCACAGAAGACGGACAGCGGTATGCTGCATCACTCGTCAGTTTCATCCACAAAGAGCGAGAACGCTGGGAACAGGACATGCAAAGTCATAGACTCCAGAATCATGACTCAACGAAGTTAAGAGTTAGCGACCCAGCACAGAAAGAGCATACATTGGGCTCGCAGACTGGCAAAGATTCGCCATCTCTTCTCAATTTCTGCATCTGGACTTCAACAATGCCTCAGGCCATCCAGACCGCCTCGGGCTTTTGTGAAGAGCGTTATGTAAAGTCTCAGATGAAGACGCTCGACGATCTCAATGCGGGCGACATGGCTGGGCTGACGTTCGAGGAGATCGCCACGCTTCAACCCGCGGTTTATGCTGCCCGCAAGCAGTATAAACTCCAATATAGGTGGCCTGGTCTTGGTGGAGAGTGCTACCTTGACGTTATCCACCGCCTGCGGCCCATAATTCTGGAATTGGAGCGCAGGAAGGACCACATGTTGCTCATAACACACCGCGCAGTTGTGCGTGTCCTTCTGTCTTACTTTTTGGATCTCCGCCGAGATGATCTAGCAGAGATGGTTATTCCAAAGAATTGGGGCTTCTCTCTCGAGCCTGTATGTATTTACATGCAGAAAGCTCTCTCGTGAGAAAGGCTCTTGCTAATAAATGCTCAACTTTAGACAGCGTATGGCATCCGTTTTGGTGCATATTCCTATAGACCCGAATCAGGCACATTTCACTTAGAGCCGAACGCCCAAAGTATGTTCTTCCTTTCATAGTCTTATATAACGGGTTTCACCTAGGGCAGTGGTCTTGTAATCTGAGTTTCTTGTGGCCTCGAGATACCTGTACATTAGATCGAGTGGGCACTAGCCTGGTCGGCCATGCTACGTATCATGATAGAATGATTTCTATTAATTCGTCACATCGCTCTTTCTTAATCTGCCTTTATGGGCTGCAGTATACCTGAAGAGAGCGTGCTGTTTCTACCTAGTTAGGCCGGGATAATGTCCGATAGATGCCTAGGGGAAATGCTGACACGCATGCATTTTCAAGAATTGTTGTGCTGTAAAGAGATCACTTCAGTGAATGTATGAAATTCTTTAAGAGACGCCTGAACTGTACGAGAGATGGTGAGACCTACGACGGAAGCCCAGGCATTATTCTGATTCCGCTGACGTGCATGAGTTTGGGACCCTGTAGCTTCTGACAGGAATTGAGCGACAGCGCATTCTTATTTTTCAATTGCTATGAAACTACTCTCTCCAATGTCGTATATAAAAGTAAGATCTCATAAGCGATCGCCTTTCAATCTCAAACCGAGAGGGCTTAAGAATCCACTTAAAATACAATTTAAACCACACTCGCCCTCGTGACTAGGCTCCTTAGGGTTGCAATAGTCGGGATCCTTGCGTCATGACCTCCATAACGAACCGCTACTGCTACAAGCCCGAGAGAAATAAAGGCCATCGTGAGCGGCTTCATGGTCGTCAGCCAACGGCGGGCAGCATAGAGCGGCCAAAGCCTACTTCCGCCGATGACTTTGAAGGCCGACCAGTCAGGGAAGTACGTGCTGAACCAGAACGACCGCGCCAGCCCGGGCCATGAGGCAGCATTGCGGCCAAATTTACCGATGTACCAGTTGGAGCAATCTCCTGCGAAGACGGTGTTGTTCAGTTGCCTGTGGATCTCGTTGGTCGTGTAGTCCTCAACTGTCTGCTTGACCTCGATTACATCGGCCCAGCGGTCGATTAGCGGCGTGAAGAGCGACTTAATGGCATAGTCCACCTGGGTCTCGCACGCAAACAGGGCAGAGTTGTTGGCGGGGAAGGTATTAGGCCCGAAGATGATGGCGAGATTGGGAAAATTATGCACGTAGGTACCCAGGTATGCTTGGGCGCCTCGACATTCCTGCCACTGTTGGTGCAGCGATCGTCCGTCGACGCCGATGATTCCCATAGGAGTTAAGAATTCAGAAACCTGAAATCCGGTAGCGAGGACGATGATGTCGTAATCATCCTGGATTCCTGAGGAGCTGATGATGCCCGTCTCGGTGATCTCCTTGATGCCCTCGGGGAGCAGCTCAACGTTGGGTCGGCAAAGAGCGTCGAGGTATCCAGGATCGAAGATACGACGCTTGCATCCAAGTGGAAACTTGGGGATGATGTATTGCCAGTACTTCTCTGGTGCCTTGGACTGGATATATTCCTTAGACTCCTTCTCCTTTGCGATGCGAGCCCTGAGACCCTTGGTAGTAGGGAAGTATGTCGTGGTCTCCTCGTCAGCCTCAAGGAATATGCCGAGGCGGAGCAGTCGCTGCCAGAGAGGGATCCAACGAAATAGGAATTTGTCAAAGTCTGTATTGAGCCGGTTCGGCCGGGCGTGGAACCACTGCCCACTACGAGCGTACTGCTTCACAAAGCTCGCCCTCTGGGCCATGGCTGGAACGACCTGGGCGGCGCTGCAGCCATTGCCGATGACGCCGACGCGTTTGTTTTTGTACGACACGGAGTGGTCCCACCGCGCCGTGTGGAACATATGACCCTTGAAGTTCTCCATACCTGGAAATTTGACATCTCGCGGGAACGAGATGGCGCCTACAGCAGAGACGAAAATGGATGCGAAACGCGAGTACTCGATGCCCGATTCGAGGTCCTTGACGAAAACCTCCCACTTGGCGATATCGCCGTGCCATTTCGCACCAGTGCACTCGACTGACGGGTGGACATGCTTGCGGATGCCAAATTTGTCAACCGTATCTTCCATGTCTATCGTAAACGCCGTTAGTCTCATACTCAGTCCCATGTGTTGGGGGAACGATAAGCCTGACACGTACATTGAAGGATTTCGGGTTGCTCGCACAGTTCCTTTGACCAATTGGGATTCGGGTTGAAGCTGAAGGAATAGAGATGGGACTTAAGATCACAACCACTGGCGAAATTCTCAGCTCCTAGCATCTAGCTGCGCAAAGTATAGCTCATTTAGATTTCTACATACCATCCTGGATAGGTGTTTAGCCTCCATGTTCCACCTACACCATCGAGCTTCTCATATATGAGGAAGTCGTGAAAATTGAGCTCATGTTTCAGGCGATATGCCATGGCGATGCCCGCCGGCCCTGCGCCGATGATAATGGCATCTAGAGGCTTTGTGTGCGCCGACATGATGAGAAAGCGAGACTGACAACTGAATTGAGTTCAAAAATCAAGATGATTAAGTTCTCCGTCTCAATGAGAGGCGTGCAATGTATTAAGGTGCTGGGAAGAGCTCAGAGTAAAAGTGTGCGAGACCGAGACAAAACTTGCCACTTGCTAGAGACCAACGAGGAAACCAGCTTCCCCAGTCCGGTCACCATAATCCGGTCTGCGATTGTGTGTCGGCGGGGTACATTGGAATCGCATCCACTTTTGTGGACGGGACTTGGATGCTCGGAAACCAGATCCCGCGCCCACAAGCCCCTCTCTAGTCAAAGATGTAGAGCATCAGCAGCCATCAGAAAACCTCGATCTCCTATCGTCGGGCTATCCAGATCCTACCGCAGTTAAGAAGGTTGCTCGCGATGTCGACTGTTGCAACCACCGCTGTCGAGAAGAGCCGTGGCCAGTATCTTCACGAGGCCAGAGCTCTCAAGGTCGAATCAAGAGAGCTTGCACATCTCGCTGGCGACGAGATTCGCATTTCCATACGCTCTACCACAATCTGTGGCTCCGACGTCCACTATTACACCCATTTTCGCAATGGCAGCATCCAAGTCCGCGAGGCGCTCTGCCTCGGTCACGAGGCTGCCGGCCAAGTCGTTGCGGTGGGATCTAAAGTCTCTCAAGCAGGCTCAAGCTTAAAGGTCGGCGACGCTGTCGCACTCGAGTGTGGTGTGCCCTGCGGGGAGTGTGTGCTCTGCCGCAGTGGGAGGTACAACATCTGCCCAGACCTGCGCTTTCGCAGCTCAGCATCCAAGTTCCCTCACTTCCAGGGAACGCTACAGGAGTTCGTCGTCCACCCGGCGCGCTGGGTGCATCGCCTCCCGCCTGAGTTGAACTTTGAGGCGGGCGCCCTTCTCGAGCCACTGGCTGTCGCTGTCCATGCCGTCCGCAGGGCGGGGTCGGGCATGATCTCCCCTAGACGTACGTGTCTAGTCTTCGGTGCTGGCGCCGTGGGGCTGTTGTGTGCCTTGGCGGTGCGTGCGGAGGGTTGCCAGGACGTCGTCATGGCCGACATTGATGAAGGCCGCCTGAGATTTGCCTTGGAACAAGGATTTGCTTCCGTCGTATATGCGGTGAAGCCCAAGAAGGCGGAGACTTTGGAAGACAAGCTAGGTATTGCTCAGATGACTGCAAAGGAGATTGGGGAACTGAAGTGGCCGGGTGGTGAGTCTATAGGCAAGGTGCAGCGAACCTTTGAGTGCACGGGAGCCGAGTCGTGTCTGCAGTCTAGCATCTACGTAAGTAACTTCCGAGGCCGTGCCTATTCCCACAATCTCATAATCGGCTGTCCATAGTCGACTGCATCAGGCGGCAGCATTATCCTCGTTGGCATGGGTACGCCAAACCATACACTACCAATCTCTGACCTATCAGCCCGGGAGATCAATCTTATCTCCACCTGGCGGTATGCAAATGCCTACCCCAGGGCTATTGAAATTGCAAAAGCATCCGTTACCAGGTCTCCCATAGATGGAAACACTCTACCCGACATGTCTCGGATGATAACCCACCGGTTTAAGGGGCTTGACCTCGTACCGGAGGCTCTTGAAATGGCCACAAAGACGCGAGACGCCGATGGGAGGTTGGTAGTGAAGTCAATGGTAGATTTATAGACTAGGATGAGAATTTTGTAGTGCAATAATAGAATCTCTGACTCCATGATTGTCCAATGACGCTACGAAGCCTGGCTAAGCCTAAACCTAAATAGCCCCGAGGTCTCTCTATTTTACTTTCCATAAACGATATGCTTTAACCTTAGAACTTTTTATTTTCGGAGACATCTATTTCCTATAACACTCATTTATCAAGTTGTCCTTGCAAACGCGGACATTAGTGACGACTATAGTACCTTTAAAATACAGGGACTACAAAAGCCGGCATTACGTTTAGATTGCACGCCATCCTGCCATCCTGGCATCGCTGCCGGCCAAATCCTTCAGATACTTCTTTACCCTGGCCTCTATTCCCTTCGCATCTAACTGAAATCTGTCATAGTTGCTCGCATTCGAAGCTGAGTATCCAAAACCGATCATGCCAATGCTTGCCGTGACGTATCGCGCCCAGGTCGTCGCAACGTATTCTTCGACGCTTACGATGGGAGTGCCGTCCAGCGGAAACACCGACTTGCGGTACGCCCAATCCTGCTTGTCAAAGTGCTCGAAGCTTGGAGCGCTTACCACCCGCGTGGGAATGCCCAATGTAGATAGGTTCTCCGCCGCCGCGACGGCATAGTGCAGGTTGGTCCCGCAGCTGGCAAGAGTGAGCTGCGCTTTGTCGGCCTCCTTGACCACGTACGCACCCTTGGCAACCTTGTAGCGGTCAGTATTTGGAACCGGACCGACCGGGTCACGGCCAAGCGAGAGCATGGACGGGCCCGTTGACTTCGAGAGCGCGAGCATCCAGGCGCCGATAGTCTCCTCGGCGTCACATGGTCGCATGTATGTCAGGTTCGGCATCGCGCGGTACAGAGAATCTAGTTCAACGGGTTGGTGGGTCTGGCCGTTTTGCCCCTCGGCGAAGGAATCGTGCGTTGCAAAGTGGATGACAGGCAGATGGGACAAGGCACCCATACGAACTCCTGGGGCGGCCTAGCAAAATCACAAGGTTAGCATTGCAATATATCATAGCAACTGATAATTCATAGCAGTTGATAGTTGGCTTCTACCCAGCAGAGAGATAACTTACATAGAGGAAAAACATGAAAAAGGTGGCCGTGATGGGCAGGAAGGTGCCAGGATTGTACGCCGCGATACCGTTAGAGATGGATGCCATGGCATGTTCACGGATACCATAACGCAGATAGCGTCCTGTATAGCCTACTGACGGATGAAACACCTCAGAAACCTCATAGGGAACCTTGTTTGAGTTGACCAGGTCGGCACCACCTCCGAAGAGGGCTGGATGGGCTTTCCACATGCTGCCAATGATGGACCCATTAACCTCACGAGTGGCTTTGCCGTGGAAAGTGTCCGAGCTCATCACCTCGAGCATCTTCCGCCACTCGTCCCCGTTGTCGCCAGTCCGTCTCCTGTGGAACTCCCGGGCCAGGTCAGGGTAAGCCAACTGATAGCGCTGGAGAAGGTCGTCCCACTCGCCCTGGATCTTCTGGCCGTGTTGTTTTCTCTCCCGGAAGTATTCTAAGGAGGCAGGTGGGGTCTGATGCGTCACTGAGGGATTCTGCCCAGCAAGGCGCTTCGAAAGAGCCACGCTCTCTGCATCAAAGACGCCATGGTGGGCCAGGTGAGTTCCTGCAGAGGAGGTACCGAGCCCGATAATTGTACGAACGTTGATAAACACGGGTCTTCTACCCAGTGTCGCGGCATAATGGAGTGCAGAAACCAGAGCCTGGACATCGAACGAGCCGTCGGCGACCTCAAGGACATGCCATCCGCACGAACGCATCTTGGCGTTGACGTCCTCTCCATTGATCCAGTCGAGCGGTCCGTCGCAGGTTACCTGGTTGTTATCGTATATCACTACGAGGTTATCCAGTTGCAAGCTTCCGGCTAGCGAGATGGCCTCGAGCGCGACTCCCTCCATCAAGCAGCCATCTCCAGTCATGCAGTACACCCGAGCACGGACGACATCGAAGCCTGGCTGGTTGAAACGTGCCGCGAGATTCTTGGAGGCAATAGCAAGCCCGACAGCATTGGCAATTCCCTGCCCGAGCGGTCCTGTTGTAACTTCCACTGCCGGCTCTTCGATTTCCGGGTGGGCGTGGCACAGAGTAGTGTACCCATTCGTCTTCGCACTGCCGTAACCCTTGATCTGGTCCATTGTCCAGGCGTCATAACCGACAAGATGGTTCAGCGCATATAAGAACATTGCGGTGTGGCCTGCGAGATCTCCATGTTATCATAACGCACTGCTATACAGGGGATTCGTACCGCATACCATTGGAGAGGACGAAGCGATCTCGGTCGAACCACTCTGGGTTTGAAGGATTATACCGCATCGTATACTTATACAGCGCAACCCCAATGGCCGCCATGCCGATGGCTGAGCCACCATGACCGCCGCCATTCTGGTTGCAGATATCAAAAATGAAATTTCGCAGCGCCAGGACGGCATGATCGTCATCGTCAAGGTTCTCCCTCCAGCCCTTGACCTGGGCGATCCAGAGCTTCTCCGTCGGCACCAAAGGTACCATACCTTGAATATTCTCGTCTCTCATCCTGATCTTAAGTTGTGATTGCTGTTCCTCTGCCAGACTCTCCAGGACGAGCGATGTGTACTCGATATGAACTGTTGTGATTCGGCTTATTGAATGGCGGGCCAGTAGCCCAAACACGGTGCCGGCGCCCTAACAGCATCATTTTCGGGATCAGGATTCCGCCTTCACGCAACCAATATAATAGGTTGGTAGGTTTTCTTCATTACGCCTGTGAGTGAAGGTCGTTAAGGCCCACGAACCCCATTTTCCCCCGGGTTTATCCTCCGACATTTCCCACCAGTCCGGGCGCCGATCCCCTCCCGCCGCGTGGCGCGGAAGTCCTGCCCGCAACCCCATTTCCAACAAGTATCTCTGATACTAAAGCAGACGCGGGGTTCCCTCACTTCTCGTCCTCGTTCTCGTCTCAAGATTCTGCCCAGCTCCAACCCCAGCACCCAGATCCTCATTGTGCAATGGCAACCCAGCAGCCCCCGACGACAGGCAAGGCGGTCCTCGATCGCAACCCAGACAAGTTCCTGTCGCGCTCCGTGTATGACCTGATTTCCCTCAAGGGCCGCACCATTGTCATCACTGGCGGCGGTCGAGGTCTTGGCCTGGCCTTTGGTTTCGCTGTCGCTGAGGTTGGAGGCAATGTCGCTATAATCGACCTGCTTGACAAGCCGCATGATCATTTCCGGAAGCTAGAGACGGAATTTGGTGTCAAGGTCAAGCTTTACAAGTCAGTTTTCCCACACGTTCATGGCCTGTACGCGTGACCGCAGTCTCGTCCAGCAGGCTATGGTCTACAGGGATACAAATGCTAAACAGCTGGTTTGCTTATGCAGGAGTGATGTGACTAATCACGCAGGCCTCCAGGTCACCTTCGACGAAATAGTAAAGGATTTCGGGCGCATCGATGGCCTGTAAGTCCGCCTCGTACCAGTGCCAGACCATTTCGCTCATGAAAATGACCAACCCGTAGAGTAACTGCCGCCGGCATCTGCCCCGACGAGCCCTTCATGAAGCGCGCACCCGAGTCCGTCGCCCGGTGCATGAACATCAACGTACTAGGCACCTACTACGCCGCCCAGCTTGCCGCCGCCCAGATGGCCAAGCAGGAGCCGACCGACTTCAACCCGCGCGGCGGCTCGATCGTCTTCATCGCCTCCATCGCCGCACATGTTGCTAGCAAAGGCCAGACAACAAGCGACTACTGTGCCAGCAAGGGCGCCGTCCTATCGCTGGCCAAGGCACTGGGCGTCGAACTCGCGGCCTTCGGCATCCGTGTCAACTCCATCTCTCCTGGGTAAGCCTATTCTATCATCGCAGTTGTTTTGTCTTCCCATATCTTTTTTTCTTCCGTAAGGCTGATAAGGACAATTTGGGTGGACAGGTACATGCTGACGGACATGACGATCGATCTGTGCGATCGCTATCCCTGGCTGGCAGACATCATGGTTAACGAGCCTCCAATGCGCCGGATCGGTGACAGGACTGACCTTAAGGTTCCTGTGGTCTACCTCCTGTCCGATGCTAGTGCGTATCACACATCAGACGATATTCTCATCACAGGAGGTATCCACGCGGGAAGACTAATGTAGAGGATATGGCTCCAGTGCATGATAACCTCAGCGGAGAGGCCTCGAGTGAGCTAGCCATGCAACATATATGTATGGCTTGATCGGGGATAGATTTCTATACCCAAAGGCAGTATGTAGCGCTTTGTGTACTTAGTCTAGACCCGACTAGAGGCTGCAAATATGATATCCAGCTAAAAAAATATATGGTTAGGATTAACTACTGCTGTACGTACATGAGACGCATTATTTTATTCTTGTCGCTATCGTACATCCCAGATAATAAATTACTAGACATTAATAAAACGTAAAATGTATAATATCTGAATATACTCCAGCCCTGCCACGCAAGTTTGCCACACCCTTGCTTGCAGTCCCCTGCTGACGCCTCCACGGAATTTGGTTTCCGAAGACGCCGCCAATCCCCGCAAATCCCCGCACTTAGTCACGTGCTTTCTACCCTCACTCGACGTACGACGCCATCTCCTCATATGTGTTGTTGCACAATGTAGCGAGTGCTGCTCGGAATAATTCCCCTAACACAGTGAGACCACCTGAAACCCGGGCCTTGCAAGAAGACTGCTTGCTACTAAAGCCTTACCCCGCTTGTTCTTCCTCTCATTCCCCCCTCCCTCCCGGGTGCGGGAGTTTCCTCCTCCGCCGACTGTCAGAATGGAGCGACCGTCGCCGAAGCACGATACCAAGAGAAAGCATGTTACGACAGCCTGTGTTGCTTGCCGGGAGAGTAAGGTCAAGGTATACTCTAATTCAATGCTGCTTGTTCAAGCTAAGCGCATGCTCAAAACTGACGTCTGCATAAGTGTAATGGTGCAAGACCGACTTGCTCAAATTGCGTGGCCAAAAGCAAGGAATGTCGGTACCAGGCCAGAGAAGACAAGCGCAAGTCAATACTGCCTTTCTTACAACATCTCCAGCTAGATGTGCTGACATTGTAGGCTCTCCCTTCGCGTCGCTATCGAGCTCCTCTCCAACCGAGTCCAGCAGCTCTCTCTATTTATCTGTGATAATGGTTTAGATATCCCTCAGATGCCGTCAGATGATAACAAGACATTATCGGATATCTTGCGAACCCTAGGACACCTTCAGCCCACACCCACACAAGGAGGAACAGCCGGCGAGAATGGTGCTATAGAGGAATATCCGGACGCTCGATATCTGGATCAGAGGACTGAAACCCCTGGGAGCGCAGTAGCACGAGAATCAAACGTGCACGAGATACCTTATTCAGAACACGCCCCGGACAGCCCGCTCCCGGCAGTGCGAGGCTTACTCGAACTTGCTAACGCGGCAGGTAATACGGGCGGCATCATTCAGAACACCGCTGCCTGGGACTGGAATATGGCGGCTGAAACTATGGCTCAGGGGCACATGATGCGCCCAAGCTGCGTCCCAACAGACTCTGCTCCGCATGGCTTCTCCAGAAACGTCCCGACTACCCCGCAACAGCAGTCCATCTCCGGCGGAGTACCGAGCTGTCCTTCGTTGGAGGACGATGGCATCAGCTCCTCTGATTGTGTCGACGAACTGGTAGACCAGCTGTCGGATCGAGTGGGAACTCTCCACATCAGACCAGGTGGCCACATCCGCTTCTACGGATCGACGTCGAACTTCAACCTCCTGGAGTCGCCGGCTTCGGATGTCAGTATGAACGTTCATCGGACTATCCGGAATGATGGTGTCGAGCATTTGCATCGCCTTGGGGTCAACAAGGAGGTTCCAACCGAGATAGAGGACCATCTGATGAATCTTTACTTTACCTGGCAGGACCCATCGTTTCATGCCGTCGATCGCCAGATGTTCGAGGATGCAAAAGTATTATGGTGTGATAAGAGGGAGGAAACGTCATACTACTCAGAAGCGCTAAGAAATGCCATGTAAGTCAAGGGCGTACTCTCTTTAGTGGTCGCGAGCTAAACTCGGATGGAAAGTTGCTCTCTGGGAGCTGCCTTCGATGCTCGACATCATCCGGCATTCGTCACATTCCCTAGGTCCCTCGCCGATTTCTTCGCTGACAGAGCAAAGGCACTTCTGGAAATAGAACTGGACTCGCCTTGCGTCGCTACTATCCAGGCCCTAGTTCTCTTGAGCGCACACGATATAGGATGCGGCAGGGATGCCAGGGGGTGGCTCTTCAGCGGTGTGTCGTTCGCTCGTCGATGAGAGACTACCTTAGGCTTTAGCTGACCTCTCTCGCGTTAGGTATGGCAATGCGACTATCCTTCAACCTGGCGTTGCATCAGGACCTCAAGCCTTATGTCGCCAAAGGAGCAGTAACAGCAGCTGAGGCTGACCTGCGTCGAACGGTCTTCTGGGCCGCCTTTGTTGTGGACCAGTGAGAGAACTTCTCAACACCTACGATTCTGGTCATGAATCCTGACTGTGTGGCATAGTGTCTGGAGCTTTTACCTAGGTCAACCATTCCGGATGTCAATGAAAGGCGTCAGCCTCGAAAAGCCTGGTTCAAAAATCCATTTGGGGCTACCTAGACAGTGGACCCCTTATGTGTCCTCGACCGCGGCGCAGACTTTCACCCCTATGGTCGATTGTGTAGAAGAAGTCTGTATGTATCAGGTTTTACTCTTTGAGGCCATGGCACCTCTGAGCGACACCCTGTAAGCTTAAGAACATCTGAGAGAGTAGATGGTCACTATCTAACAACCTTGTCACTCTCTTTAGGTATGGCAGCACGACAACCTCGAGGAGTGCTCTGCAAGAACTTAATGCTCAGACCGTTACGAAACTTCAAGACTGGAAGGAAAATCTTCCAGTTGAGCTACGCGTGGAGCTCGACAATCGCGAAGCTACTTACTTACCGCATGTCATCCTGCTTCAGTAGGCTACTTTCCTCCCCCACGCATAATGCACTTTCTCTTCCTAACACGCTCGATTTAGCATGCAATACTATCAAAGCGTCATCTACGCCTACCGACCCTGGATGTCAAAGAGCCACATCCACTTACAGCGGGCTCCAAGCGCCGACCACGCGCGGAAAATGTGCATGGACTCGGCGAGCGCCATAGCACAGCTGCTACGTCTCTACGAAGAGCGATACACCTTCCGTAGGATCAATATCCAGGCTGTGGCAATCACCTTTTCCGCCGCGCTGCTACTTGTCTTCGCCACCGTCTTGTACTACCGGCAGGAAAGAGAAGACCAGATCCTGGCTGACCTGAACGTGTGCTTCCGAGCACTGGACGAGCTGGCCCCCTCTTGGGACACTGCTAAGCGGGCTCGTGACTTCCTCATCCGGTTGCAACGGCACTGGGAACGGCAAGCGAGGTCGAGCAGTTTGGCTACCGTGCACGATGATGCTGGCTCTACAAGGTCGGGCTTTTTGGCCGCGAAGAAACGGCCGTGGGCGTCGACCCAACCCAGTGACGAGAACAATGAAAGCAGGCCCTCGCGCTTCCGTGATGAGACAGCCACATCGTTGCAGAGGGAATACTGGTCCGACAACGGCATGGCGACCAACTATAGCCCAGCAGCCAATTTTGGGATGCATATTGACTTCGACTGGATGCTTGCTGCGAGTATGGAGGGCATGCCCGGGAACTGGGGCAATGTCTTTTCAGTGCCGTCAAGCCCTGGTATTACCAATTACTCCCAATACCCAATTCGATGAACAAACGCGTTTCTCATCACTTAGCCTGTTGCTCTGGTTTAGATTTATACTGTTCGGCTTGACTTTCAGATAAAGTTAACCAGGCTTGATAATTACAACGAGATAGACCCCAGACGGTAAAGGCCTAGCCATCTCTCTCGTAAGGAGCAGATAGTCTTCGAAATCGTCGATTATAGCACGATATAGCCTGGCAAAACACTGGCTATCCTTCGTCGTCGTTGACTGTTGAAAGGACAGCGGACGTGTTGAGGGTCCATAACTCAACGCGTCTTGCTGTACCTACCTCTTTATGTTTACTTGTACAGCGTTATTATCGTCGTGTACCGGTTTAAATAAAATGTTATTTTGTAGCGGCATGTTACTAATTGGTCGTATGATATTGATAGAAAATATCTCTTGATCAGAGGTCAAAACGGATACGTAGGTCGTAGTCAGGAACCAAGGTGAAACTCAGTGCATTGACTATTGAGTATGGCAGAGACAACTAAAGTAAGAAGTAGGATACAGGAGACCTGGAATCTTTATACACACCACTGTGCACTCAATTGAGTCACTAAATAGGCTCCTACTAAGTCATCTTATAGGCAGCAGTGGATAGCCCAATAGGCATCAGTGTCACATGTAGAGTATGTGCTTGAAGTCCATATATCGGTAAACAATATCTACTGACACTCATAGTTCAATCTGGCTAGTTTGATTTTATTCCTTAAAATAAGGAGAAATCCGGAGGGAAAATATATCAGAGAGCAGCCCTAGCTATCCTTTGGCCGGTCTCATCAAACCAAATCTTATGCCCTGTTCTCAGGGACTCCTGTAGCGCACTGCCAATCGTTACCGCTTGAACTGCACTAGCTAACTTCATAGGTAGCTTAGTGTTATCTAGGCAACAAGCTGTAAATTCGTTTGCTTCACATACAAACGCTTGCTCAAACCTATCGTAATAATGAGTAGGAGCCTCCCTACGAATTCCCGTGGGCCCGTGAATATTTACTAGGTTTAGCTGTGGTTGCATATTGATAGTTAATTTCCCATCGGTCCCGATAATTTCTGTCGTATCTTCTTGACCTGCCGACATCATTCTAGAACAATAGAGATAGGCAATTTGGCCGCCATAGAACTCGATGATTCCAACGCCATTGTCAACGTCGTTGTGTTGCCGGAGGACTGGTTGAACAGCCGTAATGCCACTTGCAACTATCGATTTCACTCGACAGTCCTGACCAAAAAACCAAAGAGCAAGATCTATGTCATGGATTGAGCAGTCAACAAAAATGCCTCCAGAGAATTCTGCGTAGGCCACAAAAAATCCGCTGGGATCCAGCTTGTCGCACGTCTGGCTACGCAGTACGGACGGACGACCGATCAAGCCGGAATCCATCTTACTCCACGCGTCGCGATATGATGTATCAAAGCGGCGCGAAAATCCGCACATTACTTTGAGATCGGGCTTATTCTGTGCAGCTTCGAGTACCGACTGAGACTGTTGACTTGGAATTAGCTGACCGCCTAAGAGCTACGGACAGAATTTTGCCTACAATCTCCACGCTTGTAGAAAGCGGCTTTTCACATAAGACATGGAGGTCGGCTTTGATGGCTTTGATTGTCTGTTCAGCATGAACCGTGGTTACAGACGCTATAATGACTGCTTGCAAGCCTTCATGCTTCAGCATCTGGTCGTAATCCTTGTAAACCTGCACCCCAAAGGGCTCGAGGTTCAGCTTAGCCCACTGGAATTCGATCTCATCTGGCGTGCTTGCCGCGACAAGCTCTGCGCGTGGAGTACGTTGGAGGAAGTTAATGGCATGGCGTTTCCCCATACGACCAAGGCCTGCACAGGCAATCTTGAGTTTTGCAGCTCCCATTGTGACTGCTAGAGAAGCTGCTGGAGACTCGGCCGATTTTCGTCACCGCAGTAGTAGGTAGTTTGCAGCCCTTTGTCAATCAAGGCGGACTGGAATAGAAGGAACAATAATTCTTGCTTTCTATTACCAATGCTGTCGATAATTTATAAACGTAGGAAGAGGCGCTGTACCATTTTTATGGGGGAAGGTAGCAGCGATTTTCTGCGGAACTGCTAGAACCGAACTTACATAAAGCTCGGACATTAATTCCGATCACCCTCTATTCACCAGGTAAGAGAGTGAAGCGAGGATATGAGACATAATGGTTTGGATACGCTATACTACTATTGTCAGAGTGTGCTAGGCTCTTCCTTGCATCTCAGCGCCGGTGTCGGTTCATATTCCGATGTGGGGTTAGGAAACCATTAGGTACTGATTTACTACGGACTATCTAAGTACCGTACAGACTTAGCTAAATACCATACACTTTTTCTTTTTCGAATAGGAATATTACATATGATTCTATCAGGCTCCAAGTATTCTGGAAGCCTTTTTGAAGATAGTTATAGTTACAAAATAGAATAATTAGGGTTAGGATTGGTTTAGATTAGTCTTGAGCGGTTTGAGGGCTGTCTAACCCTCTATATTGGTATATCATTTAAAACTTAAGTGGTGTTCTTGGTTAGGTGTTAGGCTAACTCAGGCATAGAATGGCATTTAGCTAAATGTGTACGGTATTTAGATGTCCCTTTTACTACTGTGTATCAATATCAGCTGGCCCAAGGGATCTCATACGCGGATAAAACTTAATATTATTCGTAGTCTTCTGTCCCGTCAGATAATGCCTTGAAAGAGATGTCGAGAAGGGCAAGAGGCCGGGTCTGAGTCGTCATTCAGAGTCTTGAGTGTTTTCCCGCCTCATAGCAGCTTGTTACTAAATCGGCATCTCATTTTTCTTTCGCCGGCTGGCTAGTCATATTTCGTCCTTGTTCTAAACTCACGTACACTCAGGGCCTCACGCCAATGGCTAGACCGTGCTCAGCGTGCCGTTCTTGGCGTATGTTCCTTACATGATCAATGGCAGTATAGGGGCTTCTGCTTAAATAGACTCGCCATTTTGGTTGTCTGAATTTTCATTCTGCATCGCATGTATATATTTATATGAGTCGTCATTCCTCTTTCGATATCGTGGAAGAACTCAGGCCTCAGAATCCTCCACTATCCTATGCAAAATATTCAATACATGCTGCTTATCCCAGTTCTCCTGCAGAGCTCTTAGTACTGTCTGCTGCTGAGTCTCTGGTGCGAGACCTCCTGGAGCCGGAGACCTTCTATCAAGGTTTGTTGGGAACGGATATCCGTCAGCAACAGCAGATACAAATGCTTTGACTCCATAACTCAAGCCCTCGCTATCATATTTCTGTTTCAGTGTATTCCAACACTGCTCAATCAAGATGAGGCTGTCTATCGTCTCCATCGTCTTTCCAAAGGCGCTGCTGATCTGCATTAGATTGGCTTTCCTGATGATATCTAGGCTTTGGTTGCTACCAGCAGCATGAAACAATGCAGGGTTGAAAAAGATCCCATCTCCCATCTTCAAGGGCAAGCTAACGTATTTCGATAAGAAATACTCATTAAACTCGGGAAGGCGATATGCCATGAAGCCCTCTTCGAAGCGCTGGCTAAACGGAAGCAGCCTTGTAGACCCTGTCCCGTCAGGCATATCGCTATGAGCAACGGCACCCTGCAATGTGAGAAATTGACTAGCAATATGCATGGCTTTTGGGTAGCGCGCACACTCCTCGGTGGTTTGGAACCCTAAATGGTAGTCACGATGTGCTGTCTGCGCATCGCCGCCGGGCCGCACGATATTGACTTGTGAAGTGACACGGTAGCCTGGCCCCAGCCATGCCTCGCTCACGAGTGCTAACCAGTGGTTGGAATAGTAGTCGACGAAAGAAACTGGGTCCTGAAGACCGTGTTTGCTGAAAGAATTCCATATCCTATCATTCTTTCCATGGTGCGCAAAGTGATCTCCTTTAGAAGATGAAGACCTCTCAGCGTCGATTATCTTCTGAAAAATGCTGTTCGCTTTTTCTAAAGGCGCTGTATCAAAATACATATGTCGCAGAACAAAAACACCTGGTCCCGAGAGTAAGATATGGTGCCATTCATCCTGCAAAGAGGTAGCAGTAGCCGGATCGTTAGAATCAAAGTTGAGGAGGTCATAGATTGGCACGTTAGATTCAACTGCCGCAGAGAGCGGGTATTGCTCAGTTAAAGTTTCTTCGGAGCACAGCTTTTTGAAAGCAGTTAAAGAGGGTGGCCGGTTAATCGAATATAGTCGAGGTGAAACTGCCGTTGACAGCGCGTCCCGTGACTTCGAAATCATTCTGGCAGACGTAAATCGTCGGTAGAGCCTGGAAGACTTCGATCTTGTCCGAGTTCTTGCAGCTTCAAGAACGAGATAAGGACAGCCTTATTGAGGTGAGGTTTCAGTCCCAAGCCATAGCATGTATACACCCGTAGGAAGGTGGCTTACCTCTATGGCTATCTTTTTCTTTGGAATTTTCGCGATGAGTTAAAAATAAAAATGACGAGGAAGACTTTGTTGGGCAGGATTTATCGGGCGATGCGCAAATACCCGACTCAACGATGGGTTGCGGCTAAGTCGTTAATACACCCCACTCCGGAGGGAATTCCGAGGTTGTAACCCTTCGCCCATACACTTTTGACCTGGCCAGGAATCGATTGTAATGGCACATATGATGCTGGATGAGAGCAGCCCTTTGGTATAATGCTAGGGTTGAAATATCAGCCTCACGTGTGTTAGATGTTTCTAGCCTCCAATCCGTTTTTGTTCTCTTTTGTGGCGCCCACTTTCAACTTTGAGGTGGGGTTCGGGAAATGCTCTCCGTGATCACCCGTATGTTTTAACTCTAGGTTCATAATCGGTCGTGGCAAGAGACTTTACGTCAGTTCACCTGAAAATTATAGGCCCATCAAAGTTCATCGTCGGTTCTCAGACTAGTAGAGAGGTTCGGAGAACGATATCCGGACGCTGCTTGTTCAATGTGCTTCATAAGTTGTATCCTTATAAATTGTGCTTCGACGTCTTGCAACTGCCCATCAAATTTAACCTAGCTGAATGTAGGTATACTCTATTACTTCAATTTCACTACCAAAAATGGCAGCCGCTGTTCTCCAACCACGTCCGGTCAATCTCGAATCGATGTCTGACAGCATCGATGCTGTGAACATCGTTAAAGGAAATTTCATAACAGACGACTCTCTCTATGGAGAATCCGATTTTGACAGAGAGAAGAACAAGTCTACTTTTCGTCAGTTCGAAGACGCTCGTGATGGCGTGAAGAATTTCTATGCTACACAACACACGCTTCAAACCGTCGCGTATAACCTCAAGGCGCGCAATGATTTCAAGAATAAGACTCGTGCAAACATGACCGTCTGGGAGGCTATGGAAAAGTTGAACACATTTATTGATGAATGTGATCCGGACACTACCCAGTCCCAGATGACACATTTACTTCAGTCCGCTGAAGCGCTCCGTGCTGATGGCAAACCCCGCTGGATGCAACTTGTGGGTCTTATACATGACCTTGGCAAGCTTTTGTTCTTTTTCGGTGCTCAGGGACAGTGGGATGTGGTCGGCGATACATTTCCAGTCGGTTGTGCTTTTGACGATAAGATTATTTTTGGGACAGAGTCATTTAAGGACAACGATGATTACAAGAACGAAATATACAGCACCAAGTTCGGGATCTATTCCCCTGGCTGCGGATTGGATAACGTGATGCTTTCATGGGGTCACGACGAATATCTCTACCATATTGTCAAGGATCAATCCAAAATTCCTGCCGAAGGGTTGGCGATGATCAGATATCATTCGTTCTACCCGTGGCACAAAGAAGGCGCATACCATGAGTTGATGAACCAACATGATCAGGAAATGCTCAAAGCTGTGCGGGCGTTTAACCCCTATGATTTGTATAGCAAGTCAAATGAAATCCCGGATCCCGAAAAGCTAAAGGTTAGACTTTTTTTCTTCTAACGCTCATTTAATATCAATGGCAGCGCTCGCTAACCATGTTTCATCACTCAGTCGTACTATCTGGAACTCATCGATGAGTATTTTCCAGAAAAGATTCTTAGATGGTAGTGCACCTTGAGGGCCCAATATGTTCTCCGTGACCAGTACGAAGTCTGGGGGTTGCATGTGATATCCTTCAAATAGCATCAAGATGCGACAGTCATGACCCAGTCTTGTCTCTGGGGGTGGGGGGTTATCTTGTGGTCGCCAATTAATTTAGATATCCATGCTTCAGAGGGTCTTTCACTCTGTACGAAATAGTTCGTGGCCAATCTCGGACCTGAGATGGCTGCATAGTCGTTCTTTGGAGAAAATAACTTCATTTTCAATCAATTTTTGTCTTTAAAATTTAAGTTTATTCACAACCTCGTATTCTAGTGTGCCCATCCCAATTCCTCTACTCCCTGGCTCATAGTTCAATTCTTGTTGAAATATAACTTGGCGCCAGTAACTAGGCTACGCTGCAGTTCTTGAGCAATAATGACAGCCTTAACTGAACTTCGAAGATTGATCGGCGAAAATTTGTTCTCCAAGCAGCACGCCGTGAACTCTCGAGCCTCAGTGACGAAGGCGTCCTTAAAGCGCTCATAGTAATGCTACGGAAGCTCGCGCCTGACATGGAGGGAATCATGAATTTCGACATAGTTCTTTCGCCCATGCATATTGACTCTCAAAGAGCCTCTTCCACAAATTACCTCTGTAGTGTCTTCCTATCCGGCAGCCATCATGCGCGAGCAGTATAGAGACGCAATTTTACCACCGAAAAGCTCCACTGTCGCGGTCGCGTTGTCTTGGTCTTTGTTCCGGTCTAGCCCGGCATGCACAGCTGTTACTCCAACAGCCTGCAGGCTCCTGATCCGACAATCTTCCCTGAAGAACCAGAGAAACAAGGTCGTGAATAGCACAGTCGACAAATATACCGCCGCTGGGCTTAGCATACTTCCAAATGATGCCTACCCACTCTGCCAAGGCCAGCAATGCCAACTCGGAGCTTCTGGCTGGGCATGTTGAGTGAGAAAGAGTAGATTAAGCGTTTATCTCATCGTTTATCTCATCGTTTACCTCACAGAACAGACAGTTATTAATTGAAGGGGTCTTTAAATACAAAACCCATTAACCTAGAAGATCGGGCTACAATAGGCCGTCGAGTGTTATACTTCGGGGAGAGATTAATCGGGACTGGGAATCCGAACAAATTCGAGAGCTGAATGCATTCTTGAGGAACCATAAAAGTTATGCGCAAAGGGCTATTCAACCCGTGTGGGTTAATTCCTTTCTCACAATACAAATGAATCTGATCTCAATTAATTTACGGCATTTTACTAAATCCGACCACACATATTAACTAATTACCAGATCCGACCATTTACAACTTAAAATTGTTATAACTTAGCCATTTCTTAATGCTTTTAAATAAAAATTTCCGGCTGGCTGAACGTTATAGGGCCGAGGAGGTTCAGGTTCAGGTTCAGGTTTAGACCCAGGGGGTTGCCAGCGTGTCGCCAGCGCGATGCCTGTGTCCCACTTTGTCTAGTATCACCAGGCTAGAAGGTTGAGTTCTAGCAGGGCAGCAACGAAACCCTAGCGCCTCTCTAGCGCTTTACTAGGACAACTAACTTTACAGCATGTGGGTTTTTATCCCGCCTCGGTAGGGTTTTACTACATGAACATTATGTATTATTAGAGGTTCCAGGTGCTATATAGCCTAGGTAGTAAGAATATTATTATTATTATTATTAAATAAAATAAAAATACAGGCTTGTAGTATCATATATGATAAATATTTCAGAATTCAAAGGAAGCCTCTTACTAATTCTGTAGATATTAAGTTCTGCCCCTATTATACCCCTAACCCAAGTTCTCTATAACTGTTAATAAATTAATTAATGCTACTTAGGTATTTATCACACATAATACTATGAGCTTATATTTTAAATTTTATTTAAAAGCATTAAGAAATGGGTTGGTTATAACAATTTTAAGTTGCAAATGGTTGGATCTGGTAATTAGTTAATTTGGGTCACGACCCGGATTCAGTAAATAACTGAAATGTGTGGTCGGATTTAGTAAAATGCCGATTAATTTAGCCAGCATCACATGATGCTGAGTCAGACTACCCTGGGGTTCCTGTTGTGTCCCGGAAGAACATTCTCAAAGTTGCCCTGGCTGGGCAACGCATACCGTATAATTATTCGCGCACGATGGGAACGCTCTGTCCAGAGCGCAAGTTCTAACCACTCCTTCAGGTTTCATTGTCCAGAGTACCCCGGGTGCTTTTGAGGCAACTTAAGAGGGACTCGGGATTGATTTGCCGATGTGTAAATGCTCTCTACGGTCTCCTGGTCATACTGCTTACTCCCCACTTATCCCCCGCATCTCGGCGTGTTGGAGGTATCAGAGACATCATCTCATCAAAACACAAGAATTTGACTGAATTTGAACATAGCAGTGCCAAAATGCCTCCTGAAAAGGTCACGAAGAGGAGGCATGCTACGATGGCTTGCCTCGCCTGTCGCGAGAGCAAGGTAAAGGTTAGACCCCCCCCCCACACCCTGATTCGGAAAGGATTTCTAACAACTAACAGTGTGATGGTGGGAGGCCGTCATGCTGGAATTGCGCACACAGGAGTCGTGAATGTCGCTACCAGTCTGTCGATAAAAGAAAGTAAGTGCAGAGCTCCGCTGTATCTCTTCTGTATGATCGCGAGGCTCTGGGAAGAGATAGCTCTTCTGCTATGTCAATATAAGCCGCGTTAACACAAGGTGCTGCAGGCTCCCCCTTCGCATCGCAATCGAGTTGCTATCAACTAGGGTTGATCAGCTGTGTTGCTTTATCCGTTCCAATGGGCTCCAGCCGCCACCGATGCCAAAGGAGAGGGACTCGGCGTTGACAAGAATCTTGGAACTACTAGGGCTGAGCGAAATAAATTCAACTTTGGCACAACATACCAACTGCGAAACAATAGGGTCGGCTTCGTCGCCGATTCCTCTCAACCCCACCACAGCAAGCCAAGTAGAGAAACTGATCCTCCGCCATCTAAGGAATTACCTGAAAACAGATATACAGATGCTATGCAGTCTCAGTCACTGTCTTCTTTGCCCGCTACTGCCTACGGCGATACTCGTACCATCGTGGCCGGGGTAGGCCGAAGCGCACAAAACAGTAGCTCGAGGAGCATCATGGAATGCTGGGATTGGGATATTGGTTTGGGGACATATATTACGCCAAACTCTTCAGACGTTCACTGCCTTTTCGAAACAACATCGCCAAGTGGTACTCTTGGTACGTCCTTCGAAGAAATCCCCGAGCCACTTAGCCCGGAGCCCAGCGACAATAACTCTACATTTGTGGAGGATACTAGTGATTCGGAGGGCATAGACAGTCTTACCGACGAACTATCAGATAGGGTCGGCACTTTACGAATAGGACCAGGAGGACAGACTCACTTTTGTGGCCCAACATCGAATTTCAATCTGCCAAACATGCCGATTTCAGACACCTTCGAGTCATATCGCAAAGCTAAACATGATGTATTACAACGTTTAGATCGCCTAGGCTGTAACATAGAGATCCCCGCCTCCCTTGAGGAGCATCTGATCAACCTCTATTTCAGCTGGCAGAATCCCTTTTTTCATGTGGTCGACCGAAGGATATATGAGGAGGCCAAGGTCAAATGGCTGGATATGAAAGACACCCCATTTTATTCGGAAGCACTCAGAAATGCAATGTAAGTACTTGCTTTGTCGCCAGACCGCAGGGAATGCAAGTAGTCTAATCTAGTCTGACAGGTGTGCTCTTGGTGCTGCTTTCGAGACTCGCCATCATCCAACCTTTATCACATTTCCAAAGTCTTTTTGGGGATCGTGCAAAGTCACTCCTCGAGATCGAACTGGACTGCCCGTGTGTAGCGACAATTCAGGCCATGGTTATTCTTAGCAGCCATGAGATTGGAAATGGGACAGATGCTCGCGGATGGCTCTACAGTGGTATATTGCAACATGACCTTTCCGTTCCCGAATCTATTTAACATTCACCCAGGAATGGCAACACGACTCGCTTTTGATCTCGCTCTGCATCTTGATATGTCTGCCCATGTTTCCAGTGGAGACATCACTGCTGCTGACGCTGACCTTCGTCGAACGGTCTTCTGGGCAGCTTATACCGTTGACCAGTCAGTATTCCACATCCATATCTCTAGCGCTAACGCTTTATATTCTGACGGAACATCTATCTAGGCTTTTGGGATTTAGCCTTGGTAGACCTTGCCGCACCAACATGGAGGATGTGACCGTGGGCAAGCCCGATCATCATGCGAGTCAATGGGCATCCGCTAAATGGGCGCCATATATTTTCCCCAACTCCGTCGATGTCGACGCTGGTTTATTAGATTACACAGAAGCTGTGAGTCAGCAGCAGGTCGCACTCTGTGAGCTCATGGCTCCGTGTGGATACATTCTGTAAGATCCAAGCTTACAAGGAGAGTGGAAATAACATCTCTGACAATATTATGCTTTTTTCTGCCCAGTTATGGAACGTCACACTTCTCCAAGACACTGCTACAGGAGCTCAACGCAAAAATTGTTGCGAAGCTTCGACATTGGAAAGCCCAGCTCCCACCAGCATTACAGATCGATCTCAATGACCACAGCGCGACGTATCTTCCACATGTATTGCTCTTGCAGTAAGTGAGAGTCGCATTATATTTTTTGTGGCGAGCCTAATAGCTAAACTGCTCTTTTCAAATAGTATGCAGTATTATCAGAATATTATATATGCTCACCGACCCTGGATGTCGAAAAGCTATCTACAACCACAGCCACCAAAAGGACCAGGTTATCTACACGCTCGAGAGATGTGCATTCAATCCGCAATTTCAATCGCCAAGATTCTGGTCTTATACGAATCCAGATACACCCTCCGTCGAATTAACGTCAAGGCAGTCTCTATTACATCTTCAGCAATCCTTTTTCTTCTCTTTGCTGCCGTGTGCAAGTATCCCTCTCAGTCACATCACGATATTGCAGCCTTCCTGAGTACATGCTTCAGGGCCCTTGATGAATTCTCTCTCTCTTGGCAAAGTGCCAGGCGTGCTAAAGATCTCCTTGTGGGATTGCAGCAACAATGGGAGATTCGGACACGCTCCAGCAAGATTTTACGAAGGCCCAACCAGATTATGTTTTCTCCACACAAACGACCACGAGTGTCAAATCACCTTGATACCACGATCTCTGTGGACCAAGAGGGATTTCCAGTTGCGCGACATAACATGCGTAATGACTTTGATATTGATCCAGACCTGGACTGGATGCTCATGGCTGATGCGCAATTTCTGCCCGACCCCTCTGCTTGATGAAAATCAGAATTCCTTAACCCAAAACTCCGTGATTCCATATCCAGAATATGGAAGCATGCAAACGAACTACGGAGCTAAGGTGTATATTAATGCTCTACGACGGTAGCACCAGTAACGAGAAATGCTATATTATCGTCAGCCAACGGATCGTGGACTGTGGATGTGTAGACTATACCCAATTCTATTGGTTATCCGGAAGAACGTACTACAATGCACCTCGCACGCAATGAGCTGCACGAAGTCTAAAGGCAGCGTGTATTTCGCGACACAAGACCATTCTGGGTCAAGATATCATCACAGAGCCATGAACAGACTAGTGGCCTCCCTTAAAACCGAGCATTCAACAACGTCCGAATGATGAAGGGTCAATTAAGTGGATGTATTTGAATTCCATCGCCCTTGACAAATACACAAAACAATCTTCATCTGATATTATATCAGCATGTCCACGGTCAACAACTCATTGTATTCAGTCTTTGCGCTGTTGCTCGCAGGCCCATAGTCATATCCTCGAATAATCTGTGTCTCCCGGAATGCACCATACCCAAAGTTGAGACACTTTCTACATTTACTGATATGATGAAACGGGAGGATTCGTGTTCGGGAAGATGACCGTTATCTTTCCAGCTGTGTAGGCTGTCCATATCGATATGGGACAGGAGGTTCTACGACAGGCAAATGGCTACAATGTTGGTATGCTTCTAATGCAACGAGGCAGAGTATCTATTCATTTAGTCGGAGAAATAATAGTAGACAGAATAAATCCCTCGGTACTGTTTAAATAGATTGTAAATCTGACGGAAGACATTGAACTTTGGCAAACGTATATCTGGACCGCGACCCTGGATACGAGTGCTTATCTAAATTAGCCTCTTCAGTTCGGAGGACCAGGCTTTTCTCAAAGCCTGCAATCTCGACCTCATCGAACTTTAATCGCGATGTCAGACTTCCCAGCGTCTGAAGGTCTACAAACGCGGGCAAGTTTCGCAGCTTCCTTGTAGGTCATGCTTGAGCCCCCATCGTATTTAATTTCGAAGACTCGGTCAAGCCTCTCTAGAGATAGTCGAGCGGTCTCAACGTAGAAGGAGTGGACAACGGGTACAAAGCACATATAGAAACTTACTAATGGTGAGTATCCCCCCCCCCAAAAATGCCTTAGTCGTAGCCAAAGAGGAGGGAAACAGCCCGTGAAGCAGCCGTAATGGCTGCAATAAGGAGGTTGCCTTGAAAGTTAGAAAGACCATAATGTCAACTTTTCAACATGATGAGCCGATTTATGAAAGCGGAGGGCTAAGGAAGGTAAAGAAGACAGAAATATCGACCTCGCGAGGAAGAGCACGCAGTTATATATATATACATCTTTTCTCCACCGCCAACCCGCCCTCCCCATTATAAGCCTCCACACACAATTGCCGAATAGGGGAGGACTGCCTAGTGAAGGAAATGCGGAGAGTAACTGTGCTGCCCCGCACAGTCTAAGCTAGGAGAAGCGCGGGATATGAAAGTGTATGCTAACTTTAAACCGGCTCTCAAATAAGTCCGGGGAGTATTTCCGAGCGAATATTCGGAATTACCAAGAGCTGCCGGCAGCCATATCCGGACTTCAATTACCTCCAACTATTGCCTAAATTGCTGAATGAGAATTCTTAATTTATTATTCTCAGAGACAGTTGCTCATACGCCTTCGGCCTCTGTCGCCCAAGAAAATCATGCTCGACAACAAGTTGGCGATTGCGAGCGTATCGCTTGGTCAACATTCTTCACATACTCTGCCTCATAAAATTGTCGCTGCCGCTGAGAATGGATTTTGTGGATTGGAAATCACCTTTCCTGACCTTGAATTATACTCAAATAGTCTATCAATCCCAATGCTAGATACGGCACGAGAGGTTAAGGGTCTTTGCATGGCACATCGAATTCGGGTAATCGCTTTGGTGTCCTTCCAGAATTTCGAAGGCCACCTCTCCCCTCTCGATGAGAGACTTAAAAAGGCCGAAAGCTGGCTTGCAATCGCTAGAGCTATTGGAGCGGAGTATCTTCAAGTGCCTTCTACGTACGATCGCAATATAAATACCGACCATGAAGTCATTGTCTCTGAGCTGCGCGAGCTTGCTGATCTGGCTGCGGCACCCGAACCAGCGATCAAAATCGCATACGAAAACCTGGCATGGTCATCACATTGCACGCTCTGGCAAGAAGCATTACGAATTGTCCAGGAAGTGGATCGGGACAACTTTGGCCTTTGCCTGGATAGCTTTCATCTCAGTACCGCACTCTGGGCGGACCCGTTCACCTCATCTGGGCGGCAACCAAACGGGGCTCAGAGGCTCGAGGAATCTTTACAAGACTTCTTAAAGAATTGTCCATTAGATAAGATCTTCTATGTTCAACTGTCCGATGGCGAGATCCTGGATCCGCCGTACTCCGAATCACATCCGTGGTACGATCCAGCCTTGGCTGTCGGCCACGTCTGGTCAAATGAAGCCAGACCGTTTCCACTTGAGACGGGTTACGGTGCATATATGCCCGTGCAATCCATCGCAAAGGCATTCCTGGTTGATAAAGGCTTCTCGGGCTGGGTGTCTCTAGAAACATTTGACAGGCGGATGCGAGAGGAAAAGAATGACCCAGTCCGAAATGCAAGACGAGGAGCAAAGGCGTGGAGGCATCTTAGGGAAAAGTTAATAATGGATAACCCTATACCCCGCGTTGGTAGGCTTTAAGGGGACCAGCACTTTTTATTGGGAGAGTATTAGTAAAACTAAAAGGCTTATAGACCCAACCCATAGCGCAATCCGACTTAGTTGATTATAATAAGTGTAAGGGTGTTACCTTGAAGGTTGGAGAAGGCCATGATGCCACCTCGTCAAGCATAATGTTTTAATTGTTAAGGGGCCGGTTTTTGCCCCGGTTTCTGCAGGGAGAGAGAAACTAGATCATAATTCCACTACACAGTGTGACTCTCCACACAATCCCCGCAAAGTGGAGGATCGCCCGGAGGCCCCGCATTATCTGAGACACGGCAAGATTAATCTATAATATGTTCGGGAAGGTGTCCGAGCCGAGTAATCGGAATCATGAAAGGCGGTGACGGGATTTGTTCCGGCCATTCGGTTAGATCCCAATGAGCCTTTGGTCAGAACTTCCAAGTCATTACGATTGGTGGCTACGACCTCATGTATATAAGTCGATGAAGGACCATCTCCCTCCCTCACCTTCCCCTCCATACTTGCCTGAAACAATCATTTGGGCTTCATCAATATGTCATCTCGCGCCGAGATCGTCCCGGCAGATCAGCCACCGAGGACACACTCTTTTGCTGCGTCCCAAAACAAGACTAGCCATCTCGAACATGGTCACTTGGTCGTGAGTCCTCGAAGTTATCTCGGCGTGGAATAGTGCTAATCAATGGCCCAGGATGGGAACGTTATTGAAGCTGAAAATGAAGACAAGATGACCCCTTACCTGTTCTTCTTGATCGCTTCGGTCAGATCAGACGCCTACGAGCCTTTGTGACTCGACTGACAAACTCCAGGCGGCACTTGGTGGATTCCTATACGGTTACGACACCGGTGTCGTCGGTGTTGCTCTTCCTTATATTGGGACCGAGTTTGGTGGTCATAAACTCTCCTACTCTCAACAAGAGATTGCCACGGCGGCCACAACCATCGGGTCCATCTTCGGGCTGCCATCTTGGGCATGTTCGCTGACAGATGGGGTCGAAAGTTCTGCTTACTGGTCTCTGACTTGTTCTTTACCGCTGGTGCTATCATCATCGCATCGAGTTTCTCCCTCGGTCAGCTTATCGCAGGTCGTCTTATTCTTGGTGTCGGAGTGGGTGGTGCGGCTGTTATATGCCCGCTTTACATAACTGAGCTGGCTCCCACGGCGGTTCGTGGGCGGTGTGTCGGAACAAATGGCTTCTGCATTCCGTTCGGTCAGACGGTCGCTGTCGCCATTGGTGCCGGCATGCAGCATGTCAAGGGCAACTGGCGGATTCTCTTCGGTCTTGGTGTTGTGCCCTCGCTTCTACAACTCGCCCTCATGCATAAGCTGCCGGAGTCGCCTCGTGTTCTTATCCTTCGTGACCAGGATGACAAGGCTCGAGAGGTCCTCAAAACAATCTACAAGTTCGCCTCACCCGAGATCATCGAGCTCAAGTTGCGCATCGTTAAGGATCACATTGCCGCCACCACGGCTCTACAACGCTCAACCACCTTTTGGCAACGCTCCAAGAAGCTGTGGATTCACAAGCCGTACCGCCGTTCAATTTTCACTGTCAGCCTTATCCAGGTCTTTGGTCAATTCACTGGGTACAACACCCTTCTCTACTATGCTGGAACGCTGTTCGGACTCCTGGGTCTTTCCAATCCATCTGTTGGCGGTTTGATCCCCTCTATTACCAACACGTTCTTCCTTCTTTGTGGCATGGTAATGGTGGACCGGATCGGTCGCCGTGGGCTGCTGATGAGATTCGGTCCCATCATGGTCATTGGTCTCACTTGGTGTCTCGTCGCTTTCTACTTCATGTGCAAACCCACCGGGCACGTCCTCGTTGACGGCTACCAGTACCCCCAGAAAGACGTCACCCTAGTCATTGTCGGAATCGTCATCTTCGTGACCGGATTCGGCTCCACCTATGCACACCTCTGTTGGTATCAGTCCGAGTACCTCGCTCTCGAGATTCGTGCGGCGGGCAGTGCTATTAGCACGACCGCAAGCTTTACTGCAAATTTGATAGTTGCCGTGTCCTTCCTCAGCGAGTCCGTCTTCCGGTTGCAGTAATGGGCAATTTGGCTGACCTGATCACAGACTCGAAACGCTGACTCCCAGCGGGACATACGGTCTATACCTCTGCTTCATCATCATTGGGCTTGTGCTTGCCTACTTCTGCTACCCTGAAACGAGTAGGCAATGACCCCCCGAACTGTGGTGCGGCTGCTAATTTGCCTTTTCTAGAGGGCCTATCGGTCGACGAAGCATTCACACTCTTCAACGATGACTTCGGCGTCAAGAAATCAAAGGAGATGCGACGAGAGAAGATCGAAATGCAAAGGAACTACAACGCCGAAGGCCTTTATACGGGTGTGGCCGAGGTGATAGACAAAGGCGAAACTTCCCACACGGAGAATATGGACCTCGTCTATCCATCTAGTAAGAGTTCTATTTAAGTACAGAGCTCAAGTCAAGCTTTGGTTGGGTAGAGAACTGCACGGGGAATCTAATTAGTGCCTCGTTGGTCAGAACGAAAGTACAGTGCCTTACGTACAACGTGATAAACCATCAACCTTATGACACTTTCTCCGAGCCCGAGAGTCTTCTATGAGTGCAATCAAATTGGACTTCGAGAAGTTCTGTAGAGCCCTTTAAGTTAATTGAAATATACTAGAAGACCTTGTCGCCTGAAGAGTAGCGAAGGATATTTCGAAACCAGGTGGCAATCTTATTAAGCGTTACCCATAGCGCCGAATATCACAACCCTTCTTAGGCCCTTCTTAAGTTTGAATACAATCTTTATAAAGTCTTATCAAGTCAATTTAATTAGTCCAACAGTGGTTGACAGGATTACTTACACACGGGCCAACACTACTAAAATCAACAGGATAATAATATGAACGATATATTATAATTATACCACTATCTACTATTTGTTATCCCTAATAGGCTTACCACTATACTTTCGGACTAAGCTGTATCTTCTGGGTATATCAGCGATACAGTACTATATCTCCTCTAGGGTGATTTTATCCTATTCTTCTTGTAAAGCTGTCTTTATCTCTTCCTTACAAAATACCTATACCTTAACCTCTGCTTTATAATACTCCAAATCGCTTCAATTGGATTAAGATCAGGGCTCTAGGCAAGGTGGACAAGATTCTGGATATTATAGGCCTCCTTATACTATTATACAAGACCCCTTTTGTATATACTATAAGAAGGGTCTCTATCCTCTTATAATAGCTATAGTTTATTATCAATATAATATATTGACTCAATAGCTTGATAATATATAGGCAGTAGGCATTCTATATAATACTTTTAAGTCATAGCATTACCCTATACTTTGACTTCAACTGTATAAGGCTTATATGCTTCCCATTCTTTAACTCTAGTATTATACTCCTCCTCTAATTCTGTTTTTAGACAGCATCTAGGCTTGGGAGGAGGTAGAGGATACTCGACTTTATCTTCCTTGTTATTATAGAATTCTAGCTTCTCTGCTTTACTATACTAGCTAATCTATACTGTAATATAGAAGCATACCCTTTTAAGAGGTGGTCTCTCTTCAATATTCTCTGGTATATTACGCTTTCTATATTCTCGGGTGATTCTCCCTTAAGCTTGTAATATCGGATCAATATATAATTTATCTATAAAGACGATATGGTTCCAGAATCTATATAATAGATCATATAAGTGGTCTTATCTATACTAAGCCCTTATACCCTTATTTTTTATAGAGATCTGCTTCTTAACAAAAGTATACAAGTACCGCCTACCTCTATTAGTATATTCCTTTATCTTCTGCTATAATTGGCGCTTCCTAATAGGCAAATTATAGTATACAATCTGTACTTCATATAGCTCCTTTCAGACAGGATTTCTTGTAGGAGAGACTAGGACCTGGTATATCTCTTTAGTGACTTTAGACTTTATACCAAGGATAGTAGACCATGGCCTAGTATGTCTCTATACTAGGGAACCTAATTGATTGCATTGTTTTTCCCAATATCATACAGTGCCTTCAGAAATACTGCAATCATCAGTAATAGCTCTCCTTGATCAGGATCCGCTATAGTGCGCTAATACATTAAAATATCGGGCCTTCCTGCAAGTCGTAGCTTCTTTACCAGCAAGAGGTTCAGGGGATGGAGTTCTAAAGGGATTGAGTCGTGTTGGTGGTACTATTCTGTCAAGTCTTGAGGCTTGTTTACATCTTAATTAATCGCGGGATTATATTTTCGGTGTTGTTGGCCCGTGCGTAAGTAATCCTGTCAACCACTGTTGGTCCTTACCCGTGAACCTAAATTGAGCCGCATCAGCCTGAATATTCGCATTAAGTTGATTCCAAAGCCCTCTAATACCTCGCTCCCTTGACTGCCCAAAGCTTCCTGTTGCAACTAGCTCATTCTCAATCTGCCGATCGACCTCCTGTTAATTCTAAGCTTCATAATCTAGGTATGTATACATCTCTCCATATGTCCAGTTAAGGTCGCTTCTTCTAGAGTCTCTGTTTGAATATTAAACCTCTAAGCTAGTAAATATCTTCTATTCCGGTCACACCACCTCTTTGAGTAAGACTCTAGCCCTCCTGCAGTACGATATTGAGCTGACTGAACGTCTGGATGATCGATATGCCAGGCCTCTTTCTTAGCTAAACACGGCTTATAAAAAAGCTCAGATCGATCAGGCTAAATTAGCCGAGTATCAGGGCTAAGGCCTCTCTTATGCTTCTTAAGGTATGCCTTCTTCTCTAAGGGTTATATATGGAGCAGGGCTAAGTATATTGAGAAGGTTAATAGCTAAAAAGGATGCAGGCTACTAGGATAGTTCCCTTGAACCCGGATCAAGTTTTGTCAGAATTACATGTCCAATCCAGACGCCATCACCTCCTCCAGCACAAAATATCCCACGTCCTTAGGACCCTGAAACGCCGCATAACATTGCTGAATTACAGCTTTAAACTAAGGCTGTTCAACAGTTAAATTGGTATCGTACGCAGAGTCCTCCTACTCTAGATATTCAGGCAGTCAATCGGCTAATTAAGGACTACCAAATGGGTATGCATAATGCAACAATTCTTGTGGCCAAGAATAGGCAATTACGGGCCGTAAATACAAGGATACAAAAGAAGAGGACAAAGACAACAGTGCTTGTTGATGGAGGAGGGGTTTTAACGGGTAAAGAGGTTCTAGAGCGTCAAAATCAGTCTATAATTCATCTTGAACTGAGGCAATATAGGTGCACAGGTTGTAGTCAGGAATCAAGGTGAAACTCAGTGTTATATTAAGTGATGCAGAGACAACTAAAGTAAGAAGAGATTCAGGAGAACTAGAGCCTTTTATACTCAATACTATGCACTTAATTGAGTCACCAAATAGGCTCCCACCTGGTTACCTTATAGGCACCGGCAGGCAGCCTAATAGGCAGATGTGTAGTATGTGTAAATATGCCTGAAGCCCTAGGACCTAGTCAATAATTCATAAAGAGGTGGGAATTCAGGAAGTTGAACCACCGACACCGTCTGTATTAATACGTGCGCCCCAGACGTGTAGCATATGTAGATCATTAGAACATACTGCTGATACGTGCCTAGAGTGTTAATGAATTGACTGGTTTAATTAGCTAGTTAGTATTCAAAGTAGTTGAATTTTAATTAATATATATCGTAATGGTGGGGAATCTGACCAGCTTACTGATCTGACCAGCTTACGGATCAACTACGTTAACTATCTAAGAGAGGAAAGGTGGCGGGCATTTAACTGGTCCCTAAATTATCAACAGGAGGAAGATACTAGGAGAGCGAACGAAATATATAACCTTAATACTCTTCCTTGATCTCTATTGCCACTTCAACATTCACAAGGCGATATTAAAATCAATACTATATCTGATAAGATATACGGCTACTTACTAACTGCAGCCACTTATGTTTCGTATTTACTGGAAGCAGTCACATATTAGTGATAATTACCAGAACCAGTTTTTGACCTATTCTAGTCTGGGGCAAGTGGCACCTTAGACTGCTTTAGTACTTCTTAATAGCCTGAATTACTAGTATTAACTTAAGTACACTTCCATCCTAACGTGACGCGTTGTTTACTTTCTTAGGGTCTTAAGCTTTTCTGGTTCTACCACCATCACCATCACTGCCTCCACATACAATTGAAGCGATTGAAGCTATTCCCAACCACCTTTTTGACTACCTGACTGACTACCTGACCGACTACCTGTTCCACCATGGAGTCAATTGAAGAGCAGTGGAGCCCCATCTAAGCTCTACTAATATTCTGTCTGATTCATGGATGGATATGGCTAATGCTAAGGAGGCAGTGAAGATCTGGATACTTGACCGTGGCAAATCCTGGGATCAGGTTGATCATGATTATATTGATGATATATAGTGGAGTAATTTACAGTATGAACAATGGGTTCAGGATCGGGTGGTTCAATTGCGTCGATATCCATCAAGGAAGCGACAGCTTACTGTAAAAGCAGCTGCTTTAGCTAGGGAGTAGTTGCATTGATCACTATTTTATTGTACAGCTATAATAAGTATACTTAATGTAATATTATCAAGCAGGGCAATTTGTATATACTAAGGTTACTAGAATACCTTACTAGAATACCCGGAAACTGGTTCTGGTAATCATTACTAACATGCGACTGCTTCCAGTAAATACGCACATAAGTGGCTGCAGTTAGTAAGAAGCCGTAAGTTATATTTCACTAATTAAACTATACCTGGAAGTGATGTGCTGTCCTAACCGAAATCTCTTCACACAACCTCGATTCAAGTCTTTCTTCTCTTAAAGTCGTCGCTTATTACCTCCTCGCGGATTCAAGGAAAACTAGGCTGTCACCAGATAAGACCCAACTGGCGCGATGCCAATGTAGCCTTGACTTGTGAGGAAGATGCTTCGATCGATACACCGACTGGAGGCAAGGCGAATCCATGTTCCGCGTGTAGGAACAACTTGGTGAAGCATTTCTGGGATCACCACTTCGAGGGACGACGCGGGATGGTCGCCGGACACGGCTCGAAGTAGTATTTCGGAGAATTGGTGCAGCTCCGCTTGACTGAGAAACCCGAACTCTTTGTCGCTATCAGCCAGGTGATCTAATACAGAAAGCTGATTGATCAAATATAGCGCCTTGGGTCCATTGACGAGTGAGGCTTGTTCTCCCCACGAACAGAGTAAGAGTCAGAAAGTGGAGCCTATTTCCAACTGCATCCGGTCTTTGTTGCCGAAAGCATTCGCAACCATAATCAAAGATAGCGCCGTCGCCCGACTTTCTCGAGTATATTTGTATACGTCAAGAAGTCTTCCACGGAATTCTAAGAATGCCGCTATAATAGTAAAGTCAGGTTCTACGGGTAGAGGGGCAACATGAGTGAGGGTGTCGAGTTCCACGCCCTCTACAGACAGGACTTCGTTCTCCAAATACAGTGGCAGCGTATCTGATCCTCTCTCCAATAGAGGCCAAGCATCGAAATCTTCGTCAAAGAGACTGAGTTCTCGACTATCAAGTCTTGGACTATTTCTAGGGTCTATAGCCTAAGATCAAATATCACTAGAGCTAGGAAATCTGCATCCACTTGCCAAAGACAACGGAATTAGGCGTCCAAGGTGTTGCAGAATCAGCTTACTCAGATAGAGGAAGACGACCTTCGGCTCAGCTGCATATGTGACTAGCATTGGAAAATCAACTCCTGGAGGCTATGTTCTGTTTAATGATACCAAGGAGGGAGTACAATTTGTCTCTTTTATCTGTGACGGATAGTGATGCCGTTGCGAGCAGGAGATGAAAGAAGTAGGCAAGCAGAATTGACAAGTCGCTGTCACCCCTTGCATACTTTTTGATGGCAGGTCCCATTTTAACGGCGTCCTCTGGTGTATCCATGATCTTTTGACTTAAAATTAATTGCGAATGAGAAGGGAGCAAGGGTTGAAAACGGTTCCGGTACCTCAACGGTTTCCTCAGTGATATGCATTAGAAGTCCGTCCAGTTAAAAACCAAGCCCATTAGCCGCAGAAGCAGAGAGAGTTCGTACACATTCGCAAAATCCAGTCATTTATCTGAGCCGAGCATAATACACGATCGCCGAGCCATGGCAACTTCTTGAACTACCCAAGTTCTTGTGAGCCATAGGTGACTTGCTAGGAATATCATAGTATCCATCCAAGCAGAGATGTAGTCTTCGTACGAGATATCAAGTCTCAGCGTTTCAATTACAGAACGATCGATTACAATTTTCGCCGATAAGTCCTCAGCCAGATGCTCTTGTTTGTAAGCCAGCACGGCCTCTAGAAAGACTTTATGTGTACACATAATTCCTTTGTAATCATCAACGAAAGGCCCAAGCCAGATCATAACAAAATCTGCACGCCTGTAGACTTCCCCAATCAGACTAATTTGCGTCGCACCAGTCGTAATTATTATAGGACATGCAGGGTCGTTTTACGGCTGTACCAACACGAGTGGCAACCATATATAAATTTGCGTACCATAGCAGCCACAAGACTGATCGTGATTTCTAACATACTACAAAAGCCTTAAAGCTATGATATATCCATTTTATACATATTAGGACAAATAAAAGCTTGATGGTAGAGCTGTAATAAAAGAACTTGATTACGCGATAAATGGAGACCCTTTCCAAATTAGGCGCGAGGGCAACGATAGGAAGGTGATTTTATAGTAAGAGGGGTTTAGGATGTTTGGGGGTGGTCACAGAACATAACTAATAAAAATATATCGGAGCTATTGAAGTGTACACAATTTTAACATGCTTGAAGTCAAAGTACATATCATTTTTTCCCGACCTGAAGGACTTTCCGTTACTAGGAATGGACGTTAGTTAAATATACCTTTAAGTCCTTTCTTACTAAGTACCCCTAATCTAACTTCCTTCAGTTATCACAAAAGCCTTTATTTACATTTACTTACATTTGCCTAAAAGATTGGATACAACTCTTATGGCAGACTATTCTAATGCCCCTTTGTCAATAATTTGGCCAATTTAGAATTATCTCTTGCACGGTTGGGTTCACCAAAGACATAGAATTATGACAAATTGCTGAAGATGCAGTCTATGATTTGAATTTTTTTGGATAAAAAGAGCAAATGCTACATTTCCTTTTCAAAACCTTGATCTCTTCACGTTCGCCGCCACTGCTTTTCCAAACTCCCCCCTCTCTCGCTTCAGCCTATGCCACTCCAAAACGGTGTATTTAAGCCTAAATACTACACTCCATGGTTGGATCGCCTTATAACATGCCCTACTTTGAGGGCGGGGGCGGCAGAAATGCACCATGTGCGCCTTCCTCCGCGGTGGTCTTCAGATTTTCGAATTCGTTGATTTTATTCTCGACTGCTTCAAGAAAGCGTTTCGAGGGCGGCGGCGGCAGAAACGCACCATGGGCGGCTTCCTCTGCAGTGGTCTTAAGATTTTCGAATTCGTTGATTTTATTCTCGACTGCTTCGAGAAAGCGTTTCTCTTCTACATGGCCCAGATCATTATTCGAGCTCGGGATAAGAGCCGCAATGACAGGAAGGGCGATGAGAGAAGCGCCTAAGACCAACGTTTGATGAATAGAAAACCGCATTTTGGACGAGGGCCTGATATGAGAGGAAATTTGGTGTGAGGTGATATTGTCGGGAGAGTGGTGTCGCTGGATGATGTATGTAGATTTTGCTTGAAAGTACTGTGGACTAATCTGACTTGACCGTCTTGACAGAATATCCCGCGCACTTTATAGAAAAATCAAGTGTTGTTCCGACGCAAAGGATTGATCCTACAGATCAGTATCGCCTCATTATGTCTCTAATTGCCATGCTGTTTAAATATAGTAATTGCTGAAACAAGTTGGATGAATAAGGGTACGAGAGCCAGCTGTACAGCCCTCGCTGAAATGTGGCAATTTAAAGCAGGGGGGACAGTTCACTAAAATAGTCAAAAGGAGCTACTGTATACAAAAGCGGTGAAGAGGCCATCTAATCAGAGGCAAGAAGGAAGCATTAGTAAGACAGGGCGTTAAGGTAAAGACTAGGAGTGAGATTGATAATAGGAGTACGTGACGCTAAAAGATTCAGATAAACCAATTAACATGGTCGTGGCATCAGGTCAAATATCTGCTAAGAGCGATCATAAACACACCTCTGAGAACATCACGGAGTCTTCATCCGCCAGCTCAGCTTAGCACAAATAGCTAAAAATTGATTATCGAGTGACACCTTGCGCCACCCTGGTATGGCAAGAGTCTATCTTGGTTAGCATTGAATTGGCTATAGTATAGGTTACTAGTGAGTGATACCAATAATAGATAATAAGCAAGCAAAGGCGAGACAGGCGCAATGGCCGTAATTCCAACGATCGAATAAACCAGAACGGCCTGCACGAGGCTAAACTAAATCGGACCATGTGCCATGTCCTTGATTGCAGCGCTGTCGAGCGGCGTAGATAGAATCTGTAGTTGAGGCTGTGGCTACCCCTGCTTTTCTTCCAGCCTCATTTGTCATAAATCGCGGCACTTTTCTTATCATTTCGCTCCCAGCAGCTATTCTACAAAACTTCCATCTTCTGTGTAGAAAGTATTATGTCATGAATTGCTTGTATTTGGTAAAGAGTCCTCTTGTTGCAGAATTCAGTGACACATATTCACATTTGTTTCATTGGTTGCGCAACCTGTAGCTTTATTTGTCTCTTTGATTTCTACAGCGTTTCTAGAGCCACTGCCTCGCACTACATTCCAGAGGATATAATTAGCGTACCTTATAATCCTGCATTAACCAGCCTCACTTCCTTCAGGAAGTTTATTGTGACAATTGTGGGACTGTCACACCTTGTTCTGTTCTAGGCTCTTAACTCCTAGGCTGGAGACTCAAAAGAGGATATATGGTGGGGCTTGTAGCTTTGCTTCCTGCTCCATATTCACAGTTGCCTTTACCTCAGCAATTTACTACCTCAAATACGCGCCCCATTCTAGCAAGTAGTAAAAGTGGTCTCCTTCTCAGTTATTTATTCCCTCAGTATCATTGCCTTAAAAGAGCATAAGTTTGCTACTCTGGCTTTAACGAAAGTATAAATGTGTCTGAAACTCCTGTCCAAAAATAACGAGGATTGCCGAGCTAGTTACATTCAATCTGTTAGTAATAGCATCAACCCTTTATCCTATACATCTACTGAGCTTTCGAAGGGGCTATAGTTATAGAAGAGCGCCACTAAATTTACAAGCTATGCATATAGAGTTCGGAGAGACTATGTCGTCAAATCTTCAAACCTGCGATCGCAACCCACGCCGTGGGGCACATTAGAAGGATCTTAGTCTAACTTAAAATGCACCCGCATATTGCCGCAAAGTTACTATATTTAACACTATACTTTCGCCCAATCCAAATCACCTGTATTTTACCTGTTGTGGATATAAGGAAGGTCAGTTCGGTCGGGCAAATTTACCGGCGCTTAAATTATTACTGTAGTGCTTGGATAGTGCACTCGATGTTGCAATACTCATCATGTAACCTGAACTCTGTGCTGTTAGATTAATTGCTCACAAGTCACTTCTATCAGGTTAGTTAGGTACTTAGATATAGAAGGATTTCTTCGATGGCTGAGGCTCAGCACAGCATCAAATCCAAGAGGAGCACATCTATTTATATCTGCTGTCCGTATATTAAGCGCCGAGAATACCTCAAACTCTGCCTAGTATTATTGCAATTGACAATCGTCCTCATCTCATGCTACCTACAGTATCACCTTGATCCGTATATTGTACGAATTTTATCGTCACAGCCTACATCGTTTACAGTGGAATATACCAGCTGATCATCATGCATCTCTGCGGTCAACAGATCGCCATTGTGACCGCGATGCTTTTAGCCACTCAAATCTACGCCAGGCCCCTCGGGTTATCCTCGTTATTTAGTCTGGGGAAGGCCGCTGAGAAGACCGCTGGTGAGACCGCCGAGACCGCTGGGAAGACTAATCACCTGGCGAAAGTCGCTGAAAAATCGGGCCAGGTTTCAAGTGTTATCTGGGGTGCACAAGCTGTTGAAGGTTTGGTTCCCTCCTCTCAGTCTGACAGTGAGTCTAAGCCCAACCCCGTCGCCGCACCAACATACTAGGAATCTCAAGCAGCAATATGATGCGAAAAGCACATATTTCTATGGCATTCGAAGGCTTCAATTGTTTCACGTATAACGTGTTCCAATTAGGGATTTCTGCTGCTTAAAGGCGCATGCTTATGAGTTGAGCGAGGGGGCCTGCAGGTCCTGCCTGTCACAGGCTTTGAAGCGGTTTAGCAAGTCTATGGCGATGCCGTGCTATATTATCTCGGAGTTTGGGGGTTTTTAAATTTGGATATGACAGAAAAAGGATTGTTTTGACTTCTACATATACCGTGATAGCTCAATCTCAATTACGTCGCTTCATGCGTCCTACCAGTCGTGAATTAATTGATTGCGGACTTTTTATGCAGTCAGCTTACCGAAGATCTAAATGGCGCCCGAAATAGCAGCTGTTAACAAGCGCCGGAAAATCGTATCCACACGCTTGTGTGTGGCGTCCGCAACGGCTTCCCGCGGCGTGATACTCAAGGGTGAACTCACGGACATAGAAGAGTCAGCACTTGATGCCCCTCTCATCTTCCACTATCATTCTGCTGCCTTCTTAGCCTGTTTCACCGCGATTTTGTCGTGGCACGTCCGATACCGCTGCATTCAACAAACTGCCAGTAGTTTCCCACGCGTTCGGGGTCGACGGGCGGGAACAGGTCTGCTAAGGCTGAATTTGTATGCCGCCCGGAGTTTTCAAGTCGAATTATCTTGGCTATTTTAGAGCGCGTCCGACGCGACCGGCATGTCTTTTGACGACTGAGTGATTTCTTTTTCATAGCGTTGATTGAGTGATCGATGGGATGGATGGAAATCGTCGGGCCGTATTGGCAGCTGCTGAGTCACGACATTGGAATAAGATTGGAGCCTAATCCTGCAGGCCTGTAAAGTCGTGCCGCAAACTTCAAGGATGTGATGCTGCGCACTCGCCAGATCTGTGGGGTACATGCCATGAATTTGGTCCATGCACACGTGCTGCGCCACGAATCTTATTGTGACAACGATACAAAGTGACCCTTCTAGAGTAGTGCCTTGGTTCCCAACTAGTTTGTGTGAAGCGCCCAACCAATATGTGGATACAATAATGCCACCGTGCAATGAGACTAGTCTAACATAGCTACTTACGTCAATGATTTCCTGTCAAAGATATCATCTTCAGGCAAGTTAAACAGACTGCAGATTCCCATTTATGAACAAAAATGGTCTTGCTAAAACCAGTCATGCCTCATTTTGTCTCCATGTGTAGTGTAGGTGAAGTGAGGCAGAGTGAGGTGAGGTGAGGTGAAGTGAGGCAGAGTGAGGTGAAGTGAGGCAGAGTGAGGTGAAGTGAGTGAGGCGAAGTGAGGTGGGGTGAGGTGAGGTGAGGTGAAGTGAGGCAAAGTGAGGTGAAGTGAGGTGAGGTGAAGTGAGGCAAAGTGAGGCAAAGTGAGGTGAAGTGAGGTGAGGTGAGGTGAAGAGAGGAATGTAAAGGAGGTAAGGTGGGGCAAGGTGAGGGAAGTGAGGCGAAGTGAGGCAAATGAGATAAAATGTTAGGGTATACTGCCAAAGTACCATAGCTGCGTCCCCTATTCCCAGTTGTTTGCTTGCGGCTGTACAACGGAGGAAGGTGCCCAGATCCTTCAGGCCTTGCTTCAATGTGGCAACCAGTTTTTATAATATTTGCTCAAGCAGGATTAGTTGCAGAAGGATGCTGAAAGTGAATTAGTGGCTCAGCTATAGTCCCAAACAACGCACATGGGTGCTTGGCTTCCAGGTCAATAGGATGGAGTGCTTGCATTACCCACAGTAAGCCTTCTTCTAAAAGAAGAACTACTAAAAATATATGCCTGTTGACAATTTTGTCATTAAGATCTGTCTCGAGCTATCTTTAGTGATGACAGAGCTTGAAACAGAAATCTAAGCCTTGTTACCTTCAATGTACTATTATTAAAGTCACGAATTTCAATGCTACAATGTTATCCTCTGTAACCTTAAATGCTATCCTTTGGAACCTTAGAGGGAGATACTTTTCTCTAAATGACTGGCCCTAGTCGACCGATTTTTTAACTAACCCATATCATACTCAACCGCCCGATACATTGCTCAAAGGCAAGATGGTTACCTACCACGGCCGAGTCTCCACACCCGCAGATGCTATCATCTTGTTTGAAGCTTGCCGTCTTGGCTTGTTGCCGAGAGTCCAGCGACGATTATCACCCAACGAGAGGCAGTCTATAGAATCGGGCTCAGTCTTTGTGTGGGATGAACGGGAGGCCGGCATGCGGCGATGGACCGATGGGAAGTCTTGGAGTTCGAGCAGAGTCTCGGGAGTCTTTCTTTCCTATAGAGAAATGGTCGGCAATTACGGAAAAGGTAAATTGACCTCGTCCTGTGGAAGACAAGGCAGAAAGGCCTCGCAAAGTGAACATATCAGTAATGAGGGTCAAGGGATGGGTGGTATGGAAGATGATGGGTATAGAGAAAAGTCAGACGGGTTGATAAAGCAATCATTCAGTATCAAAACCTTAACCGGCAATCACCTCCACCTCATCTCCTATTACAATCGAGTACACCTTACCTCGTCAGAACTTCAAAGGCCTACGACAGACCCTCGACTCCGTCATATTGTTCCACTCAACGAAATATATTTAGACTCTACTAGTCATACGTCCCTGGCGCCAGATGCAGGACAAGACTCCAAGAAACCTCGTTGTGTTACTCCACTTTCTGGTCATTCCCAAGTGTGTTCTCAGTCTTCAACCCTGATTGTCACACCCCCCACACCAAGCGAATCACCGTGCCCGCCAAACACCTTGCCCGAATATACCTCTTCGCACAAGGACCACTATTGTTGCGACTGCCGTCCTCCGGGGTTTAATGAACCACACTGCCGCACAGTGTACGAGCGCTTAACACCGCCCCTCCAAGACTCACCATTCTCATCATCTCCCTCCTGTCTCAGCCAGCCAAATGGCCGGAATGCATCCCGAGATGGTACCCTGGAATTATCTGTTAATGGATCGGAAGCTCAGTGCGGTACTAGCATGCCCAACCTAACACGCACGACTCATTTCATCTCCGCAGTGAGTGGCAGTGAAAGCAAGAGCAGTCGTACTAGAAGCAAGAGTCTGGTGGAGACTGGCGAGCGGACACTGAATATTTTTACTCTCAAGAAGCGAAACAGCTGGGCGGAGGATGAAAGGGCGATTACGGCTCTAGATCAAAAATTCATGTTCTGATATGTTATCTATATTGACTCTCAATCTAACGGAAGCCTTCGAGTGTCATAATAAAATTTGTGTATGTGTACCACAACATCTGCATGCTTGCATGCCAGTCAATGAGAATTTGTTTTGTAAGTGATATATCCAAAAGGCTACAGCTGAAGCCCGTACCGAAAAGGGTAGTAAGTATTTTGATAGAAACCTGTATATCGGGAATATACGTATTGGAAGCCTGAATATAATTCGAGCCCTATTCCATTAGGTCTCCAGCGGCCCGTGACAATCTTCATGGTGATACCAAGAACAAATAGAGATGCCGCTACCTGAGTTAACTGGGTAACCTCATAAACTTCTGCCTAAAATTTGGCCTCTGTTTAGTTTAACAAAAGATTACTTAAACAACGTACTTCTATTCTGCAGGATGCAGGGGCGAGGCGTGGGTAGTCTTACGATATCAAATATATCGTTGTGCAGCCATTTCCAAAACCTGCGCCACCATAGCTCCCCAAGACTGCCACTAATTACGTCTGTCAGTAAGCAATCTTACAAGGCTAATCAAATTTCAACCGAGTTACTATGAGATGCTGTCTTTTATTGTGATGAACAGCGGGCAAGGGGCAAGACTAGTTAGCTAGCTCTGGTAGACCCGCTGGTGAACGATATAAGCCGAGGCATACGTGCTCCGGCCCCCATCCCTGTCCTATTTCTATTTCTATTTTTATTTGTTCTTTTTTTACAAAGTTCCTTCCACAAGCCGCGCCAGCCAATTGCAAATTCAAACATCCGCGCTCCAATTATTGGCCAAGTCTCATGAATCTCAAAACTTTCTAATTCAGGATACGATACTTATAGAGTAATATAGCAGACCTAGACCATGTCAAGCCATAGTAGGAAATGCTTCATAATTTATTAAATTTGGTATCAAGCTAAGAGTGTCAAAGAGATATTACCCATATACTTTGTATAAAATTGCGCTAAACCTGCATCATTCTGTCTTGGCTTGTCAGGAATCGCACTGGCTCCTCCACATCAGTCTTAGCCTAAGCCACAGTCTAACAATACCTCATTGTCTGTGAAACAGTGGGATGGCGTAGGAATGTGATGACCGCAGTAAGCCGCAGTATGCGGTTTTAATTACTTTGCATACGGCTAGGACTATTTTCTCCTTTGTCTAGGATGTAAATACGAGACATTAACTATCTACGGGGCATTCAGGGCTATTGGGTGACGAACATAGCAAAGAAGTGGTCCAATTCTACCCAGGCCGTTTCCAACAGCCACTATCACCCCTTCCAGTGTCAGGCCAAGGGATCTTGCACTGCCTACTGCGCGAAATAGTCATCCAGAAACTGCGGTCACCAGTCGGTTCACCAGTCCTAGCATCGCCTCACAGCTTGCTCCTAAATAATACATGCTCCGTGCTTCCTAAATCCTTTGTGTTAGACAGCAGTAGATATAATAGTTCAGCCGCCTACCCCTAATTTCTCCATTTCCTACAGTCTTATGAAACTTTTTCAGCTGAAGTCCTCACACAATATAGCGTATTTGACCGGTACTCCCAGTCCAACAAGATAAAGGTCCATTCTCAACTCGCGAAGGGCTATGATACTATCAACCGGAATGGCCCAAGATTTTCCCGCTTTCAACTTCTACTCGGCTGCCCCTGATGCAGTGCTTTATCAAGATCAAGCTACTCTTGACAAGTTAAGAATTCAATATCAAGCCTCTCAGAGATTCTTCTCCACATTCTCTCATTTTTATCCGCGTTTCAATCGACGGGTTGAGAGTCAGAACTTGGCTCTAGCAAGAGTGTATGAGCAACATCGCAGTAAAAGTGCTGCTCTCCGCCCAGGACAGCGTCAGAGGCCGAAACTACGGTTGATTATTAATGGAGACACAAACTTCCAATGTCATATCAAAGGATGTGGCCGGACCTTTGACCGCAGTTATATATTCAAAGCGCACTTAGCCAAACACGATGCGAGTCGATATCGACCATTCGCATGCTCTTTTCATGACTGTACAAAGATATTTGCTAGGAAAGTTGATCTACAAAGACACCACAGTAGCGTGCACATGAGGGAACGGAAACACTGCTGCATCTTCTGTAATCGTTCATACGCACGAAAAGATACGTTACGAAGGTAATCAGAGCACCCAATTATATGAAAGGCCTTCTTAACTCTTCATAGGCATATGGAAAACTCTTGCTCCCAGCGCTTTGATACTGTGGAGGATCAATATTGAGTCCAGAACTTTAGATAAAGTCCAAGCCAAAGGCACAGTCCCATTTAAACTATCAGTGTACAGGTAGCATATTCAGAGGCACGGTCTAGGGAGGATTAGGAATATGTCTGAAGAGGGCCTAACACTACGGAACTGCACATATGTAGTATGAGCATTCAAAGACGGAAATTTTCCGGTGTAGCAAAAATGACAAAGAGATACTGAAAGCAAATATGCTGTCACCGTGTTTAACTATAGTTCCGTATCAATGCACGCTTCTACTCCTGCCCATGTGCCAATTGAGTATTACCGACCTGTCCCGGTGTTCTTGACCCAAGGTAATGTCGTATCATATGCTCACTAATTTGTATTTTTACAGCGTTGCCTCCTCTACATATAAAAGTGGAGAAGGGAAATATACTTAATTCAAAAAATATGGCAGTTTATATAGCTGCGAGCATCTATTTTAAAAGTGAAACTGCCTGATTAGGAATATTATCTCTGCCCCACTTTATAGAGAGCTTATAACAGACACATTCCCTGTCCTCTATGAATCTACAAGTTATGTGGATCAGGGGCCATGCTATTCATTTATTTACGAGTCTGATAGCTGTCAAATACCAAGGGGATTACCTTGATTCAGCAATATCGAGTTGGCAGCTTCATTTCATCGTGTTGAATTGATTGATTATTAGACTAGAATACACAACTACTATTTGTGTGATTCGCTTCCTAATTAGGATTAATCTTCGGTCCGTTCCTCCGTCCAACTAGCCCTGAATAGGTCAGTTGTTCCTGTCACCACGATTCCAACAATAGCTGAAGCGACTCTGTACATAGAACAGCATAGCGAGATCCCACAGAGTGGTAGCAGGAGAGTTGTTAGTTCTACCATCTACAACTTATGTGGTTGTGGGTACTCTTCCTAATGTTACAAGTCTATATGAACCGAAGTCGCGCCCTCAATAGTTTTGAGGGTACTAACCGCCTTCCGTTCCGCGCTACTGGCGTTTAATCATCCGGAATATAATAGGGCCTTTCTTTTTCTTAGGCTGCCTGTACCTGATTAGTTACTTCTAGAATATTACCACTCATGTATCTTGTAGACTTTTCTACCATCAGTGATTTTTCTTGCGCACCCTTTAGGCACATATAGTACCTCAGATGCCACACGTACCGCCTGAGTCTATATCGTAGTATGATGAAGAAGGCTCATAGCTCCAACGGTTAGAGAATCATAAAGTCCAAAAGCTAGATCAAGTATCCTAGATTAATTTACGCCTTTCACTCAAGCATTTAATGCTTTGGTATATGGGACTCGGCAAGGAGGTATATAAAACTCAAGTCATATTTTGCCTCTATATCAAACAATTCTTTTTTTCTCGAAGTTCTAAATATCAAAGAACCGGTTCCGTATCCACGCACTGTACAACAAAGACGAAAAGCTTCTGAGACCTCATGCAGCCGTACCCTAGAGCAGCCACCAAATACTACCCTGATCATATCGAAATGAGATGGCTTGAAGTATTTCTAGCTGGCTGGCTTGGTAGCAGGAAGGGCAGATGGCTTACTAAACTTTGCCTCCAATTCGTTGAGGAACTGGGGTGGGATTTCGTCGACATGAACTGAGGCAGGACCGGTTTTCCGAACCCTTGCATGGCCCAACTCCTCAGGATTGATCTCCTCCTTGTATACTTCAAATGCTTCCATGCACTCAGCAGAGAGGCTTGTTATGTCTCCAGACTTCGTGTCCGTATCGTAGTTTATAGTTGGTTCGTTCATCTTAGAGCTTCTGAAGCAGGGTCTAAAAAGAAAATCAATCTGATCCTCTGTAATCTCACGCTTATGGTTACTGCCTTTATTGCTGGAACCAACTGCACTAGCTACTTGGAGGCCAGTCCCGACAGCCCTTGCGATGCCGAGGGCGGGGCCGGCGACGATGGGTTCAATTATTGCCCCAATGGCAATAATGGTTACTGCGGACATGGCGGTGAAGGAAACCATGTCTCTTGATCTGATAGGTTTATGACTCGCTGTAGAATGTTGGGGGTGCTGTGTGGAAATGATTGGGCTGTTGTAATGCTGTTATGGCGGCATAGAGATGTGGACTAGGTGTTGACAATTGCCCCCATATTTATACCTTTCCTACGGTCTCTTTTTGGGATACACAGAGGCAATATCAGGATAAAGTCATACTCCTGAGGGCTCTAGAGGAACATCCTGAAGGAGTAGAAGCAGGACGACAGAGGCTTAGAGGCGGGTGTGATAATGTGGCGCACTGGACATAAGGATGTATCTAGTAAATAAAATATGTTGAGGCTCAGCCGTGGCACATATATAGTAGCTCAGAATAGAATGTTATTCTTTCTATAATATTACCAGGCCTGGGCTACATGATCAGACCACAAGATTATAGCTGCGATATAAAACTTAGTATAACTTCGTATCACATAAAATGCAGTAATGGCTAGTGATGAATGTTTCAAGATCCACGAGCTGGTTCCCTATTGAGTGGGAAATGTTAGCGTGCGACATTTTGACCACAAATGCTAGCGCTTACTACTGGTAAGCCTACGCTAGAAGCGTCGTGCCAGCCTCCTTTGGCCTCACTTGGATGGCTCTCCCTAAAGCTCTCCTAACTGGTAGCGGACCGACGCTTAGCTAGTGGTTCCTTACAGTGAAAGAATACGACTATTTCTCTCTAAAATGAGCATCTGCCTCGTACCCCGTAGCCTTTCGAATTTTTTTGCTGTGTGAAGACTTTGCGCCAACGCCCGGAGGTGCTTTGTCCAACATCCTAACCCAGTATTGAGAGGTAACAAGCCATAGGGCTTGAGAGGCTTTGATATCGACACAAGTAGGATGTTCTTTGCATGGCTTTGATAGCCGCTTACTAGTAGTCTTCTGTTCTCTACGTTATCCTGACTCCTAACGCTTACCGGCCTGACGATAAGCATGACGCACCAATAATGTCTTAGCTGTCCTCTCCGGCTTCTGCTTAATCCTGCCAACCCGATGAATTGCTTCCCAGACTACACCATGGAAGCGGAGGACGTTGCTAGTTTCTGGAAACCGTATATTCCGGCATAGTGGCCGAAAAAAGGGACACCAAATATAATTGGACCCTAGTATCCTTCCGTACGCTATGTATCCGGGCATGTAGGATCCGTTTCATCAGCAAACTCCCTATAATGACAGACTAGAACAGCCAACAAGTGCCCTAAGCACCAAGAACCGTCTATAGATTCGAGGCATAACATATTTAAACTATATTGATGAACTAAAAATTTGCCGAGTTCGATTTAAAGGCCCACTTGGTTATCATGGCTTCGAAGACATGAATAGTACTGCAATAAGCTTTAGCAAGGCGAAGCACCGCTGCGCCACCTTATACCATCTAATAATAGTCTAGGAATGAAGAATAATGGTGATTTATATAGGCAAGTAAGTAGAAGCAACACCTCAGAGTGATTCACAAATTGTTATATACTCAGGACTAGGCCATTACCCAGAATGTCCAAAAGATCTAGATCGAGGATGAACTTACGAGTCAGACATAACAAAGTAGCCTCGAAAGCTCCGTTAGATAAGCTGAGCCATAAGATTGGCAAGAAAAGGCGTCTTAGAGCTAGATTCGAGAAAATGGTAGTATTCAAACTCATATGGCATGTCAAAGAATACTTGCTAATGTCTTTTCTAAGGGCGCCAATCAAATTGCCGACATAATTGCAGCCAAAAGATGCAAATCGACCAAAATAGATAACTACGAGGTGGAAGATTTCATTGTTGTAGATGTCGGAACAGAGGCAGTTGATGAGCCGGTCGAGGAGCTAGTCGAGGCATCAGTCGAGGAGCCAGTCGATGAACCAATCTGTTGGAAGGAGAATCTAGATATGGGAAGAAGCACGAATAAAAAAAACCCCCCTTGGATCTGGAATCCAGACTCAAATTACGATTCTGGGGTTCTAGACAATAGTTCGCAAGCCATTTCGGAGACCAGCCTGGCCGAAAGCACGCAATCCAGAACTCTAGGAATTAAATTAAGACACAGTTCTCCCGATTCCGGTTTATATCTGACCGAAAATCCGTGTGGTAACTTCTCGAGCTCAATGCCATGTGTGAATGATATTCCTCGATACAGAGGACTAAATCTCGGTAACATATTCTTAAGCCATGTTCAACTCATTGTGAGATCAAGGGAGCTCTCTAGCCAATATAGAGCTTACCATGTGTCAGAATTAGTGTGCCGTAGCACACAGGATTTCTTCAGATGGTATACAGCGGAATCAGAGGCCATTTCACAAACAGCAGTTCTTCTATTTAGAATGGTGGAGGTTTGCCGGCAAGACGAAACGAGCCTTGTCTTCCCTGGCCCTTTGCCATTTCAGCAACTGAAAAGAACATTTTGGGACATCTTTTGGGCCACATCCTTCTTCCCAGAAAGCTTTAGACCGGGCTGGTTTCATATATATGTCAGTGTTCTTTGCGAGAGCACCGGTGTTACCGTATGGCCACGGAGGATGATGAGTACTTTAGGTCATACAGATATGGAAGGACTCTCAGCTGTCGCGGATATAAGGACCATGAGGGGTCCGGCAACATCTGATGCACCTGCTGTTCCGCCGCAGCCGACAACTGCTTCGATGAGACGCACGTCAAATATATATAGCCTACTTAATCCTCTTTGGGATTAGTGAAGCAATATCTCGTAGCTGTCACCTAGGGAGTTCAAATCATATACCCTACGCCGTACCGTATTCAGTTTCCAGAAGACGGCCGTGTCAATGGCCGCGTCAACGTAAAGCGCATGACGGTCGGTAGATGTCGGACGCGAAATAAATCTCAGGTGTCAACTGTTTTCTCTTTGTGTCAAATGAAATTGAAAGACGTTTCAAGATATGTTATAGCATGATTAGTTATGAATTACAGGTGTGATTTGAGGCGGGACAACGACAATCCTCATTTTAGCCGTAAATACCTCAGTGAGACAGCGGGACTGTCCCATTCCGCTAGCTATTGCGGCCGTCCATGTAAAAGCGGCAAGTTAATATGCTAGATGGCTGTCTGTAAAGGTTCCATCCCACTATCCTTATAGATCCCAAGCGAAGCTGAATTAAGCCCTCTTAGTAGATGGACACGGAGAGGAGTGTTAGAAATAGCGCCGGATTTCCACGCATGATGTCTGATTGGACAAGATATCCTGCAAGATTTCGTACTTATTATCATGACCTCCCTGGCTTTAGCTATGTCATAGTAAACTAGTATATACTAACTATATGCAGCGATGCGCGATATACGGAGTACCTACCTATAGAGAGAGGTTCTAGTCTATGCTCTACTTAGTAATTTGTAATGGCTTCAGTATGTCATCTTTGTTCTCCAAATGTTTTAAATGATATCGTGTATATACCATACATGGTCGTACGGGATCTCTAATACATTACGCGGAAGGAGACTGGAATGGACAAGCAGTTTACATGGCCATACCTAGGGTGGAAGCGTAGAGAGCAAGCTTTAGATAACAAACAACTGCTTAGCATTTTGAGAACAGAGAACGTCTATCATGTAACTCTACAAAAAGCAAAAACTCCTTTTAACTCGAAGCTGGATCTTCAAAACGCCATGTCTGACAGCAAACACACTGTCGCGATGCAGAGCGTCAACCCCTTTTTCTATATGCCTTACCCTCCCCCCGTACAAAGGGATAGTGGTTGATGCACCGAAAAGTCACACCTCTCCATAAAGGATGTGATTGCGAGGCATGACAATGCCACACTCGTCACGCTTCTAGCTGTGGCGGTCCTTGGCGGCTTGGGCAGGATTTGGTTCTTCAGTTGACGTGCTAGGGCCTAGGTCTTGGCCTTTAATGCCGTGTGTAATTGTCGTATCGGGATTACCTGACGCCTTTGCTTTCTGTATGCCCGAGGAAAGGACGCCGCCTTGGTCTAGAGCGCGATAGGAAAGCAGAGTTAGTCAAGACTAAAAGTACGGGATTACGGGAGAGACACTTACGAGAACCCTCTTCTTTTGCGGTCGCTTTTGTAGTTACCGGGTCTCCTGGATTCCTGAAGCTCGCGGGGGGTTCCTCATCAATCACCATCCCTGGTTGCTTTTTGTCACCAATTGCATCTGTGCGCAGGCCAGAGGCCGTCCCTGGCGAGTTCAACTGGCCGACCGTGGTGGTCATGGAGTCCGGTCCGTACTTCGCCACGTGGTCCTGTATGTTTTGTGCTGTGGCGGGAGCCTTGCTGGGGTCGATATTAGCGTCGATGTGCTCCTTAGGAGGCATAGGCAGTGATACGACACCGGCTATGAGTAGGGAGACAACGGAGCCGGCAATTGAGATCTTCATGGTGGGCCTTTTAATGGAGCTTAGAGAAGAAGTAGATACTGAAGCGTCCGGAAGAAGATACCGAAGCGTCTGGAAGGAGATAATGAAGTGTCTGGAAGAAGATTGAATGGAATGTTGGTTTGACTTAGCTAGGAGCACTGGCGCTTTATATATCTCAAAATTTTGCTCTTCTGTTGCCTGGAAGCCGCCATAGTGGTGGCCCAAAGGATTGTGGTTCGGCCATGTAAAAAGTAGCCAAGAATAGCTGAGGAGAGATAATCCAACACGTTCGGGCGCCACCTACTCCGAAAACTAAGCCATACTGATGAGACCTTGACTGACTGTCATCCTCCTTTCACCTTTCTGGCCCCTTGAAGTGCGGATAGGGAGATGTGCGCCGCTGAATGAGCTAATAATAACAACATCTTTGAACTTCGCCTCTTGTCATTGATGGCGCGCCTAGTATTCTTGTGCCACAGCAAGTCATCCCAGAGTCGGACCCCAGAGTCTGATGGATTGGCGGTGCTGCGACGGCACCTCTGCCGACGCGGTGCGGAGCAAAACACGCTGCGCGGCGCATCTGCAGTCCAAAGTAAGGAGCTTAAGGAGCAAAGGAATTAGCCGAAACACAACAGTAGGCAAAGACCGCTGCATCATAGCAGCATCCAGGCGCGTCAATGTGGCTCGCGGCTCAGTTGCCGCACAGTCCATATGCGGCACTTTCTCGTCCGGCATCTTGGCTCACGTCATCACGAGGCACGTCACCTCAAACATTGACAACTTCAAAAGCCCCCACAACTCCAACAATCTCGACAACTCCAACAAGCCCAACAACTCTAACAAGCTCGACAACTCCGACAAGCCCGACAATTCCAACAAGTTCGATAACTGCAGGAAAAGTTCAAATAGCTATCTGGAAAATGGCACCCTCCGCCGAGGAACAATCCCAGCAGCAACAACCTAATACTTCACGGACAGACAAGGTTACCGATTGTGTCACAATGTATGCTGTCTTCTGCACTGCGAATATCCCACCTCAAGTATGGCCCAATATCCACCCTGAGACTCATCGCTAGTTCATTCATTTCTAAGCTTCTATACAGGTTCTGGATGAGTTTATCGATCAAGCTTACGAGGGCTGCTTTGCAATGGTTGACGATGGTGACGTTGGCGCATCTCCGTGTATTCTCGAGACCACTGACCTGAACTCGGTTCAGCATGGCTCCCGCAAGCCGGCACGGGCCTTCGAGTCCCCGTTCCTCGGAAAGACAGATGATGAGATCCGCGAGTGGGTCAAGGAGCACCCCCATCCCAGCTTCGCTCAGCTGACCTTTACGATCCTCGATGAAGACACGATCAAGAACAAGACGTGTCGGGTCGGGTACACCCGGGGTGACGATAGAATACTAATCACGGATTTCTACGCAACTATGTACGTACGGGTGCCTATCGAGATGGCGACGGTAAGCTGGGTCGAGGAGGAGCTTGTCGGGACGGGCCGGGTGTTCAACCGTCAGTACATACAAAACGGCTTAAAAGAGACAGTATAAGAACCACAGTGGTGGTGTCGAAGTGGAAAAGTCACCTACGTGGTGGCCAAGATACCGATGGTAAGGCCCGTGTAACGGGTAGTCTTCCTATCTAGAGAGATGTCTGAGAATACTACCATGCCCTAGTCAAGTTTGTAGAAGCAAGCTAGTTAGGCTCCAGGCTACCTATATATAGATAACCCCCTACCTATGAATTCCTATCTATGAATCCCAAACCTGACTTATGATACTTGGTAATGCGATATCTCTTTACCCTAAAGAGATTCACGATAGGTGGTAATAACTTGTGTCATGAATCCAGCAGATACCTATTAACTAAGTCTGGTCTATATTAATAATTTTATAAGATATTCCGAAAACTACAACTAAAGTTTTACTGACGAGAGTACCGCCCTTTCACTCTGAACTACTTACACGTGGCTCCTAGCGCTATCAGGGCCAAGCTTGTGAGGTCTCGAAGCACTAAATTTTAGTGAGTGATATAATACGTAGTAAAGAAAAGGGGGAAGAGGATAGTTCCTCCCAGATAATAATCTCCTCTAATGAATATTAAAGATAGTGTTTAGTGGGTTCCTCCTAAGTTAATTTGTAAATGCCCTTTATTCGTACAAAACACTCATCAGTTGTAGATCGCGCCTGCCTGGCTTGAAGTGAGCGAAACGAGCAATTGATCCTAGCTAATTATAGATTATAATTACTAACTGTATAACTCTACTAGCACTTTACATATTCCCTCGAAGGACGGCCACTACCTTTGTTTAAAGGTGCAAATGCAGGGATTCGCTCGCGCGTATTTTATAACACTATTATATTTGTATGAGCTAATATCTAATTTTGTAATTGGCGTGGGTTGTTACTAGTGATTTACTGCAGAAGTTAGCACCGGAGTAATACGTCCTATTAGTTAATATCATCTGCTTTGAAGGGATAGCCGTCACGGCCTAGTCAAACGGCCAGGGCAATTTCCAAACGGCCCGTAGTCCGTCACACTGGCCCTGGGGCATTTGACAGGTCGCCTGCTGGGCATAGCCCCTGTCAGCCAAACGGCCCATGGGGCATTTGACAGGTCACTTAACAGACATAGCCCCAAGTCAGCCAAACGACCCATAGGGCATTTGCCAGGTCAGCTCACGGACATAGCTCCGATCGAGTTGCCGAGGGAGTTTGGTAGGTGGGGCATTTACTAGACAGGACAATTGGCCCTTCGCTTGCTCAGAGGCACACGACTAGATTCCCTTCATGTAAGGAGCCTTATCTTCACTCCTTAGCTTATTCTCTTAGTTAAGACAGTTGATAGTTGAATATATCCTTTGAGTCCTTTCTTTCGGATACCCACGGACCAAATGCCCCATTCTTCTTGAGCCCGTCACAATAGTCTACACCTGTAAGTACTGAAAAAGGTTGCGTAGTAATGTTACCAATCATATAACTCGAGCATGTCAATAGGTGAATTACTCCTAAGTGTGGCTACATAAGCGCCAGTCCTTAATGGGCTAGCACGCCATGTGCTTCTTCAGTACTTTACTGCGCATTAGTATCCGGGAGCGCGGGACCGGAGATTTTGATCCGGTCCCCGCAGCATTGACGGATGTGGCGGGATTTGGGGGCCGATCGCTGCCCTTATCGACCACATAAACGCTACGGCACAGCGCACGATTAACCCAGTATAGACTTCGCTAGGCACTTCCTTGAATACACAAAAACGTTGCGGCACAGCGAACGATTAACACTGCATGTGAATGCATAAAAAGTCTGCGGCACAGCGTACGATTAACCCCATATGGACTTCTCGGGGCTACTTTCCTGTCAAAACGCTGCGGCCCAGCGAACGATTAACCCCGTATGGACCTATCTAGGACTCATAGAATCGAGGGCAGTGTCTGCTAGTCGAGGAGATACAAGTTCTTAGTAGCTTATTGCCTTCGAGCTGTGGCATCTATCGTGATACCTGCATACCGTGTCCTGTACCCGCTCAAGAATTTCAGCGAAGTGCGATTGCGAAGTGCTTCTCATTGAATATGTGTATCCAATTTCCCGCCGCGAGCCAAAACCTTTTGTTTAAACACTGTACGATAGGAACTAGCTTTGAGTGTATCCCTAAATATAATCGTTGCTACCTTGGCTACTCGTATATCTCCGATAACCCAAGGGGGTTAAATTGGCAACTGCCCAAGAGGGTAGGGCAGGGACGCTCTCTGCTTGGATAGACGTGGGGTTGCCTCAAGTCAGCATCTGACTGAAAGTAATAATTGGGTGCATTTCCGCTCCCTAGGGTATTTCAATTCCATCTTGTGTCTGACATGTTGTCAGTGTTCTCTGCTAGGTTTTAACTCTTAATCACCAATGATGCCAGGAACTAAATAGCTTCTCACTATAGGAACAAGTCCAGTAACCTTACTGCACTTTCCTCACTTCACCTTACTTCACCTCACCTCACCTCACCTTACCTCACCTTACCTCACCTTACCTCACCTTACCTCACCTTACCTCACCTTACCTTACTTCACCTCAATTTCACTTCACCTCACTTCACTTCACCTCAATTTCACTTCACCTCACTTCACTTCACTTCAATGTCACATTTCGGTTTAACAACTGAGACCCTCATCGATCTCCTAGACTGTGAGCTGAAAAGGTACTCGGAGGAATACGTTCCGCTGCCAAGGAGCAAAGTAGACCGTATTGCAAAATGTTGTAATGCAGTAGCTCTAGCTCGCAGCTCAATCGGAAGAAACCCTCGCAAAAGACGAGCACATGATATCTTAAATGACCTGTGGGCGACTTTTCCAGAGGTATTCGTATTATGTGCATCGACAGTATATGTCTGGCATCTTGGGTCATTGAAGTCAACGGATTATTTAATCGAGATTAAAACATGGTGGAAGCTCGCTCCCCACCCTGCGGGACTGGCGAAGACTGTCGGCCAACTCAATATCTTGAAGACGCTGCCTTTGCGCCAATTGGAGGGTTGTAGTGTCCCAACCACGCCTTTATTGGAAAGTGCAGGAGTAAGGCAAGACCTAGCTGCCTGCACCAACCCCGTGGAAATTCCGTCGAAGACTTGCCCGTTCTCTGACTACAATGACGAACAATGGACTCTATTTCATCTAGATCCGAGAGGCAAGTGGCTTCGTTCGCAATACGAAAAGGCTTCGAGATATGAGGACGAGGTTGATCAGTCATTTCTGAATATCGAGTCCCGAAGAGCCCTGACACTGTTGAGAATTGCTAGACCGGGGAAAGCAGTACACCCGGGGTGCAGCTGTTCTACGGATCGCGGCGAGTATCTCGTCATGACGGAAGAAGAGTATTTCTATTGGGCTCAAAACCTTGTTGATCCTCAGTTGGTTGTCATCCGCGACAGACGTTACATTGAGCGAAGCGGTGAGCCATACTCTGCCCAGCAACTCCTAGACGATATTGGCCGACTACCACAGAAATCGACCATAGACATCCAAGATTGGTCAAAGAAACCATGGGCGTGTAGCAGAAATGTGCGGACCGGAGAGGAACAATTGGCTTGCCGTATGTCTGCAGAAAATCTACCGATCTCCGAAGTCCTCCAACGTTGGGAATCCACCAACTTCACAAGCCTTCATCCGCCACTTAATCTTTTAAACATCCAGGAGTTCAGACCGCGCTATCCACCGTCTGGCTTTACGCGATATTTTAACTTTCTCGATCGTGCTGCCAACTACTCTGCTATCACCACTAAGCTAGCAGTAGACCCCGAAAGCACAACAATTGGCAAAAGCTCGTTGCGGGTTGCTGGAAATGATATCTCCGCATGTCGGCGATTCTCGATCCTGGCGCAAGGCGGTATGTTTAGCAGTTTTCATATGGATCACTTAGGCGTATGGACAGGTTGTACCTTGGAGCCTACTATGCACACGTCTCATGCGCGCTTTATGTCACTTCCCGGTAGGGCGCCAATTAATACAAGTCCGCTGAAATATTGGCTCTTTGTCAGCTTCAAGGATTGCTCGGAAGACGAAATAACGCATGAGATGCAGAGATTCGCGTCCTATAAAGGAGATTATGTACCATCGCCGCCAGCTCGGCTCATTGCTGTCTCTCTTGTCGAAGGTGATACTATCATCATGCCTCCAGGGACTATACATGCCCCAGTAACTGTCACGGACTGTTTCTTCAGGGGGTTCACTGGAGTGCATCCGGAATATATCGACAGCACTATCAGCACATGGGACTGGCTCATTAAGAATCCCGACTGTACTAACGAAGTGCCTTCTCACGAGACACGAAGAATTCTTGAGTTCTACGTACGAAATGTCTTAGCTAATCCTTTATCGCATGGCGTCCCAGATATAGATTCCTTCCTTGCAAAGTGTAGAAGCTTGGGGGTATCATCTTTTTCCTGTCGTAGGTCTTGCACTAGTCGACGGTCCTCTATAAAAGGGCGCAAGGCCGCATGTTCCTGTGAAATGATTGGTATTCCTTGTGCTGATGACTGCCCGACAGAAGAAGAGCATCGAAGAGCAGTCACAAGCAACGTATTTGGGCGTTGGCCAAAAGATTTAAAATTGCTTCAATATTCATCTATTTAATGTAATGATAGTATGTATAACTAAAGCATAAAGCTAGAGAAGAAAGTGTAGGTTGCTTACAATAACTTGGAGCGAATGCAACGTGGGAAGCAAACCGACGCTTTGGGGCTTAGAATGAAATATGACGTTACCCGCTTTTGTTTACGTCTTTCTCGTTGAATTGTTCTTTCTTTCGTTTTGTGTCAGTTAAAGTGTCTAATCATATTAATTCTGACTATCGTTCCTTGAGATTATTCGGGCTGCTGGGACACGTCAGCTATGCGTAGTGTAGAACGGGCGGTAGCAGAGCAGAATCCCGATTTCTCAACAGCCGTTTCAGAGACTATGACACTACTCTGGCACTTTGGCCTTCTGTTTTAGTTTGCCTTGTTCGGGTCATTAATACTTGTTTAAGGTTTATTGGTGAAAAGGAAAAACGGTACACTAGATTTAGCTACGCAAAAGATTTTGTGAATATAATCAGCTGTAAAGCAAAATAGCAAGCGATGTGTCTCGCGTATAATAGTGTTTATAGAGCTTCCATTTTTCTCGTGCATCTTACAGCGTTTTTAAGCCTCCGCCTCTATATTTCAACGATTATAGTTCGTTGGTTTTTGTCTTTAAGAGAGGCCTTTTCTATCCTACGGCCTTTTTAAGACATGAGATGCTTGGTAATAATATTAGCACATTTACTTAAGGTATAGATTAGGTACAATATTTTCACTACTATTCTAGAATTATAGTAGTTTTCTTAATATGTCGTGTCTTTTAATATTTATCTAGTATATAAAGTTATATCTAAGAGATTAGTAATTTTACTCTTAGATTAATAAATAGTAGAGCCTCTTGAACCGAGGTCACATAGTGCACAGGTCGTAGTCAGGAATCAAGGTGAAACTCAGTGTTGTATTGAGTGATGCAGAGACAACTAAAGTAAGAAGAGATTCAGGAGAACTAGAGCCTTTTATGCTCAACACTATACACTCAATTGAGTCACCAAATAGGCTCCCACTTAGTCACCCTATAGGCACCAGTGGGCAGCCTAGTAGGCAGCTGTATCGCATGTATAGATATGCTTGAAGCCTTATACCAGTCAACAGAGCCTATCATTTAAGTCTAAGGGTAAGGATTTAAAATTTAGAATTTGTTTTACTCTATTAAGAATATAGCTATTTAGTAATATATCTTGGGTCAGGCAGTATATGTCGGGTCATTCAGATATGGTATAACATAAAGAACAGGGAGGCATACTGGATTAGTTACTATTGCCTCAATACATATAGGAGTCAGGTGGTATAGTCATTATTACGTATCACCTTAAATCATATAACTCAACCTGTACTGTGAAAAAGATCAGAATACAGCGAATCAAAAGCTGAATACTCGCGGTTTTCTAGCATATAGGACATTCTCAAGCCGAACGTCATGGCACCGCTGATGACTTGGTTAATTTGGCGACGCTTATGCAAGGCTTAGTTTGGTGGATTGCGCATTGTTCATTCAGTGTCTTTCTGAATGATTAGGCTCTCTGAATATCTAGACTTCTTACTTCTCCTTAACCAAAATATCAATCCTTACTTCCAGCAAGTTATACTACAGTACCGTCAGTTCTAGCCATTTCCGTGATCTTGGTTATGTACTACCACTATACTTTAAATGTACGGAAGTTTACAAATACTAAGTCAAATCAGTTAGTTCTTACTTTAAATAAAATGTGTTCTAGGATTTAGTCAAACCAATTTTATTTCAAATATTTGCCTCTAGGCAGCGTTGTATACTCCTAGTTAGTCTCTCAATTGTTTCTCCCTTAAATCTAGTCAAATTTCATACAGTGGCGCCTTTATTATACTCGTATTATTCACCTTTCACCTCCTACTAGCTATAATATTCTTTGTTTAGTTCGAAAGAATTTTAATTAGAGATAGATCTAGTGATTATAGTAACTTGACAACGAACCTAGCTCCTTGACCCTAGAGAAAGTCCTTAGCATTCGAGTTTTAACTATAGCTTTATACAATACTTTTACTTAAAATTACTATATAATTTATTGACTAGGGCTTCAAGCACATATGTCACGATGTCTCAGAAGCAGTGGCAATATACACAATAGCATACGACTGTATAGTCGTAATGGCTTATGCATGTTGCCACATAAGCAGGCTTATAATAAGCGTTGCGCTCTGTAGTCTAAACCCCTTAGTTGTCTCTGTATCACTCAATAGTCAATATAACTGAGTTTCACCTTGATTCTGATTACGACCTGTACACCTATATTACCTCTGTTCAAGAGGTTATGAGCCCGGCTGCCTTAGGTTAGTCGGAATTACCTAGATTTAACTTAAATTACTCGATTATAGCCAATCAAGGCTCCAGCTCGATGTTCCTCCCTAAGCCAATGTGGCTAGAGGGAGAAGATAACTATAAAGACTAGAAGGATAATATAACCCTATTCCTAGGCTTGAAGGGACTAGCCAAGTTCATCATAAAGGGGTCGACTATACCTGAATCGGATGAAGTCGACTGCTAGAGGATGATATATGCGATATCAATCAAAGGGTCAGTTTACCCTGAACTAGCTGTAAGGCTTAAGGGGGTTACAGATCCAGCCGAAATGATACACCTACTTAACCAGAGGTACACCTTAACTGGATGGAACCTTAAGTACAAGCATTTGACTGAATATAATACCTTAAGGGTCGAATACCACGACTCGATTGGTACATTTATTGACTAATATAAGGCCTTTAAGTCAAAGCTTAATATAATTGGACTACCCCTACTAGAGGAGGTATATATAATCAACTTTATTGCACTCCTAGATACTGAATACCCTATATAGGCAGACTAGCAAAGGTCTAATGTATATAAAACATCACTAATACTGCTAGACCTAATAGCTGATATCCTAGACGAATCCCGGAAAGCTAAAAAACCAACAACTGCACTATATAGTGGAAAGCCAGCTACTAATAAGGGATATAAGGGATACAAGGGATACAAGGGTGGTGAAAATAAGGAGGCAGTTAAATGCAGCCACTATAAAAAGGATGGCCACTATAACAATAGCTGCTAGGTAAAGCACCCTAAACTAAGACCCTCTAAGGGCAAGAACCAGAAGAAGAAGGACAACGATAAGGACGATACTCCAGCACTCTCAGTGGTGGCCCTTTCGACTAGGTCAGGGCTAGACCGACACTCCTAGTGCTTCAATAATAGTGCAGCATTGTATATTATATATATGTATGCCAACTTTAAGTCGTACACTCCAAACGATAGGTCTTTACAGACTGTATTAACGGCCAATAGACCTACTACACCACTAAGCAGTGGCACAGTCAGAATGGAAATCAAGGGTGTTGATAGCAAACCTCTAAAGCTAGAGCTAAAGGATATATTACACTTACCCTCTATACTAATCAACCTCTTCTCTGGATAGCTGTTTGAAAAATACACTAGGGGAGGCTACCTTAAGAAGGGAGTCCTCTATACTGGTAGCGATGAACCAGTAGCTCTGATCAAGACTACTAAGTCAGGGCACTTCCTAAAGGTAGTAAAGGAGCCTATGTTTATGTATGTATTATTAAGCTCAGTAGAGCCGAAGCCCTTAGTCCTATAGTATAAACGTCTACTATATACCTCTCTAGATAGGGTGAAAGAGACAGCACTAATTATAAAGGGAATATCGATTAAGGCCAGCCAATCAGAGCTAGGCCTATACTGTATATACCAGGTAGCTAATTCGATTCGGAATATATCTTGTACACCTTAATCAAGGCGACAGAACGCATTTGAGCTAGTGTATATTGATATCGAGAAGATATCACCAGTCGGCTTCAATAGCTATACATGGGCTAGCCTATTTACAGATGACGTAACGTACGCTAGGTGGGCCTAGTCCTTTAAAAACAAGGGTGATACATATCACTCAATTGTATATTTCAATCAACTGGTTAAGATGTAGTGGAATACCACTGTAAAGGCATATCGGATTAATGGGGGCAAGGAGTATAGTGGATATAAGCTAGTTCAGCACCTGAAGAAACATGGAATGCTGTCTAAGATCACCACTCCCTACACACCTGAACAGAATAGTATTGCAGAGTGTACAAACCGCACGATATTCAGTAAGGTAAGGAGTGCTATTAAGGACTCTAACCTGCCACTAGAGTTATAGCCTGAAATACTGCTAGGAGCAGTGTATGTTACAAATCGTATAGCCACCTTATCACTTGATAAGATAACTCCAGCTAAAGCATTTAAACGCTAGGTCCAACCAGGACTACAAGACACTAACTACTTACCGGATATCAGCCACCTATATGTCCTAGGCTATAAGGTGTATATGAATATCCCTAAGGAGAGACGGGTCAAGAGCGCAAAGCTAGCCCCTTATACTAAGGAAGGCTACCTTGTAGGGTTTAAAGGGAGTAAGATATACCATATCTACCTCCCAGGCAGGGCTCAAAAGATCATACAAACATCATACTGTGTATTCGATAAATCAGAGCCTCTGGAAGAAGCCTCTAAGGTCCTTAAAAACCCTAATAACCCTGAAAATACAGCTGATTTAACCCGGCTACTAAAGGAAATCAGATACACCCCTAAAGCTACTAGCCAAGAGGAAGACAGTGGTCTTGATCAGGAGTACAACCCCCTTTCGACTATAGTAGTCGATACAGAGGCAGATCAGGAAAGCGATAGTGACTCTAGTCTAGCACCTATATCTAGAGGGAGAGGTCAACCAAAAGGATCAAAGAATAAGCCAAGAGCTTCAGAACCACCGACTATTCAACTAGGTTCAGAGACACCTAGTCAGATAGGACTACCTGATCAAATCAATCAAGAGGAGCCTAGTCAGGGGAGTATAGAGGCACCTCAAGGTAACCAGGGCTAGCCTCCCCTAGATCTCTCAAATCAACAGATCACTCAATTATATACCCAGAGTAATCCAGCCCTATTTGCAACTGCCTTACTAGCTATACAGGTTAGTAGATATATAGCAGCTGTTTCGGACTATAAGGAGCCAAGAATAGTCTAAGAGGCTAAGGACTCACCTGACTAGCCAGAGTAGCTGGAAGCTATATATACAGAACTAAGGTCCTTAATTAAGAATAAGACCTAGAGAGCTATATTAGTCAGCAAGGGCCGCCTTAAAGCCTAGGGCAAGAAGGCCCTAGGTGTTAAGTGGGTATTCAAGATCAAGCGTGGTGCCAATAACCAGATTATCCAGTATAAGGCACGCTAGGTAGTTAAAGGATATGAATAACAATATGGCCTGGATTATAATCAAACCTTTGCTAGTGTTATATATATAGCTACCTGGAGGATCACCCTAGGGCTAGCAGTAGCAAACAACTAGGTAGTAGACCAGATAGACATCAAATCAGCCTTCCTACATAGTGATATTAATAAAGAAGTCTATATTAAACTACCTGAAGGCTTAGAGCTGTTCCCTGATATATTTGACTCAGGGGATACAGCCCTATTACTCCAAAAGGCCTTATATAGTCTAAAACAGTCGCCTTGACTCTAGCAACTCACCCTGAAAGCAGCCCTTAAAAGGCTAGGGTACCTGCCCTTAATTGCAGATCAATATATATATCAATATACTAATACAGGCTTGATAATCATTATATATATAGATAATTTCCTGCTAATTGGACCGCAAAAGAGGCTTAAGAAACTGAAGCAGCAGCTATCAGAGGCCTTTAATATAAAAGACCTAGACTAGTACCAGTACTTCTTAGGGGTCAGGTTTATATAGGACAGACAAAGACACCAGGTGACCCTTTATCAGGATATATACATACATAAGACCCTAGATCAGTTCGGTATACTAGAATACAGAGCTGTATCAACACCCCTTGATCCAGGAGCCAGCGAATCACTAGTCCCTTACCAGGGAACAGCCTCCAAGGATCAAATCAAGCTCTATCAGTCTCTAATCAGGCGAATCAACTACTTAGCCACTCAGACTAGGTGTGATATTGCATTTATAGCCTCTATATTATTACAGTTTCTGGTTAATCCAGCACCAGCTTATATTAGATCAGCCAGAAGGGTTCTATAATACCTTAAAAGGACTATAATATATAGTATCACCTATAGAGGCATACAGGGACTAGATATCAGGCTATATACAGACTCTGATTATACTGGAGACTGTAATATATACAGGTCAACTAGTGGATATGTGAGTTTTATAGCAGGAGGGCCAGTATTATAGCAATCAAAGCGACAGTCAGTAGTTGCTCAGTCCAGTACAGAGACTAAGTATATAGCCATATCAGAATCAGCTAAAGAGGTAACCTAGATACACTACCTCCTAGAGGGATTAAATTATACAGGACAAGACCTTGAATATATTACCTTACTAGGTAATAATCAGGGTGCACTCTCATTAGCTAAGAACCCTACCTTTTATTACAGAAGCAAGCATATAGCTATCCAATACCACCTAATATACCAGGAAGTCAAAGAGGGTAGGCTATAACTAGCCTACATACCTACAGACTGTATGCCAGCTGATGGCCTAACTAAGGTCCTGAAATCACTAGTATATACAAGGTTCATAAGACTCCTGACACTAGTAAAGGAGGTCAAATAAGGAGGGTATTCAAGGTGTTTTTACTCAAACATATGTATTCAGCCAGGGGAGTATTGACTAGGGCTTCAAGCACATATGTCACGATGTCTCAGAAGCAGTAGCAATATACACAATAGCATACAACTATATAGTCATAATGGCTTACGCATGTTGCCACATAAGCAGGCTTATAATAAGCGTTGCGCTCTGTAGTCTAAACCCCTTAGTTGTCTCTGTATCACTCAATAGTCAATATAACTGAGTTTCACCTTGATTCTGATTACGACCTGTACACCTATATTACCTCTGTTCAAGATAATTTAAGGGTCCAGTAGACTGTATTTGGCCCAGTTACTTACTGGATTTTAAGGGTTATATAAAGCGTATCTAAGGCTTCTTATAGTTTCTTAGATGTATAACATACAGGGGCATAGTTATCTCGATTCAATATTTTCTTAGTCTGCCTAAGTATAGGCTTTGATTTAAAGCTAAAATTACCTAAAAAGGTCTATAGTATAGAATGCTTAAATATTTCTTGAGAATTGGCCCTTGGCTGATGGAGACCCCTTCAGGATGGGTTATTTTATGATAAATATAATGTTCAAAATTTCTGTTACTCGTGTTTGCTCCTTTTGTTTTCCTATCTGAGCTTAGAGGGCTTCTTTATATAAAGGTCAGTTATGAAAAGTTTTTATCTCGGGAAAAATAAGGGATTGCCGATGTTAATGCTTGAATTGTCCAATACTCAAGTCAGACAGCCTATAGATTTTGGTGACACACTCATTATTCTGGCCAATTATATCCCATAGCTTTGGACCCTGCTTGTTAAAACCTTAATGGCTCGATCGAGAAGTGGAAGGCTAACTTGAGAGTGGTCAGAACGGTAATCGAAATGTGCTAAATACCTGAAACCCGGGTCATCAAACCGGTAGCTAATACTTGAATAGAAAGCTCACAAGTTTAGCATCTACAAGACTGGCTAAAACAAATGGGAGCTGTTGGATAAGTGTCCGATCCCGTAACGAGAGAGTGTATATAATTAACATGATTTTGCTAGTTATGGGGCTGTATAGGACCGTTGATATTATTCTGTTATATATTCTGATACCAACAAATTGTATCCGAGTAAAGGAAGTATATGGTCAATTCAGCGGAATCCATGCTAAGTCCCTTTTTCTTGGCAACCTCTTCGACCCGATCTATAATAGCATTATCGGAATCACTTTCCCGACTACGGACCAACAGCGGAAATTTTCGAAGCAGCGGTATCGATGCAGGTATAGTACTATTGAATTGAACCGTGACACATATGTCGTGCGAAGAAATTGCCGTAGCCAAGAAAGCGACAGCGTAGGTGTCTAGTTAAGATGCCCGGACTGCGACAAACTCTTCTCACAACCGGGATAGGAGAAGCTATATGATTTATCGCCAGGATATACGCGGTGTGTGTTTGGTCAGATCTGAGGGTTGTTCGGATTTCTTTAGCTAGGAGGGATGCGGCGGATAATAAGGTCTTATTAGCGCTATCAAGCCACCTTTCCTGACTGGCACAGTATTCTTGTTGAGCAGTGCAGGGTCTAGCCTCCATATGTGCGCTATTAAATGCCAGTAGAATGGCGTGCGCGTCCAAATCTGGTTTGTCCGTGCCAGGGGTCAGATTCTTGATGCATATCAATTAGATGGAACCCACTGACCATCTCCAATCAAAAGATATTTTGACTGTGCAGCTCTTACTAGATATTGGTGGTTAGAAGTTCCCGAAATTAAAAGAACCTTGCCTTTGATCCCCTGCATGATTTTACTGGGCATAAGCAGCCTGCCCGCCTACCACGTTCGTATAGAGCTAACATCATCAATAATCGGTCTACCTGCATCTGGCATTGCTGTTGCCATAAAAAAAACTGCCGGTCCTCATCATTGATCGACATTAATCAGCTGTCATAAAGGCGGCATAGCGAGGTGGCCCCCTTTGGGATCCAGTCAAGACTGTTACGCGAGTAGGTCACCATTCTTCGGAATCGTGCCTGCATTGTCCGATACGAACCAATTAACCTCTCTGCACCAGGCTTACAGACTTGATTTAATTCATGTCATCCGGGAACGCCCCGCTCATACAATGGATGTCGAATCCTTCTCGCTGTTTGATTTGCTGCCTCCTGAGATCCACATAGTGATCTGGGTGTATTCGATGACACCAGGCACGGTATATATGAAGCCCGTCGGAGGTAACTTCATAGAGAGTCCCAGATGGCAGGCAAATCAATCACTGCTACGAGTGTGCCACGAGTCGCACTATAAGCTAGCACAAGATATCGACAAGACTTATGTCAACTTCAGCTTAGTCACCGTACACATCGACTACATCGACTGCTTAGACTTGGGGATCTTAACTCTTTTACCGAGCCAGAGCGAGGCCCACTTCCAGTATCTCTCTGTTGACTGAGAGTGGATTTGCATGCATGGTTACAACTTTCTGGTAGAGAAAGTAAGCCGGTGCCACAACCTTCGGCAGTTTACCATCGTGCTTAAATTTACCTCCGTGATAGACGAACAGTGCGAAGCTGAGCTGTCGCTGGCCATAGCAAAATATCGAGACATGACCGAAGATGAAGCATTGACGCACCTCACGAGGCTGCTTTGCAGCATGCTCACCGTCAACGAGTACTGTGAATTCATTTCCTGCGGCTGGGCGGATCAGGTCCACCATCGCTTTCCTGACCGAGCTCTATGGCCGGGGGTCTGTGTCATTTCTCGAGCGAGCGCGGTCGTTTAATTTGGGCAAATTCTGTAGCATACGGTTACATATATAGAAGGAGGCACTCTTCTACTTTAGCACTTGTTCTTGCTTTCTTATTAGACCATTTCTACATCGTGGTATCTACGTGCAGTACTCTCCAGACCTGCATTCTGGAGAAAAATTATTTCGAGACTGCAGTGCGATAGGCCGGTTACAATGACACGTTCTGGTTCAATCATACGTGGATACCCTGTTAAGCATGTTAAGACCAGCATAACAGATTACAGAATAGTTGGCAGGATAAGAGACTAGACGAGACATTAGATCGATACGTATGTATCTGATATCACACTTTGTCTATATCCTCGAGCTCATTATATTGACCTATAGTATCCTCATCTAATGAAGAGTGTATTGGCACTCCTAGTCCGCCGCGAGATATTGCGGGATATGTCCCTCTCGCAGCTAGCCATCCACACATTCTGCCATCTCAAAATGTGCACACGTAGTCCACAGCCTTTTACATAAGTAAGTTTTGCGACCACATGAGAAAGTTCTTCTCGGCTCTGATTACTCGGCTGGTATATAGAGAATCGCAATAGCTATGGGCTTGCATTACACCCAGATACTAGAAGCTGACTAATTTCTATACACTAGTTAATCGCTTCACTCACCCTTTTTTAGCTAGATATTAGCTAGCGATAATGTTAAATATACTAATTAAGAGATATAATAGTAGCGATAGTAGTAGTAGGAAAATAAAGAGTTTAGAAATATTAAACTAGCTCTCCCCTCGCAGAGTGTCAAGAACAACGCTTAGCGGCTGGTTTTCGCCAATAGAATATATTGCTCCGATACTAACGCCCCATGTAATTACTGTAAGATGGAATATTCAGGAGAGTAAATAGTCTAGTCGGGACTAGCGCATATATAATACACGACTTTAAATGCGAGACAATTACTGTACGAGGACTACTAGGCGAAGGTTCTCGGCATCAGGTGAGGAGATAGTAATCTTATTATTTTAAGGGTGTATTTAAGTTTTAAGAGGGCTATATTTAATTTTGCTTAGTTAGAAGTAGAGCTTAGATTCAGTAATAAGCTATTAAGTAAAGCGGGTTAATACTAGCTGTAAAAGGATTACTCTAGTTATATTTATGCTCGTGTCTAAAAAGGGTAACTTGCTAATATCTTGCTAAAAAGGGCGAAGTAGTATGGAATTCTAGACGGGGTAGGTGTACTGATAGGTGAGGAGTGTTGCGCTGAATATGTTGATATGGCTCATACAATGGTTATCCGAGGTATCCCCTCGACCGGCAGCCACTGCCCACGCTAGTAAGGGGATTTGCTCCAATAATAATCCTTAGATTACTCTTTACCGAACTCCGTAACTGCTCGAATCGGAATAGCTGTTCATAACTTTGTACATTTTCTTTAGGAGCCAATTAGAGCAGCTGAACTCACTAGCGTGGGCAGTGGCTGCTGGTCGAGGGGATAGACAGTGGCGGCAGGCTGCCGACGATCTGTCCCAGAGTAGGGTTACAAAGGGAAAAAAAATGAGATATCCTTGCACAGCAGAGGTCTGGTCGCGGAAATGGGGCAGAACAGCTTCTTTGGGCAAGAAGCGCGAGGCCTCGATCCTAGAGCAATACAACATCCGATAGCCACCACTGAGTTTGCCAAGGAGCCGCCAACCGCGCCTAGATCGATTATCGTTCGCGCTACTGCAGGGTATTAGCTCATGCTGCTTGCTCAGAGAAGACTTGGGCCCTCTTTATTTTGAAGTATCTTTTCCGAACGTACTATCTAACTGTATTTCTGGATCCATTGCATGGGCTAAAGGCATAGAGTTCTCCGAGTGGGAAAGAGACTCTCTTAAACTGCAATGTTGAAAAGAGCGACTGCTTGTCTTTCTATAACCCCCCCACTGTCAGCTTCTCAAATCTCACCGATATTACTCTAGTGCCATTGTAACCACTACGCGTACTTCTAAGCTGAGCTGAGTAAGCTGTCCTAAAAGGCACAAGTGGAATCGGTATTGCTAAGTCTAGAGTCGATAGAGCTAGCGAGCCAAGGACAGCCAAGGACAGCCAAGGCGCTCCCCTTTCGTGTAGCGGGAATAAATGCTTTGCTGATTGGTACCTCCACCAATTGTATCGGAAAATGCGACCTTACATACTGTGTAGCCTTATTGATGTATCCACTTAAGACTTTAGGGCGTTTCGCGGATCTGAGGGTCAAATCCAGATTTACGAATCGATCCAACAGCAATTCACCAACATTTTTTCTCCTTCGGATGGTTCCGCTGGCTTCAATACAGTAAGCTCAAGTAATTGGGAGTTCTGCTTATATGTGCTTATATGGCCGGTTGTATTATCTTGGCCGGAGAATTTCCAGTATATAAGCAGCGGCAACGACTCAGTTTCTTAACAGCATTACTGCAATATCATTCTAATCCCATATTTAACTGTTTATTCAGCTGCTTTTTTCATTAATAACTCTGCTACACGGAGCACAAAATGGTACACATTCCTGCCATGCGCTATATTTTGATACTAATAAATTCGCACAGGTTGTTATACTTACTAAAGTTCTTGCTGTAGCTAGCTTGGCCGTTGTTGTTATCGCGAATCCATACGAATTTGTCGTCTACCAGGATGGTTCCTGCCAAGGGCCAGTCGCCGACCAGCGTGTAGATCGCCCAGTCGGCAGCTGTACGAGTAAGCGCTTCTCTCTTACTAGTCGATAAATGCGGTCTCCTGAAGCAAGGCGTTGAAATGCTTCTATCCACAAGTTAAATGCTAATATGAACCTCCTATAGACTTCAAAGTTGGCGGGCTATTCGGTGCTTTCATTCTTGACGAGTTCAACAACCAACCCGGCTGCTCTTTCAAGTTCTGGGAGGATGCAGATTGTCATGGAAAGGCGACGGTTCAGCATAGCGGAATTTCTTGCACTGCTATTGCGAACAAGGATGGGCAGTTTTATTTGACAAATGGAGCCAGGAGTGTTTCCATCTCTTGCTAAGTTAGATCTAGCTGCATTAGGAACGTTTCATATCCCAAGAATAAAGGAGATTTAAAACGTAATGTACCTTTTGCAAAATTTCGCTCTATTCCAGCTATAAGGTTTCGTACAACAAATGAGCGACTTTCTCAGCGATTATGAACAAATGAGGTACACTAACTTTAGATTCTGGAGCAGTAATTCCCTATCATTAGATCCTTCATGAATATTTGGACGGGTCTAATCTTGCACGCAGACGATTACCAGCAGATATCACAATCAACCTAAAACCTGGGCCACGAGTTTGGCGAAAAAGTATTGAAAGGCGCAAAGTCTAGCAAAACTACGGAAGGAAGACAGCTTTGCCATACAATGAAGTGGGTGTAAGGACATGCAGAGGTGCTCACTGCTAAAGAAACACTCCCAGTGCTTCCCAGATGACCACACGCGAATAAGAAAAATTGGGACCATTAGTCGACTGAATATACCCAGCTTGCTGCAGTCCTTAATGGACAGCATATTTAACTAGATACAGTATTAACTACTATTCTACAGTGTTTTCGTCTTCACCAACTTGACTATATCACCGCCTCTCTTTATCTAACTTGGCCATGGTTCTAGAAGTATGCCTCGGTATACTACGAACGGCATGTGGTATGCGCGTCCTATAGAGTCAACAAACGAAACCCCGGTTTAAACTCTTCTAGTGTAAGGCCACTAACCTTGAAGATGTTTGTGATCTTGATCGCGACGTCTTGTTTATTGAGAATTTCTTGTCTTTCATCCGCGGTCAACAGATCAGGAGAAGAGATGGCCTTTCACCACAGTTCTCTCTGTTCAGGAGTTGTCGGGCGCCCAGCCACAGATCGCGCAGCCACATGCGTACGCGTTTTCACAGATCGATCAGAAGCTGTTCAAACACGTGATGCAAACTTCACCCCCAGAATTGGTACCTGTAGTCATGAGACCACACAGGCGGGTGGACGGCAGGGGGTCGGAATGTAGGCAACTACAATACCTAGACCATTCCAGCCGTTCTGACAACCAACCCAAGCATGTCAAACAGTGCTCTTTGCCTTCTGTCAATATGTCCGTCCGAATTTACATCGACAATGCCCCTCCTTTCTACTCAAATCTCGATACCATCAGCGGGCGCATTACGTTAAGTCTCAGTAGCGACGAGAATATATCCGCCATACTAGTCAAACTAGAGGGAGAGAGCAAAACAGCCCTCGAACGTCCCCCAGGGGCTTTTCAGCATTGGGACCCATCACTAATGACCGAAAAAGACCAGCGGCAAGGCGTGTCTAGAGAGAATCACAAAGTTTTATACAAAGTTAGTCAGGTGTTCCCCACCCAAAATCCTGGCTTGGGAGCAACGGCGGGGTCGGTGTATACATTACGAGCTGGCCAGCATGAATACCCTTTTCGATTCAAGATACCGGTTTATAGCGGCTGTTTGGATTCGCAATCTCAGCAACTTGTTCCTGGGATGAAACTTGGCGGACTTGGAAAGGGACGGCAACAGTTGCAATACACCCATGTTAAACAACCCCTGCCTCCCTCTCTTACCGGATTCCCTGGAGAAGCAGAGATCAGATATTATGCGAAAGTCACAGTCCAACGACCGTCACTCTTCAAAGCTAACAGGAGGTGGGTAGTAGGCTTCAGATTCATGCCTATTGAGCTACCGAGACCTCCGCCATCTGCGAACGAGGTATATGCACGCAGACCATATTCTTTCCAGCCAAACTCTGCTTACCCTCAAACATTTAAACTAGTACCGAGAGGCGAGGTTGATGCTCGTTTGCCTAGCCCAGCAGTTTTGACATGTAATGAGCCCGTCCCGCTACGAATCATTGTGAGGAAATTGAGCGAGGGTTCAGAACAATTGTACCTCATGTTGTTGCAGCTCTATTTGATTGGATCTACGGAGGTGAGAGCGGGTGATGTTGTGCGGTTAGAACCTCATGTTTGGAACGTGATGAGCACCAATAGGCTGGTGATGCCGATCGGGAGTCCGAGTGACACGTCAGGCACTGAGATAGTGGTGGACACAGCGCTATGGGATCATATTCCTCTGCCTAACACGGTAGCACCCTCATTTCATATCTGTAATTTGACCAGAAAGTATGATCTAGATGTGAGGATTGGGCTAGGATACGGAACGCCCGGGAATACACAGGTATGAACTTCATCACTTCATCATTGGGAAACTTTACGCCGACAAGAAATCCAAAAGCTACAAACAATTATTCCCCTCTGTTTTCAAGTCGACGTATCCTCCGGTATCTCGCCCCCAGCAGCTCTTGTTACCGCCATGGCGCCAGCATACGACACCCCTTGTTTGCAGTTGGGCGATGCAGTTGATGGTGGGATGGATGTGCTGCCCAATTATGCAGATGCAATAGCAAATGACCCTGAGTCGCTGGGTGGTGAGAGGCGGAATTTCAGCGGTGTTACGGATCTGAATGCGCCAGACTTAGAGGAGAATAGTGCTCCGACAGGCGATTTGAAGAGTAATCCTGTACCACCACCGTCATATGTGTAAGGACACTCTTCTGGGATAAAATTAAGGGACAGAGAGAATGGTAAACGCAACAGCCGCGCAGTAAGGCAGGTGACGTAGAGTGAATCTCTTTGAATATAATGTTCTACAAACTGTCAAAACCAGTATAGTTTATAGTTGAATATGCCTTTAAATCCTTCCTTATGAACTTAGCTCCCCTATTCTCCTTAAGCGATTGTGCTAGGCCATCATTAATACTAATTATTTATTTTGCCTTAGTTAAAAAGGTTAATCTTTAAGTATATTATAGTCTATACGGTTGAGAGGTAGTTAATATATAATAACATAAATATTTTAGTAATAGAGCAGTGCAAATATAATAACGCCCCTGTAACAGCCTACTATAGTAATAATACATGTCTTGGTCTCCCCTTTCATCCGCCCTTTGTCCACTCCTTCGTCCGCCCCTTCATAGTACTCTGGGCTGCGGGCAAAATTTTTGATTCAGTCTACGGGAAAGCTAGTGTATGACGGGAGAATGTATGTTCAAAGGTAAAATAATACTAAATCCTTACACAAGCTGATCTGCATGGAATTTCAAAGGAAGTAAGAGAGCAGAGCGACGGCAGAAAGATTACGATAGGATGCTGCAGCAATTTTCTGGATGGATGATGCATAGAAAGAGAAATAGTACAAGCATCCTAGGCTGCTTATGCTTCTATATAGCTCAGCTATAAGTACAAGAACCCCCCCGCCCCCGTTAAAAGACTGAGTGCAAGAACTTGCCGTCAAAAGATTTTATACCATGTCAGATACGCCACGCATGAATGATGGCGACGACCTCGAACCGCGCCTACTTTTACACTATATACATCAAACGGCAGCTCAGGACCCAGGTCGGGTTTGCGTATCGCTCCCAATCTTGAACAATCCCGAGGATGGTTTCCGGGACATCACTTTGCTTCAGTTCGAACAGGCCATCGATTATGCCGCACGCTGGATGGAGCGACATGTTGGGCGGGGCAGGAGCTATCAGACTCTGGCCTACATAGGCCCTCAAGACTCGTGGTACCTCATTTTAATCCTAGCGGCATTGAAGACAGGGTGGAAGGTAGGGAATCCATCCCCTTTGCTGTGGAGCGATTTGCTTAAAATGTTCGCAGCTTTTCGCTCCATCTCCACGAAACAGCTTTGAAGCCTATGTGAAATTGCTTCACAGCTATGAATGCAAAGTTTTCTTCTATAGCAAGGAGCATAATATTGGACCCTAAAGACTGGGCATATTTAAAAATTTCCATAATATATGGGTGTACAGAAGCAATCCTAGCACCGGACGAGGGAATAGTACGCACTTTAGATGGTTTGGAATGCTTATTGGCGGGAGTACGGTATTATATTAACTTTGGAAATCTTCGAAAAGGCTGGCTGACCCTCCGTCGAGCTGTGACCTTCGTTCTATTGTTTTCGGAGGCTCATCGGTGTTCTCCTGAGATCTAGTTGTACGATAGAATAAAATATCTGTGGATCCACTTGTGGCAATTCGATAGAAATTTATCACTCTTCCTTGGACTTCCGTACGCCGTCTCCTCGTTTCCCTACAAGATTCAGAACGACCACGGTCAAGGTTTAATCATACCGTCGAAAGTTCAGTTCCTATTAAGGCTCGCCATAATTGCTGGGTATAGCATTGATCAAAATCAACAACAAAGCGACATTTCTTTTTCGGCTACACTGAAAATAGACTTGGATCTCCAAGAATGTAGCCGCATCATGGCTCCTGCTTGGTGGAAAACCCCTGCACGACTGCCTAGGTTGACGCTGTCTATGTCTTGAGTACCTGTAACTATCATATAGGGAAGAACTCCGAAGCAAGAGACTCCCACTCATTCCACTGAAACAAGTCCATCGGATCGCCGGCGAGGATGCTATCAAGGGCTTCAGATCCAGTACTCCTATCTATTACCCACTCATTTGACCATCCGTTGATGATAGCCAGGTCAGTTGGCCTTTCATTGAGCCCTCCATTCTTTCTTACATCAACCTTCATCTCCTCATCCTCCCCTGTGCCGCCGACGACCACCTCCCCATCCATTATCCACCCACCCCATGGGTCAATCCCCTTTCCATCATTTTCCCAACCCACCTTTTCCCAGACCCTCCTCCTCAGCTCTACCAATATCAAATACCTGGGATTGCTTCTCTGTCGATGATAATTCACTCCAATCCTAAATTTATCCGGAACTAAGATCCTGCCCAGGATCCTATTTACCCGCAAGCGGATAATTTTATCAATGAGTGATCGGCTGAGTACTTCTTCCTCAATAATGTTATGACAGGTGCTGATATGCAAGAGAAGAATGATTAGGGCTTGAAGGGGTTGAATGAGGCCGGGAATTAACCATGAAAATTGAGGGCTAGAAGGAAGAGTGGAGAGGGCAAGGTAGGCATTTAAGAAGGAGCGTGCTGTTCTGTTGAGAGAATCAGTTCATGGTTTGGGTGAATAGAGAATAACGCGCTCACTTGACAACCTCGCTCTGACATCCCGTCTGTTTGTATTGCTCCAACTGCCAAAATCGTAGCCCCAGCATACAATATGCACGGTGAATCTGCATTTTTAAGTAAGTCCTTGCCCAGGAATGTTCAGCAGTCAGGTCCCTAGGCACCAAGTCTACAAGATTTTCGACCAGAATCTTAAACTGTAGAACTTCGTCTTGGGTTGGTAGACTCCCTAACCAAGCTTGCATTCGACTGGCCAATTGATAATGCCCGTGGACGACTATACTCATCACCGATAAATTATATGGTCCTGGTGACGATGGTGGCGATGTCCCAATTGAAGAGTTTACACGGTCGTGGAGGAGTGACGGAAGTTGAGTCGTGAATCCCCCGCGATGGATGATAGGCGGTAGCCCATTAGCAATGGTAGACTCTATGTCAAGAAACACAAGGTGCCACCAGATACTTCTTCTTATCTCTTGATCGATCGAGCCACCGTTCTTCAGATCAATGTGGAGTCGGAGTGATTGCGCGAATCGAATGGCTTGTGGGAGGAAGCCATACGCACAGAAAGGCGAAAGCTGACTTGCCCTGAAAGTATTCATAATGATGTATCCTTGGAGTAGTTGAATTGATGCGCTCGTATCTCTAACAGGATGCGAAGCAAGGTCAAGCTTAGTGAAAATCTCTTCGTAGAGACCGACGAGGGCAAAGGAGATCGAGAGATCTGAAGGGAGTGAATTGCACGCGCCAGTGTAAAGAATTGCTAGCACGAGGACCACAGTCTCGACTGAATACATCGGGGACATATTGGCCCAAAAACCTAAATACTCTTGATTCAAGTCTGGTAGGTGACATACTGGAACGATTGGGTGTATTCCCTGCAGAAAACTCTCGAAAAGTGGTTGGCATCTATCCTGGGACGGAAGCTTAGACGTAAGGGAAGAGAGGAAGTTCGCCCCTAAAGCACTTATCGGTATTCCATGTGGCTTTGGGATGCGAGGATCTGGTCCTCTAGACGGCTAGTTGGGGTCAGGAAACCAGGTACTGTAAATCACTTATTGGCATGCCGCGCGTACCTCTTGTGATTCAGCGACGGCCCAAAAAAGGGCCTCGTCTTTTGCGAAACTTGACTGCTTCACGGTCTTGGCTTGATGGTCTATAACAGACTGCCAAGTACCCGGTGTTGGGTGCTCGCCGCTTTCAGATCCCGCGGCCGGAAGCCCTTGCTCGTTCACAAACCTGACATGCAGTGGCCCATCCTCAATATACTGGCAGTCTCTGGCTCCCTTGCGGCATAGGGAACATTTCGGTCTCACTCGGTCACATTTAACCTTGGATCACTATTAGCATAGTGTTCCCAAAGTAGCTTGGACCATACACACCCTTCGATTTCGACAAGGCGTGCAAACTGTCCTGAGGCGCTGACGTCGTATCCTGTCAGAAGATGACAATGGTGACCGGGGTGCTCCTAGAATATTCATTTCTAAGATCTGGTCAATTTCGACGCTTTTTGGGTTTGATATCAACGGGTCTATAAGTGATTGTTGATGGTCCTGGTGAAAACATAGCCCGTATTCTTGGTTCGGCTACGAGCAGATCTCCAGCGGTGGCTGACATAAGTACCGCCCCACTGAACGTACTTTATACCAAAATCATCGAACATTGACTTCTATAGTATTAACAACTAACAATACCAATAAGCTTCAACCATCACCTTTAGAAGAATAGAGCATTTATACCTGGAAATACACGATTCTCGCGTGCCACCTAATTAGCCTCACAAGGCATGACAATTAATTATACGTCTTCCTAGCTTTTGGCTTCATACTTCACATGAATTGCCTACAGGCACCCTCGTTATCAACTTACTAAAATTCACCGTTTATTTTATTAAGAGAGGAGAATTTACACTGCTATCTATGTACTCGAGATCTTCTGTGTCGCAGCGTCTTTGCAGGGGGGAATTTCAAAACCTAGCCCTCTCCCTAGCTCTCAATAGCCCTCCGTACCGGAAGAGAATCCAGGGAACTGGCACGAAAGCTAGAGCGATGAATGCCAACACGGAGTTTCCCCAGCCGAGACCTAGGCGATCGTACATAGGCTCCGCAACTAGAGGGAGTAATGCACCGCCAATCGATTGAAGGACTTTGCTCGCAGCGATAGCAGATGCTGAGTGAACTCCAAAACTGTGAACTAGATACATATTTATACATATCTGGGCAGTGAGATTAGTTCGAGTCCTGAGCTAGTAAATGGGTGGATGGGGTCTTACAAATCCAGGCATCATTCCCATTCCGAACAATGCTGATCCCAGAATGGGAATGATCCAGTGGACTTTAGCTTCAACGGACCACCCATACCAGAAAAATGCGATTGCCACTAGAGGGGCACTGATTACGAGCAATGGGAGTCTAAACTCGGATTTGCCTTCTCCACCGTTCTTCTCCTCCAACTTCTTGTACACAACATCGCTTCCCTTGCCTGCCATAATCAACCCAAAGAAACAGCCGACTCCAAGTCCAATGTAGGCAAGACCTGAAGAATTGACGCTGAAATGGTATTTCCCGGTGAATACCCGTGGGAACGTGGTAATGAAAAGATAAAGGTAACCAAATAGGAAGGCGGTGTAGATTGAGAGGAGCATAACGATTGGGGAGAGGAGGAGCATCTTCGTCGGGCGAACGATGGCATGGGTGAAGTGACTCTTTCTAGTTAACCCATGGTGGAGTGCCGACACGAGATCTTGATTGCCCGTTTCCTTCCTCATTAGCTCTGCCTTTCCCTCGAGAATAACAACAGAGTATGATTCCTTTAATAAAAGGAGGCCAAGAACGAAGGTTGCTCCAGACGCGATAAGCTGAAGCCAGAACACCCACCTCCATCCCTTCGCCTGAGATAAATAACCCCCAATAATAGGTCCGATGATAGGACCAAGCAGCGGACCCATCCCCCACAAAGCCATCGCCGCACCTCGCTTGTCTTTGGGGAATGTGTCTCCGATCGTTGCACCACCAAGGGTGACGGGCGTTGAGCCAGCGCAGCCAGCAAGGAAGCGGAATGCAATGAGCATTCCAAGAGACTTACTTAGCGCGCATGCCATAGTGAAGATACAGAAGAGAAGGTTCGAAAGTACATATATGGGTCGGCGGCCGTAGATTTCCGACAGAGGAGCAACCAAGAGTGGCCCGAAGGCAAATCCAAGAACGAATATCGACACGACAAATGTTTCGAGATTCGAGTTATCGGAATGAAATTCACGCATTGCCTGAGGCGCCCCGGGAGCAAACATGGAGGATGCCAGAGGGCTGTGGTCATAGCTGCTTAGTTTGGTCTTCGCTAAAAGAGGGAGGAGATTCAAGATCGTACGTCGAAAGAGTCATTACTGAGATAACGCTCAGATTAAGCCATTTCTTGCCCACCGGCCAGTTTCTTGGGTTGAGCTGATCATTTTCGCCCGCCCAATTTATCTCATTTGGGTTCTTCGTTTTCTTATCCACGGATGCCGTCCCAAGAGCGGAAATGTCTGGTAATAGAGCCGGTGAAGGACATGGAGAACTTTGACTATTACCTTCTTCCAGGCCTGCCATTTGGGGATATGATGAGAGAGGAAGTATATGATAGAGAGTCAAAACGATAACACGAAAGAGAGAAAATCGAAACCGTGAGAAAAGCATAAGGGAAGGGAATTGCTCACCATAATATATGAAGGCGTCAGAGATAATTCGTAATCATGATTCAAACCCCTTTAATCTGTTTTGGACCTCTCGCACGAAATTTTAGGGAAGCAGGTGGTTTGGACCTGGTGATTGTCGGAGGCGCTAAGCTCAATAGGGACTTCTCGCGCGAAGGCCGCCAGCTCGGGTTAGCGCTCAGCACACAACATCAGTTTTCGTCACGCTCAAGCGGTATAACCCTTTTCTCACTTGTAATCAATCAATTTACCAAAAGTTGGAATTGCCCTTGAACATGCACTAGTTTCTTCACAACAAACTTCACCTATCTAATTCAGCCAATCATACCCACGACAATATTCCTCAACTCTTTTTATCTCGATATTGCCCTCTTTCCGTATCAATGTCTCTACTATGTCGGCAGCTTTCAATAAAATCTTGCTCCTTACTTCAACCTTATTCCCGCCAATCTTCAAATGATCCGCAGCCTTAGCAGTCCCAGTAGAAATCATGAATAGGTATCCAACTAAGAACGGCAATTCGCTCTCCTTTTCGATATAATTCGGACCGAACTGCACAAAATCCGAGTGGAGCGTGGTGTGGATATTACGCAGGAGGTCAAAACAGCGTATATGGAGGGCGATGTAGTCAATATTGAGCGCTAAGATCTCACTTTGTACCTTCTCTTGGAGAGACGAGATAAAAGGCACGGCCAAGAAAGGTGAAGCACGCTTTTGCGTCGTGGAGGGCTCGCGGAGGAGTTCCTGGATACGGTGGAACGTAACGTCGGAGTTCGCCTTATTATCACAGTATTGAGGCTTAAAGATATTTGTGACAGCGGACGTGGCAGTCATTTCTCGCGGCCCTCTTTTTGAAGCCGGAGTTTGTGATTGTATCGTGTTCCTTCCCTCCCGGCGATTGGATGCGAGCATGGAGGCACTCCATCCCATAACAAGGCAAAAGCGTTTAAAGTAGTGCTCTGGATCGCAAGGATAATCCCCTATGAAAATACGATCCTTGCCGTGGATGTTAATGACGGCCTCGAGATCTCCCCATACCGGAAACTCTTGATTGGGCGACTCATGCTTGACGGCGTTGTAGAGGTGTAGGACAGTGGGCAGTGAGCCCCAAGCATTAACCAAAGTAATACCAGTATCTTGCAGCAGCATATTTAGTCGGAATAACAGAATTCCACAGAGGAGTGGCTGTCTAGAAAAGAGGCTGTATGGTGGTATTGTAGAAACATCAAGTTTGGCCGCCTGAAATCGTCGTTTCTTCACGGGGAAGTAAGCGTCTTTGTTGATCCATGCGTCTACTTCAGATTTGATGCTTTGTAGTACTTGATCATTCTGTTTGGGCCATGTATCGATGGACATCTTTGCCGAGAACTTGATGTATGACTGGAGGGTCTGAGAAGTATGCTGACCCACTCTCTGCAGTTCTTTGAGGGCCATATCAATTTCCCCCATGGGGTGCTGGATCATGGCATCGTTGATGTCAAGGTAAAGTTGACTGCCCAGCACCAACCAGATAGGAATTTTGCGCGTCTCCACCATCACTATGAGACCACGTGTGAGCTCATCCATTACAGGAAGTGGCGGACCAAGTTTGCTGACAATACAGAAATCCGGCAATAGATCAAGAAGGGCTATTTTGTGCTGATTAAATGTCTCTCGCCAGGATAGTGGTCTTCCGGACCGATCTATCTCCCCAAAGTAGCCTGGTTTCATGACCGGAACTGACCCATCCTCGAGAACTGGCAGGAAAGAAGACAATAGGATGTAAACAGGCAGGGACGTGAAATCTGCGATATCCTTTAGATCCATGTTAATAACGTCTCCAGGTTGTTCGCGTGAAGTTGGTTCTATGCCACGGGATTGAGCAATGGCATGATAAAGGAGGCCTTGGATTTGTTCATATGTTGTAATATTGTATCGTTTCGGCATGCTTTCCAGAAGTTCGGCTTCAGCGCGCTGCAGTATTTCGAGGCCAACATTTGTAGCCACGGCCACGGCCGCAAGATCCACAATTCCAGAAGCATAGTCTAACCAACTTTGTCGAATATGATTGCGCATATCCTCAAAATCACGGAAGAAACACAGGATTTTGATATAGGTCTCCTCGTCATCGTCATCTTCCAGCTCGTAAGATGTGACTGTAAGCGGCTGTGATTTCTCGGATGGTTCGGGAATGATCTGATGCGCGTCGGAAGGATCTTCAAGATCTAAAATAGCGAAGATATTGTTCAAAGCTTTTTCCGCTACCGACATGGTTGCAGTATCGTCGGCTTGTTTGGTTTGGGACCGAGCTTGATGAATATTCAATGCATTCATAACACCGCTTAATATCTGTTGGATTTCTTCCAGAATAGATACAAAATGTTTGTGTCTCTTGTTACTGGCTGATGTTGAGGGGTCTTCCTCGGAAAATAATGCTCCCCATTGCTTTCGCTTTGTGATCACATCCCCGAGGACATCCAACGTGAGAGGCAATGCCCCGAAGTCTGAGATTTGTTGGAAATTCTTCGAAATAAAGGCTGCCATTAAGGGTAGCTCCTTGCTGGTAATGGCGTATCTGAGGGGGCCTTTGGCTGATTGGACCTCTAGGGCCACATTATCCTGTGCGGGTTGGAGCGGTCTCTCTGGTTCTACATCAGGTTGAGGCTTCGATTCAGTCTCAGCAGCAGGGACCGAGCTTTCCTGGTCGGCAATAATACCCTTTGCCTTCAACCTCCTATTCTTGTTTTTATTTTTGTTCTTCTTCTTCTTTTTCTGCTGGGGGGTCTCATATCCGCAACTCGCAGCTGTTGCGGTGAGCCAATTAACGACGGCCCGCGTACCCTCCTTGTAAAGTGCGTATGTAGAAAAGAAGGCCATTTGGTGATTCAATGTACGGATATTGGGGTCGTATCTAGGATACAAAGGTAGCGTTTGACAAGGCTGTTGATCGCAGAAATCCCCGATTGCCCTGAAGCGAAGTGAAAGAGTTTTTCGCGCCGGCCAGAGCCGCGGAGAGCCACTTGGTGGGCTCTTTGCCGCGTCCACTGTTGTTGTTGCGGTATCCGGAAGCTAGTCCAGTTTCGGTGCTTAGTAACCAACTCAAATATCACCAGTGGGTGTCAGAATTCGCTACGCACCCCCCAAATTTAACCGAAAACACACCAAAACTGCTCTCTTTGTGACTTTATAACTTTGCAACCTTATAAAATAAATGTATATAATACTATATATATAGGTTAGCTACCCTCTAGAGAGTAGTCCTACCTGCAAAGGTTTTATTTCAAAATCAAGATTTAAGGTGCTAATTTAAATTTTTATTTCTTCTCATAAATCTATATAGCTAAATCATAAACTATAAGTTTTTATCTAATACTCTAGCTTTACCAGAATTCTAATGGGTGACTGTTTATATTCTAGCTTAGATATAACTATTAATTTCATTTTAAGACGATCAGTTCATAGACTAACTTGTTATAACGATGTAAAGTAGGTAGATTTTGGTGTGTTTTCGGTTAAATTTGGGGGGTGCGTAGCGAATTCTGACACCCACTGGTGTACTGCACCAGGGGCTGACATAATTCGTGCACCACTTCAAATAAAGATATGGCCACAGCTCTCTAACAATTTATTTATATGAAAAACTTTTGGTACAGAATTTGAAGCTAGCCTCTTAGTAATCAGGCTTGTGTAATTTGTATCTCATTTGGACTTTGTGCTGTATAGTTATTGAGGGTTGGATATTTGAGGTGGTGCGCGAATTCTGACACCCCCTGGTGCTGATAACTTTATTTACGCTTTGAACACTAATGTTATAGACTGTGTGAAGGAGTACATGTTATGTATGCTGAAACCCCTTGATTTGAGTTATCAGAGACTGTATTTGGAATTCTAGTCTGGTCACGAAGTATTATTGCGGCAGTATCAACATCTACAATTCGACCATTGCCGACACTCTACAGAATGTGACGATGTCTTGATTTCAGTATGTACCGGACCGGTCGCGTAGGAGACATGGTAGATAACGCTGCTAATACTACCACCAGCAGCGGTGAGTTCACTTGTAATGGCCTGCTTGGTCGTGAATTGTGCCGTAACAAGAGCCTTGTTAAGGGGGCTTCTTATACTTGGAGGATTGTGGCCCTGGCTGACACGGTGACAACCTCATGTAGGTTTGAAACCCCAAATTTTTGAATGTATATAATGTTATACTATGTTGTTCAGACTTCGCTATATTCTCAATAGAAAATCATTCCTGCTTGATTCTCGATTCTTGTGTATCAGCGTATGCGTCTATAGTAGTATGCGCGAACTTTCTCGCGCTGACTTTATTCGCGAATAGAATATCAAGCTCTTCATATGTTCGCCCCCCCGTCTCCGGGACACGGAAATAGGACCAAAGCCACGCAAGGAAGCATGTTCCCGCCCAGAAGAGGCACGTCTTTCCCTTCCAGTTGCCCTCTGTCGGGTTCAGCATGTAAGGTTGGATAGTGCCTACGACGAGCCCAACAAGGTAGTATCCAATGCGTGCCAGACAGACGCTCTTATTACGAAGCTTGATAGCAGATGTCTCACTTATGATAGCGTATGTAACCGGGCCAAGGGTGGTATAATACAGAAACAACCACAAGAGGATCAGACCCGCTTGCGCGTAGCTGCTGCCCACGGAATCCAATGCAGCGGAGAGAATGCCGACGAGTAGCATGAGAGAGAACAACGCGAAGAGGCCCCAGACGAACATGGTTCGACGTCCCATCCGAGCTAATAGGTACCACGAGAGGAATGTGCCGACACAAGCTAGGCCGAGTGCCCCGACAGAAAATTTGAACGAATCTGAGGTTGGCACACCAGCCTGCTCGAAGAAGTAGGTGGGATTCCCGCCCAGAGCCAATCCTGACCAGTTCTGTGACCCAAATACCATCATCACAATCTCAGTGCGCCGAAGATCGGTGCCTTTGAAGCAGTCCCAGTAGCTGGTACCCGTCTCAGCTTCCAATTCAATTTGGTGGGTGTGGATCATCATCGCCACCGATTTCTTTGCATCATCACTGGTCATCGATTTTGAGCTGAGCCTCTTGACCGTCTATTCTGCCTCTTCGAGACGCTCTTATGAACAAGCCACCATGGTGACTCCGGCGCAAAGAAGAGGATCGCTGCAAGGGGGATAGGCCAGACCCACTGGATGGCAAAGGGGATGCGATATGCCCATTGAGTGGTCAGAGGTTGGAAGCCTTCGTTGACGCCGGCTCCGATGAGCTGTCCAAATGCCCAGCAAATGTTGACGTACACTGTAAGGTAACCACGAAGTGCGACGGGGCAGACCTCGGATGCATAAGCTGGCGCCATGGTTGCGAATACTCCCCAAGGGAGGCCAAGGTGGATCTCTCCAGCGAGCAGCGTCGGGAGATTTTGCGCGAAGAAGACAATGAACACGAAGGCAGCCACTAAGAATAGCGACACCAACAGGACACGTCTGTAGCCGAAGATATGGACGAAATAGCCGTTTGCGAGACAACCAAGTATAGCACCAATATTGCCTGAGTTACCCAAGGCAACTTGCCAAGGGCCGGACAGCTGGTATTCGTTGAGGCCGGGATAGTAATTGCCATATTTCTTCTGGAAGGCAGGCTGGCCGAACATGGAACCAACGAGCACCACGTCGTATCCTTCCATGATAATACATGTGCTGACAAGAACGGACCAGAAGATGGCGCGAGGGTATGCTTTGACGGCTTGTCTAAAAGTCAAGTCATGCTCAGCAATGGTGGCCAGTCGACCAGCTTCATTCACGATCTTCTGATTTGTCGCGATAACCCCGTAGCCTTCAACTTGGTCGATCCCTGGATTCTTCTCCTCATCTATGGATAGAGTCGTCATGGTAGGTAGTGTGCAAGGCTTGGTGGAAGCGTGAACGCCTTCGGACAGTGACGCTGAAGTATTGGAAGACTTGTTTGAGTGATGGCACAAGCTTGAACCGGCGAGGAGATGAGGCAAGAAGCTGACTCGAGAAATGGTTCTGGTGTGAGATCGGGGCTTGTCCCCTTATGTCTATGAAGCTGCCACTCCCTAGCCAGCCATCCCCATCGCGCACCTAACCCTCTCTCAAGCTCTTACCAGTGGCACGACATCATTTAGCGAACCCCAGACCCCAGACTCCAGACCCCACACTTGGATCACCACCAGAAGCGACGGGCAGACAGCCACGCATATCGAACACCAGTCGATCAACTCAAGCTTCGGGCCATACCACGCTACTTTCCCAACATGTGGCTAGCGGACGGCCGCTTTTCTCCTACGATATGTGATGGATTATGTCGAGAAATCCGGGATTTTCCCACTCTTGAAATCCCGAACATTACCTGGGGCACGAGTCCGATGGGGCGGAGAGAGTTGTGGCGCGGAACTTGAAAAGGATTCGCTAAGCATCGATTACGACACTCCAAGTTACTCATACAGGTTTTACGCATAACTATCATATGCATGCAAAATTGCCTCTAGCTCAACTTCTGAAGCTGCAACTAATCTCATGTCGGATTCCTGCTCGGAATGGTAGATAGGTTTATACGCATGTCTGCTACAGCAACGATATGATATCGATTTGACGAATTCTTGTTTTTGTTAGAGGAACCCTAGTGAGGATTCATCACATGCCTTCTGGTTGCCCCAAAAGGACGAGTAGCTCACTTATTGTTCTTCACTACTTGTATTCTTAATCCGCACCACAACGCTGTCGTTTCTTTATAAAATCTGCTACTTATTTACATGTCCACTCTATGTTCTAACTAGGCCGGATCAATAGTCGACGAAATGTCAAAGTCGGGGATCACCCGAGGGATGTGTGGACTATTCTCGCTATATTAAAAGTATGCTAAATGCGACAAAGGCTCGAACATATCGCAGTAGCCCTCAACTCTGAGCCAGATATTCTCATCGGTATTCTACTATAATATACAATGACATTTCCATTACTGTCTGGGCTCGCTTAACACCGGCCGACTAAGTGCACGAGCCCAGACAGTAATATTACAACGCTTTTCTCCGTTGATTGCACTCATATCTACGCTGGTATAGCATTCTGTTCTGGGACAGCACCTAACGCCGACAGAATTGAGGTGAAAGTTTCTGCAACTCCCCATGTGCAATTAACAAAGGCTTTGCTCCCATCTCTCCTCAATCCTGTAACTTTATTGTCATGACAGGACAGGAGTTTGATCCCCTCACGCAAGATCTTCCCTGCAGAGTCTCTATGCTTTATATTGCCAATTCGAGCCATGTAGGGTGTCATTTGTTCGCCAAAACGCACAAAGAGTTGTACAAGTTCGTCATCACATGGCCGGTCAAGTTGGATCAGAGAAGTCCCATGGCTTTCCAGCTGTTCCATTGCGTCTGAAATCTGAGTTTGTAGTGGCGAGGGGTGGTAATAATCTGGAACACTATGGTCCTCCAATGTTGGTACTTGTGACTGCATAACATCATCTTGACTGTGACGCGAAGTTTCGCTGCTTTGCGAAACTTTGACGCCATCTTGTGCCTGCGATTCGTAGGTCATCGTATCTGGCGGTGGATTCGCTTGCAGCTTAGCTGCCGAAGTTGATACGCTGTATGCCCAGATAACCAAGGTAGCCAGATAGTTCGCAAATGGTTCTACTACAGCTCCGCAACTGTACCTGCGCAAATACCAGAAGATAGAGCCTGCATGGATTATCGCCAGTCGTGCCTTGTAATGATTATGCAAAACCCACTTAAGCAGAGAATTTCGGAGGCCATGTTCTTGCATGTTGGTGTAGAGATAGGATTCGGCCTGACTAGGTGTTTTCTGGTGTACTTTCGCCTTTGCTAGTTCTTGGAGATCGGATACAGGGGCCAGAAGAATGAGTCTAGCAAGATGAAGGTGCAAGACTGTAGGATGCTCGAGACCGGATGCTTGAAGGATTGTACTCTGTGCTGACCAATGCAGTATATCAAGGCAGTCACAGCTCCCATTTATCCATCTGGAAACCACAGGCGTAGAGGACAGCTTAATTATTCCCTCTGGTATAGTTCTGTGATGATGTTCACTCAAAGCCGTTGGCACCCAGTCCGATAGATGGCCACTATGGTATCTTGCGACCTCCCAAACCCGACTGTACATACCATGAATAAGTAGAACTCTGCTTAACTCACCAAGGTTTGGTACAATTCTCTGTTCAGTATACAGGATATCGAGTGCAAGATAAAGTGACGGGGGGCCTATAAGATGAATAAATGAGTCCCAGTGTTGAGAAGGAATTTAGCTAAGTAAATGACGAACCGCTAGTGAGAATAAGAAGCCGCGCTACATTAAGCATCGGTTCATCCCAGATTTGTTCCGGGCACGGTAAGGGTGCCTTGCCATCAAAGAGACCCATGCTCATTCGAAAGTCGGATTCGTATGCCATCATACAATCGAGCATCTGCCGTAGTCATTTAAGTGGGTCACTTGTTGATAAAGTTTCGGAGTGGCCTTACCCATACGAAATATCCTGCTCTGCATTTCAATTCTCCTTCCAGCCATTGCTGCAAAAATCGCTCCCCGTCTTCCTTAGTATCACGGGCAGCTTGCCAACCGGCGTAGTGGTTTGACATAAGCATCTTGCTGTCGATGCAGGTTGACACGAGAATCGCTCGACCATCCCAAGCAAGGCGGGCTAGCTTTGGATTTCCACTGTGGAACATGCCTAGAACATTCAAAATTCGAGCTTGTATAATGGTAAGGCGCTGTAGATACTCAGATCTCCGGGGTCCAAAAACTTCAGGAAACTCGCTTGGATCGTGGTCTGACGCAGCAGCTATTTCCAACAGCTTATGGACCAGTTCATGCAATGTCTCGCTGCACGCTCGTGCATGGAATGTCCCGACATAACAAGCCCCGATAGCTGAAATTGCAAGTTCCAACAAACACCCATCCCTATTATTCAAAAAGGACGCTTTGTGTAAAAGAGGAAATGACTTATGGAATTTGTCAAAATACAATGTGGCAAATTCGTTGAGCTCTTTCAAGGAGGGGAGGGTTCCGTTGTGAGATAGAGATATATCTCGTCCAGATATACAATTCAAATTGTCTACTAGGGCAGCGTATGACTGCTCAGTAATCAAAATCTGTGCACGCGTGTATTCAGAAGCTAACTGAGTGTGGATACTTTCTGAGCCGGTATGAATGGTAGAGCCGACAGAGCTGTCGCTTTGGCCGCCGAATTGTGGGATACACGAGCAAGTTTGCTGTTTATGACGAGTTGGGATGGATAACCTTGCTCTATCTCCATCAATATAATACATTGGGGACTCGGATTGTGTTCCGACTGATGCTGCCGATGGAATTCTCCCCAGCAAGAAAGGTTTGCAACGATCCAAAGTCGGGCCAGAATCCCTTAAATTGGCATACGACTCTACATATGAATCTCCGAAATATCTAGCCGTTGTTAAATGCGGACTCGGTTGTGTATTTCGCTCCTGAGGCTCGCTTGTAAACAGGCCCTGAGCATTGACATTCGAAGACTCTGTTGATTGAAGTGAAGGGATTCCAAAGATCTGGTGCATGTGAGTTGGGCCAATTGGGGCTAGCCAGTTAATTGCAGAGTAGTTATAAAGACTCCCAATATTACCTTCGCTGACTTGAGGAATAAGCTCAGCTCCAGCGATTATAACTTCGTTTGGGCTTGTAAGTTTCCCGCAAAGCCACTCATCTCCAGGACTTATCGGAGGTTCTCCTGACAAAGATGTTTGAACAGCACCTGTAGCATCCAAAGCCACTTCCAAGCCACTGTTGTTAAAGGGCTGTCCGTCCGAGGCTGAGTCAGAAGCATTTTCTACAAGGAGATGATTTGCCCAACTGCTCTCTTTGGGTGCCGACCTCAAAACTTGGCCATTTGATCCGTTTTTACCAGAACGGCTGATTATGCAGGAATCATTGTCGTCTCGCTCGGTCATTCTTTCGCCGTCATGGCCACCTTCATCCGGGGTTGATCCAGAGGAGTCTAAAAATTCAGGCTCTATTGTCGATTGGCATGTCGTTCGCATACTGTTTCTTCTCGACGGATATTCGCACTGCAGATCTCTGCTTCTGCAGCGTTGGCAAACATTCCCGCGCATACATTTGACTCTCGCACTGGCGCAGGCGAAGCATGCCCTAGAATAGCGCCCCTTGCCATTCGATGTGATCCCCTTGCGCCTTAAGTCATGACCAACTCGATGACGCCTAAGAATATCTCTAGATAATGATAAGCAGAGTTTCCCCAGCACCAAAATCGGCGTCTTACTGTCTTGCAAATTGCTTTTTGCACTCAACACAAGCAAAGGGCTTCTCTGCTGAATGGGCGAGTTTATGGCGTCTTAGATGTTCTGAACGGGTGAAGACCTTGTTGCAGACGTCGCATTTTATGTCTTGTATGCCGAGGTCATCATTATCACCTGAATATCGTGGCAATGTAAAAATTGCCTGCGTTTCTGTAACAGGATCATGTTGCGACATGGAGGGCAAAAAGAGGCGAACTACCACTGGCAGGTTTGATGAAGTGTAGCAGTCACATTGCCCAGGAATACTAGCAACGGGATACTAGGTTAGCACTGGCCAAAAGTCAGAGGCAGTACTCGAGACTACATATCATAGCAATAGCGTTTAAAAGGGCTAAATCTATATAGCAATGAGATGTTGGCGAGACCTGCATATTTCTGCCACCAGTAGTGCTGACGAAATCATACAGGGATATCGTGGGAATAGCGGGGTAAGAGGCGCTGGAGTAACTTGGGTGGTTGGATAAAGGGCCACTTGAGCATGCTAAGAAGCCCGCAAAACACACTATTCCAGCTAAATTTATCCGGCTGTCCCGTGTCGCTCACTAAAATACCAAGAGCACACAAAATAAGGTTCTATCAGATGCATATTCCTCCTCCGGATTATCAAGGGGGAACAACAATTATGCGGAAGGGCTTCTTCGATACGATGTAGCTCACTAGTTCGTAAGTGCCACAGTCTACTTGATACGTGAAGCTTTGGTATTTTGGACCTATGGTCTGTCCGATACTATTTCAGTCCCCGCGCATGGAAATCAAAAGGCTATGAAATTGTGCTTCAGCTACCTACCGCTGCAACTTGTGCTGGTTGCCTCATAAAAAGACGGGCATTGTGTTGAGCGGATTCTCTACCACTAAGACCTGGCCGCCTAGCTTCTCCTAGCCATAAATCCCATGTTGCGCCTCTTGATAAGTAGATTTCGATCTTTCCTTGTCCGGCTTGAATACCGTACATCAGAGGTATTTCTCTCCATACATGTATTCCTCCTCAGTATTCCAACATTGTTCATTTTCTGGGAGTCATAGAAGCATAGGTGCATAATGAGCGGGCGTGCCTTTCTCATGTGCGTCTCGCATCTGTTTACATGCGACTCCTGCGCGTTGGGGAGGGTGGACACATGCTTCTTACAAATTTCATATACTTATAAATTTCGTAAACATCTTCTCCATATGACCAGGCTTCATTGGGAGCATCTGATGAACAGGTAGCTCCGCCTGTTGTGCCGCCTGGATGGCTCGGCTCTCTATCTCTAAGGAGCTTCATGACAGGACAAAAGGTGCCCCATCACCGCTACGGACTAGAGCTCCGAACTTCTGGCTTCCAGCCCAAGTAGATTGCAGGAGATTCACAATACCGTCTCCTCTCCATTCTCTGTATATGTTGTGCGTTTTATTGTGGTGACTCCCTAATGATCGGCAAATAAATTGGTCAGCTTTGTAGACCTGGAGAGGGAGGCGACGGATAAAGAATAAGTTGGGCTTCGCTCTTATGTTCTACGAAATCTTTTCCTTCGCCATAAACCAAGTCACTAAAACAAATTCCGTCGGGGAGATATAGTCCGACTTTGCGGGGTAGAAAACATCGGGGTTGTAACTGCGCACAGATCCGAGATATATCCGGTGGCGCGGAGATGATGTGGCGCGGAAGTTGCCAAGAATCGCTTTAAAAAAAAACAAGAGTAATGCAGAGCCCAGGGTGGGGGAGATCATGGCAAATGCATTGATATAGCCTAATTATGATCTGCGGTCTAGATAATCATCTATTGACTTACGCTCGATCAATTCTGGCGCTGGTCGAAGCATTGCTCGCCCAGGTTCTCCATGATTTGGGCATCCTTGGCATCACCGTGGAGCCTAGGGTCCAAATGCACATCGTGCCAGGTTGTGATCATCATATCCCAGGTCCCGAGCCGTAATGCATGAACCCCACCTCGCGGAATGCAGCTGGAAAAACGGGCCTTTTTGTGGCGGCACTGCCTTACGTTCGTTGGATGCATGGGACCCGGAGCCGCACGAATGAGGAGCTGAATATTTTGTTTGCCAGGAAGGCGTCGGTACAGAAATTTTCGACCACACATGTCGATGCGTAAGAGACACAATTCGAAGCAGGAGATGGAAATGAGTAGTCGTGGCTTCATGGGTTCAGTGGCACTGATCATGCTAGTTTTGGGCCAAGAGATTATCTTAGTTATGCGAAATAGAAATGCAGTTAACAACTCCTATTCTGGACCAATTCACATTACAGCAAGTCGAAGAGTTAAACCTTAACCCCACATTCTGCATTATTTTATTATACTGCACAATGTGAAATATTTGTAATACTTGGAGCTTTATCACGATATAGGCTTAAGAACAGACGGGCGATATGTCGGAGAAGGGGAGTCTGGAGAATTTGGCTGACTCGACTATATAAGAAGTCTCTCACTGACCATTTTGTGAAAGCGATCTAGTTTTTGCATATATACTAGCATAATTCTTTACATGAATACAAAATCATATATAATTCAGCTATGTAAAATGTGTCTCGTGTAAAATAAAAATCTGTATAATTGAGTGGAAGGACGAGGGTAGGTCATTTTTTGTTAATTACTGACATATAATTTTAGAAGTAGCTTTTTCCGTTATATGCAGCTCCCCTATACATATGTTTACATCAGTGCAGCGGTTTCCACATAGTTTGGATTCATATAAAGCTATAGTACCTTGATCAACGGCAATGTTGTTGCATTTGGTATAAACTACCAACTATTATAATCCGAGATCTTTTTTCCTTTGGTCTTTCTTCAGATTGTTCTTGTATAGCTTAGTATTATTTCAATTGATTATTCTCCGCCTTGACTCTTTATAATACAAAGCCTCAAGCTGTTAAAACACTTTGAGTTGCTTCCACATTAGAGACTCAGGTAACATACATAATGCAAGAACTATCTACTGTTAAAATTATTCAAAAACACAAGAATAATCACTAATATGCACACCCGCATAATTAACATGCCTTCAAGCCGGGGGTTCTCCGGGAAATGCACCGTGGGATGTACCCCGCAATGATGCACACAGAATAAGATGCTGATCAAGATAACCATTACTTGAATTTCTGAACGAAACCGCGCAAAGTAGTTTAGCCGCTTAATACCGCCTAAAGTGCACTCTCCAAGTAGTAACACCGAGATATTACCGCCTAATATTTCGATCTATAGTACAAGACAATCCCTGGTAAGAAATAAACATAAATAGAGGCATGACGCTTCGCGGAACATTAGCAAGACATATGAAAGTCTCATAGCCACAAGTGCAACAAGCCTTCAAAATACTTGATATCTTTGATTTTATAATTTTGTAGCCCAAATGCATTCCACTTCATTTTTACCCGCTTTTTGGCCGTTCCTTGCTTCTACTCTGGTAGTGCTGGCAGGCCCCACGACCATTGATCTCGCGCTTCGACAAATTGATACAATCTGTGACCAGTATGGGTCCGTGACTGCTGCCGATTTCAATTTGAACAATAATCTTTGGGGAGAATCCAGCGCCACATCTGGCTCGCAATGCACCTATTTAGACTACGATAGTGGAGATACCATATCCTGGCAGACATTCTGGACGTGGGCTGGAGACAGCTCAGGCGTGAAGAGCTACGCAAATGCCGGTATAAATATTGGGGCAACCGTTTTGAGCTCCATCAGTAGTATGCAATCGAGCTGGAGTTGGAGGTAAGAGAAAAAAGACCACACCTATTTATTGATTGCAAGTAAATACTAACAGTGATGCAAGTTACACTGGGACTAGCATTGTTGCCGACGTCTCCTATGATGCATTTATAGCCTCAAGTGATTCAACTACTGCAACTCCCGCTTATGAAGTGATGATCTGGCTAGCCGCCATTGGAGGTGCAGAGCCGATTGGGTACGGCACCGCAATTGCATCTCCAACTATTGATGGTGTCACCTGGAACCTATACAAGGGCACAAATACGTGGACTGTGTTCAGTTTTGTGGCCTCCAGCGAGCAAACTGACTTCTCCGGCAACATCATGAACTTCTTCACCTATCTGATCGATAATGAAGGCCTGCCATCAGACTACTACCTGCAAAGTATTGCGGCGGGAACAGAGGCTTTCACCGGTTCAGATGCCGTTTTTACGGTTAGTCCATATACGCTCTCTGTAGATACATAGGAGGCTGGGGCGGAGTAGATTGAGTTTAGTTTTACGGGTGTGGCTTAGGATCCTATTGAATCTTGCCATTATTTTCTACTCTGCTTACGCTGTTCCTACGCCTTCACAAAATCATCCAAGTCATTGTATGTGAATCCAATGTGCTATAGGCCAGGAGTAGGGTTGATGGAAGCCGGCAGACAAGAGGCTGTCGAGATTGGTAACAACGCAAAATGGCGTCAGAGAATTCCTTTCTCGAGGTCTTAGCGGGAGTAGATGAAAGTGCGCAAGATGCACATAGCATCATTGTCAGTCGGCAATTTGGAGGAAGTCCCAAAGCGCGCTAATATGGCGGATCCTAAAAAGTTTTCGAACAGCGCCCAATCCCCAAAGACATCATCTCTTACTGTGTTGGCGATGTCCAATATCTCCCTAAGTTGTGGAGCCTATTCCGGTCGAATACTGATAGGTGGCGAGACCTGGTTAACAAAGAGACCAAGAAGCGCGTCGAGGCGTCTCAGAAACCGGAGTACCAACCCCACGGGCCAGGTTGGACGCTAGCTCCGTGGAGAGAAGACCAGAATAGGACTTTGGACAAGTGGAATTACGTCCCTCCTCCGCGTAATTACTTCGATGAAGGCGAAAGGAATTTAACAGCCCAACGGGCGATATCCCCCTCGGTTGATACAACTACGTGAGGCTAGAAGTTTTCTATATCCCAAATGCCCGTCTACCCAAGGATTTACCTCATCACACTATTATAAGATCACGTATTTCATTGGCTAGTTTGGAATCCGCCAGTGCCTCGCCTTGCATCAAACCTTCGCAGAAAGCATCTCCAACAAACTCATACTGGCTGTCCATCCCTAACACGGGCCGGAGTATATAGCACATCCGTCCTCCAAGAAGAACTGCAATCTTGTCTCCGTTTTGGCTTCTTTCCGGACCCATGCAAAGACGTCCGTTACTGGTAACATACATCGCTCGACCAAAGGAGAGCCACAATGGAGTCCAGTACTCATTCGCCGATAACGTAGCTATGACGAAATCTGCATACCAGTGCATTGCCTGCTGCTCTGTCGGGCCCTCGCCTGTCACTGGTAGGGGTGTTTCAACAACGGCAACAATGAATTCCATCCAGAGGCAGAATGCTATCCATAGCTGCTCCAAGTCAACCGGCTGATGTCTCATGTCGGTGCCCAATGTAGTTACAAGGATGAATCTTTTGCGCTCTTCAATGGATGGGGATGTTGGTGTAGCAGATATAGCTTTCATAGCCTTCAAGTAAACTTGGTGAAACAGCTGGCAACGCAAGAAAATCGACGATTCGACTTGGATCAAACGACCCTTCACAAAATACCCACTGCATGGAACCCCTAGAACTTCGATGACCGTGTCTACGAGGATACCCTTGACGATAAGAGATTTTCCATCCTGAGAGAAGCTTAGAGTGGGTGGTACGCTGTCTGCAGCCTTGAACACACGAGTTCCACCACCAAACCTACGATTGGACTGCCCGGTGTACGACCAATTCGGTACCCAGGACGGCCATTGATCAAATGAAGATATGGGAGCGTCAAGAACGTATTCCAGAATTCGAAAGTCCTGCTCCTGTAGGAAGAGCCGCCGTGCAAGATTGGTAAAGACCTCTACATCTGGTATGGAGTAATCCGGAACGATTCCTAAAGAATCTACATCAGCAGCCACACCTAGTAAGGAGTATATCTTGTCTCTAGGTAGCGCTGCTTTTAGATTCATGTTTTGCTGTAGGAGAAAGAATGTTGTAGCTTTCTGCTTTTCATCAGAGAGCAGTATTCGCGTAATACCAATGGTGTGTAGTAGCTCAGCACACATCCATGGCGGCGGGCCAGAAGTCCAATGCTCCACAAAAACAGACAGGCTATAATTACGCAGAAGGGTCCTGAAAGGAAGCTCTGCTTCATAGGCAAGGCGAGAACCAAAAACAATCAATATGATAACAGGGTAGATACGCGCTCCATGCAAGATATATGTCCTTTCGTTCAGGGTGACCTCTTGAAAAATCCAGGATCGTAATATCCACTCTCCTGACAGAAGATTCATGATAGCGTCCCAGATTTGATCATCGTCTTCGGGTAAGTTGCCAAAAGTCTCCAGGAATTCAGACCATTCAGGTTTACTCAGCTCCCGACTCTCTGGATTGCGCTGGCTCCATAGATTGTAGAATTTCGTCATGAAATCCAGCGCAGGAAAATCCCCTGGCTTTTCTGGTCCAGTATAGATTACAACCGCCTCAGCCGCCTTGTAAATCTCACTCATCATCTTTACTTGTCTCCCCTTCTCTTTGTCATCGTCCTGATTGATGCAAAGTTGATCCACCCAAATGACAACAACCCAACGGCCGGCATGCTTCCACGTCTCCGAAGTGTACTCCCGAAAATCCCTAAGCAGACAGTTTAGCGATGCTGTCAACGGCACGTACTGGTCCTCTCCGACTAACAACTGGAAGGGTTGTGTGTTGTCTCCCCAAACGTAAGAAACTGCAGTATAGGGGCTGTAGGTCGAAAAGGGAACAGTTTCGATGACGCCACGTAACGGTTCGTTACGATTCTGGCTCCCAATTAATCGTAATCTTCTGATTTCCCTGCCTCCGAGTGGAGCGTATCGATATCTCTCGCGCCGTTGTGATTTGGGTGAGTATCGCGGAAATGACTGCTCTGTACATGCTGACACTACATTTAGCTCTGGAGCTGACAGGCTTCTCGATCTCTGGCTTCTCGAAGATGTAAAACTCATCCCTAGTGTGCTAGGAGGCGTTAAAATGCTTCGCTTCTTTAGAGCACTTTCAAAGAAGAGGAGTTCTCCACTCTCGCCACCCCTACAATCGTTGCCTAATCAGCCGAAACGCACCGTCAGCTCGGGACGGATCATTCAAACTTTGGTGCCCGGCAGCCTTTGGAAAGATTCTTCCCAGTATCAGCCACAGCTGACTCATGGCACCTAAGGCGCTAATTATGGGGGTTATTATTTGATCAGGCTAATTTAAGCCAATGCTCGCTAATTAGCACTAAATCCTGAAGCTAAAATATGTGGTTTACGCCCCTCTTCTCACACCGGAGAAACTCCCGGACTGTATTATTTTCCTCTTTGAGTGTCTTTAAAATGTAGAGCCATATTCTTTTGTTATGGAACCTTTCCCCAAGTGCTCCAAATTTTGAAGAGACTAATGGTCGTGATTAAACAGGGGGGAACATCTAAAGCAGCGATCAGTGGCGTTATTAAAAATATCAATAGCATGACCAACTATAGTCTTTTTCTTATTGCTAAGTGGTCTCATTAGTGACAAATACTTAAAGAAATTAATATATTAATAGTAACTTTATAGACTTACTAAGAAAAAATTTGCGATTCCAAAACTATAGATCCGTCCCGTGACAGGGTGCGTCTCGGGACGTAGGGACAGACGTTAGAGAGACACTCAAATGAGTTTACTGATTTTGTAACGCCAAAATATCCTGAATGCTTAAATACACAATGATTTTCGTATGAACGCCCCGGATTTAATTTTTCACAATGGCTTCTAAGCTACCCTGGCTTTCCAATTATTAAGCTGGGTTTGACAGACTTGCACAGCGGTCAAGTGTCCCTGATCAACAGTGCCTCCAAGCTGAGTGCAGGCTGTATTTGCGGCTTTTCGCTGCGTAACGCACCTGTAGCCTTTAGGTGAGCACAGTATACTTTATATTTTCAGGGTTACATACGTTTGATATCCATTGACGCAAGTCGTCTTTATCGTGGTCCTCAGGTTCTTGTCCTTGGATTTCTGGAAGTCAGTAACTTTGGAAGCCGGGCAAGCACAGCTCCCAGTGTGGGCCGCCTTTGTCGCAGCGCTCATCTTCGCCATGAGATCGTCGTATTTCTTCACCGCTGCGGCGTCTTGGGCATTTGGCTTCGGCGGATTGCAAGTTGGAGCGCGGGCGGACAAGACATCACGAGCAGCCAGAGAGCAAGCATCATCGGTGGGAGCCGCGCTAACAAGGCCGGGGATGGCAAGGAGGAGAGTTGAGGCAAGGAAAGCTGAGAGCTGCATTCTGAAAGACGACGAAGGTGACTTGCTGAAGAGAAGTTTGACTAAAGATGATGGAAATATACCTATTCTGATGATGTATCGTTTCTAGTAGTAGATGGTATGGCGACTATGCAGATAGTAAAGATATTGAGCAGCTTATGGGCTCCATACCAGCTATTTAACTAAACTTTATAGATTTGCTAGCAGGGTCATTATTCTATTCCAAGAGCACCATTAGCCGCAATGAGTTCCTTCCATATAGCATGATTAGTATCCACATCCTTCCACAATGCGGAAGTCACTTGGCAGGAGGCTAAGGGGGATTGTAGGGGAAGAGGATGAAGTGTGGGATAGGAGATGCGACACGTAAGCAAGCCTAAAGCAGAAAGCAGTATATCAGTCGCTCCCTAGCGTCATGCCCCACAAACAATGTCTAACTTGGGCATCTAGGCATGTGAGTGGCGGGTTAAATAAGCTTTTAAGGGACGAAACGCCCCGAAGTGGCTGGGGCGTGGCTATGTCGTGTGATGAGATAAGCTGGATTTGAGATCCACCAGCTGGCGGAACTGCTTGCAAATGTTGATCGTCCCAAGGACATATTAATTGCGCAGGATTGATCGCACAGTGTAGGCTGTGTTCAATCTCTGACGCCGAGATAGTCCAGGAGCCCCCTCCTATAACGAGCAATTCTCCTCGGACACAATTTGAGTCCACACCTTGTCATGATCACGCTTCAACCTACCTACATCCATCACTTGTCGCCATGCACCGCGCTCTCCTTCTCTCCGAGATCATCGCGACAATTCTACGCGCTGAGATTTCATCTCCTGGTTTCCTATATACATGCCTATTTATCAACAGCGCCTTCTCACTCGAAGCTACTCGAATTCTGTGGGACGGATGTGGCGCTCGCTACAATTCTGTAGCTGCGGGGCACGTTGCACCCGATATCAAGGACCTCGCCCGCATTGTCCTGCAAGACCCTCGACGGGCGCAATACTACGCAAATTTCATCCGAGTTCTCATGTTCCACGATGAAGGTGAGACCAATGACTTTATCGACGAGGCGAGGTGGCATCACGAGCTCGCCGCCATACAATTCCCTATGCTGGAGGAGGTTGGCTTATTCGAGTCCGATAATGCAACGTCTCTGAACACGGGAGACGTGATTACTCACTACGCGCAGCCAAATGTGAAGCATTTTACGCTACGCCAAGGAAGCCTGCTGTCGAACTCTTTCCTCGACACAATACACCGCTCCTGTCCAAAGCTGAAGTCACTCACTCTGAATGGGGCCAGCGACAATACTGTCTCTGAGGACGGACTTGTCCGATTTCTTGAAAGTACCGACTCCTTAGAAAGTCTCGATTTTCGAACGGGGCTTGATGACAGCTGGTCGTGCAAGGCATTGCATGTCATCACAAGATACCGCAACCTGAAACTCCTTTCTATTCCGGATATCCAGGATGATTGGATTGATTCTCTCCGCCATGCGTGTCCTACCTATCCCGCATTTCCTAACTTAAAATACTTCTTCACTGGCACATCCGACCAAGGATTGGAGTTTCTGGCTCAGTATGCGCCAAATTTAGACGCTCTTTCCATACACCTACAAAATCTCCCTCCATCACGATATATCCTCGCCTCTGCATCAAAGTTCACGCGACTCAAAAGTCTTGCCGTTCATTTTAGTCCGCAAAGCACCCTTACAGGCCACGACCTCGTGGTTCTCTCGCAGAAGTGCCCACAATTAGCCGATATTTCTATCGGGGAAGAGGAAGGATCTCGCCCTTCCTGTTTCGGCATCTCAGATAGTATCATTGACGAAGTGGCGCGAAATCTGCCAAAACTCTCTCAGTTAATCCTCATATTTGATAGTCCGAGTCTGCTCACCTGGCAATCACTTCTTTCTTTTGCTCGGCACTGCAAGAGCCTGGAGATGCTGAAACTATCTTGTAATGTGAAGTGGCAGGAGGCTGTTCATGGCATGCAGGAATACATTTTCTCCACTCTGTGGTCCCTTGAGATTGTTCTCGACGAGAATAATCGGGACGGAAAAATTGCGGATGGTAGCGAATTGGATGCTTTCGCGTCGCGGTTTGCTGCTCTGGCACCAAAGCTGACGAACTTTGTCATTGAGGGTGGGAACAAGGCGGATGAGGCTTTAGAGACGGCGATTGGAGAGATATGCATGGCTCGCCACCAGTGACAGAATTGTACAAATTGAATGTATCATGATCGTTAAGATACTGTATTAGCAAAATGGTGTCTATATGAGACTCATTGCCGCATCAATAAGCATAAAGTTGATATGCTGCTTGTCCCATGGCCAATTGGGTTGAACATCCCCGTGAAGCGCGCACGCCGGTCTATTGTGTCTAGCTTCTCGATGACGAAGTTAACAATAAGTACGCTATCCAATACTACCTGGCCACGGGAGATTAGTTTATTATCAAAAATAATTGTTTCTGGAGCACCAATAGTGCGCTCCGTGTCGAGAAGAATGCTAAGCAAGCGATTTGAGCACGGTAAATGATAAAGCTATCTCTAGCAACCTGAAGCGAACTTAAAGATTAGCCTGCTGGGCTGCGCCTACAGATCGGTAGACTGTCAATCAGGATATAAGTTGTGTTGGTGTTAGAGGCGAGCAGGGCACGAATGATGCGCTAATGTGGCTAAGAGTGTCATATTCGACTCCATGGCAGAGCTTATGGTGCCTGTTGCTATTAGGACTACGACGGCGAAATGGTTCTCCGTTGACACACAGGGCTATAACTGTCATCTAGCCTGATATATTACACAATGACACAGGAGATTATCTTCGCATCCGATTCTTTGCATTGTCACCTAAGAGAATATTCTCCGTGGTGAGTGTTTAGTACCAGGCAATCCTCCGAAGGCGGGAACGAGCTTAACCCACTAAACCTTTAGAGGTGGCGAGCGCCGACATATTACGTATAGGCTCGGATAACCGTCGCTAAAGGTAACTGTAGGCGGAAGCGCGTGCTATGTTGTTTTATTTCACTTTTGTCCACTCGTGTTGACCTTCTTAATTATAATGTTCTTGATTCTCTCCATCCTCGCTCGCTGGTTATCCTACACTCAACGTCGGCAATATGAGTATCTTCTAATAGACGTCATTGTAAATTAGCTTTGGAATAACTAGCCTCTGGGTTGTAGGATTCCCCGACATGTTGCGAGATGGCTGCATATTGACCCGAAGGGAGATGTGCACAGTCATACTGGCTATCAAACTTCACCCGAATTGTTTTATGGACCGCATTGCGACATCATACAAGAATCCATATATTTCAAAGAAAAAACATTTGTACGCTTAATGAGAACATCTTGGAGCTTGGAAAGATCGGACACAGTCAAAGCCCGTTTTTGCAATAAGATGCTCCTCGATCGCTACATCGTCACCAGTTTCTATGGCATAGCCGGATTCTTTGATGCCACAGAAAAGAGATTCAGCTGCTGATGAGTTGCCAGAGTAAATCGTTAGTGGACAAGAGACGAAAGAAGGGTAAGCCTTGACCATGCCAGTATTCATACCGATCATTCCAGCCCCGAGATTATTAAGCAGTGGATGGATACGATGATACACATGGTGAAGTAATACCGCAGGGTCCATATTTGCATCAATTGCCATATTAGCAGCTTCTTTTTCCGTGTTAAATCGGTATAAACCTAGAAAGGGGCCAAACACCGCCTCTCCGGTATCAACATTGACTCTATGCCCTAATTGGTGCCGACAGAGAGCTTCGCTGATTTCAGGGGTCCTTATCTGCTGCTAATATTATGAGCAGTCTACGATGAGTACTAGTCAAAGCGCCAATTTGGCCAAAGCCAAAACGCTGAGCGGTGTTTCAGTGAAGATTACAAAGTGATAGCATACCTAGTTGTTAGAGCTGCAGAAAGTTTACGGATGGTCATTGCTGCTGGAAAGTTCTAATGAACTAAAACCAATGCGTTACTTGATTATGATTGTGCGGCACCCTGAAATGGACGGGATTGCAACCGAGCCACGAATATGTTTAGCTTCACTAGTGAAACACCAGGCAAATCCAAACATATAGTGAACCTCGCCTAGAGCTTTTTCCATGTGTTTGTCGGTTTCATAGACGATAAGCCTAGCAATATCGACCTTAGCATTCAAAATCTCCCCACATCAGTACAAAAGCATTTCGCCTGCAGGCGCGGGTTCACGTGTTAGTCCATCTCAATGCAGCTTGGGATGACAGGACATATGCATCTATATCGGAGGCATCGTTATAGGCAACTTATGAACACTTGTCTCGAGCCAGGGCCCAGTACCAGAATATCAACAACTGGCGTCAGTGTAGCCGCGAGGCGTAAGAACCTTCAACGTCGAAAGAGCGCTTGGAGCGGAGACTGAATCCATATGCCATCCAGCAGAAAGGCCTCATATAGCAGACCAAGTCAGCAACTATTCTCGCTATTTACACGCCAGAAAACCAGCTCAGCATACCGTGAATCGGAGCGTTGAAGCCATTGTGATGAAAGTTGGGAAGGATATTTCATTGTGATTTCTCAACTGAACCAAAACAGGACTCTCGAAGATATTATGATCCAGTTGAGATGCAGGACCGCTCAGGCAGCAAATGCAGTAGTGGAGGGCTTTTGTAGTCAATAACGACTTCATCTTGTGCCGTGTGCTTCGGGTATCTCGAATCAAAGTTTTACAATGCGTCTTTTCAAGCCTTGCCTTTGGAGGTCATATAGCCGACGTATGTGACCCGTGACGCGCCTCCACTCATGTTTGCGACACCACATCGTTTATTCATACCCTTAGGAGAAGAGAGTGCCCGTGTTATTCCGGCTTACCGGATATCACGCTTTTAAGGGACTTATTAGTCATAAGAACTCAATTCAGAATGGTCCTGTTATCTTTCCAAAGATTTAGCTAAAATTTGTCCCATATCAAGCTAGCTAGGCGATACACACCACTTTTGATCCCCGTTGCCATCTTCCAGATATTTAGGCGTTAGGACGCTTCAAATTAGACAGTTCCTCAGGTATCGGTCTTTTGATTGTTTCCGAACAATTCATAGCCTCACACACTCTCTCTTCAGAGACAGCTTAGTATCACAGCTAAAAACCTCAAAATGAGCGCGTTCGTCCATCCCTTCGATCCCCTCACTCCAGAGGAGATCTCTCGAGTATGTCATATGCTCTTTCATGATAGACAGATGTTACATCTAACCGCATTCATATGAAGGCCGCCAACATCGTCCGACCTCTATTCCCTGGATTGAGCCCAAATTTCCGCGTTATCACGCTCAAAGAGCCACCAAAGACGGAGATGGTTGCGTACCTTGCGAAGAGGCTGCAGGGAACCACCCCCACGCGGACTGCTCGCGTCCAGGTGGTTGTCCCTGGCGTCGATACGGCCCATGCCTTGCATGAGCTCATCGTGGACCTCGATCGAGACACTATTTTGGACAAGCAGAACCTCAAAGGTAAACACTCTTACATTGACGCTAGTTATATGAAAGAGGTAGAGAGGGCATGTCTTGCGGATGAGCGAATTCAGACCGAAATTCAAAAGCTCAATCTTCCGTCTGGGAGTACGCCTTGTGTTGAGCCATGGGCGTATGCAACCGACGGCATCAATGACATGTCTAGCCGTGTCACTATGGTGTGTACCTACATCGACCCTAATATCTCTACCTTTGTATAAGTGTTCGCTCGTTAACCCATATAGTGCTGGTTTTACCTTCGGCTTATTGATAACCCGGACGCCAACTACTACGCATATCCGCTTGATCTCTGCGCCGAAGTGTCGGAGAAGCTGGAGGTGACCCGAATCTACCGACTGCCATCGTCGACGGATGAAAGAATCCACGACGAGTCGCGCCCGTTTGACAAACGGAGAATTCATTCCACGACCGCCAGCGAATACTACCCCAGCCTGAGGCCTTCTCCTCGAACAACTACAAAACCCTATCAAGTTGTCCAGCCCGATGGCCCATCCTTCAAGACTCGCGGAAATTTTCTGACCTGGGAGAAATGGAGTCTTCATGTGGGCTTCAACTATCGCGAGGGTATTACCCTTCACGATATCCGATATGATGGCCGCAGCGTCTTCTATCGCCTCTCACTATCAGAGATGTTCGTTCCTTATGGAGACCCTCGCTGCCCATACACACGCAAGGCAGCTTTCGACCTTGGTAATGACGGTGCAGGCATAAACGCCAACAATCTCCGACTTGGCTGCGATTGTCTAGGTCATATCAAGTACTTCGATGGCTGGCACAACACTAGCTCTGGAACACCACTAAAGTTGCCTAATGCCGTTTGCTGCCACGAACAGGATGATGGTATCTTGTGGAAGCACACCAACTTTCGCACAGGGAATGCCGTAGTCGCACGGTCTCGAATCCTTATTCTGCAGACAATCATCACTGTGAGCAACTATGAATATATCTTTGCATTCCAGTTTGGCCAGGATGCATCAATCCATTATGAAGTTCGCGCCACTGGGATACTATCAACTTCCGCAATAAATATCGGTGATAATGTGCCTTACGGCACTATTGTTGCTCCAGGTGTGATGGCACCATATCACCAGCATCTCTTCTGTCTTCGTCTCGAACCCGCCATCGATGGTGTGGCAAATTCGTTACAGGTCGAAGAATCGGTTCCAATGCCCATGAACGATCAGACAGTTCATAATCCTTTCGGCGTTGGCTATGTGACGACCTCCAAAGTTATAGAGCATGAACAGGGAATAGACCTCGATTTTACCAAGAACCGTATTTTCAAGATCATCAACGAGAAGGAAATCAATCCGATCACGGGAACACCCGTGGGGTTTAAGATTGTGCCGTGCTATAGCCAGATGATCTTGTCCCACCCGGATTCCTATCACGCCAGGCGCTCTGAGTTCGGCGAACACGCTATCTGGGTGACGCGATATGATGATGAGGAGATATTCCCGTCTGGCCGGCACACAATGCAATCGGAAGGTGGCGAAGGCATTCGTTCCGGGATTGAGCGGCGCCGCACCGATAATAGTAACACGTCTGTTCGGAACGAGAATATTGTAGTTTGGCACACTTTTGGATCGACACATAACCCGAGAATCGAGGACTGGCCGGTAATGCCCGCTGAGAAAATGGTCGTCGGACTCAAGCCTGTGAATTTCTTTACTGGAAACCCAGGTCTGGACGTGGCAGAGTCTACGCAACAACAAAACAAAAGTGTTTTAGTTCAGGAGAACATGCATAGTGCTTCAGGGTGTGGTCAAACAAGTCTCTAATGGGCTTCGCCATTTTTCTGTGCTGCGCTAGCTCTTAGTTTCTTCCATAACCTGCTCTGCTTTATTTGTTTTTTTCGCCTATTTGTACCTTATGACTTTTCTGAGTGATGAAACTCCGGCCTCTCACGAACCCAAGAGGCTTGAATCGAATACCATGATGTTTCTCGGTCTGACCACTCGACTTAACGTCTGCCCCTGCGTCCCGGACGCACCCTGTAACGAGACAAACTGTAGGTGCTTCGAGTTTAGGCGAGCTTTAAATATGTGAACACATTAAAATTTCTATTTATTTTTATTTTAGTTGTATCATATCCCTCTCCCGAACACTCCTAGCCTATTAATTCCGAAAATTATCATCGCGTCGTCGCTACCCCCTTGAATTTACGAGAGCCTCTTTCTACACTATAATCGGACCCCTCGACTTGCAACCACTATCAAGCCTTTTTAACCTTTTAAACTCATAGAATGGTTAGATATGGATACCAAGTTTTATTATGATGCCAAGAAACTATTGTCAGTCAGGTGGCGGCTAGAGCGCACCATTTCATACGACGTCACCTCATGGGCTGAACCTCTCCAATCAAGGATCCTGGTTTACGCGTACTGAATATCTGCCGAAAACTCCCGTTTCCCGATATCCTCCGACCAGCAAAAATTGGCCCTTGTGCACAGCCAACAAAATCGGCCAGGGGGAGTCCGCTTCTCTCATACAGTAGCGGTAGATAGATCGCTAACGAATTCAAAGATGGCCTTATCGATGACAGGGTTTAGAAGGGTCGCAAGAGTGCCGAGAGGAGCATGATATCAGCACGCCAGACTTGTGATAAGCTAGCGAAGACGTTAATAACAGTTCAAATAGTGACAACATAGCAACAACGGCAAGAACAGCTGTGTGCACGACGATCGGAAGCAATACATGTATTTAGTTATTAAAAGTTGTGTCTAGTAAGCTCTGTGCTACTAATATACACCCTCTTTGGCACAATCATAGGACACCTCCATGCTCACGATGTAGGCTATGCTCGATTATAGACCAGAAATTAGACGCCGCTTCTGGCCTGTTATTCCTACCAATGATTAAAACAGCTGAGTCGTGAAAAGAAGTCTTCGCACCTAATTATGGCCTATCTAACGCTTGGCGGCCTTCCTGGCTTGCGGAGTTTCTCTTGCGAGTTTCCGCTTAAGAGATATTGACTTTAGGCCCCCATCCCGATAAACTGCAGATGTGAAACTGCAGATGCGTTGCTGCCTTACGGATCAGGTATACGCACAGACACTATGTAACGTAACCTAGGGTACTTAAAGGGCTTCTCCTACTCTAGTTTTAAGAAGCTAAATCGTCAACTCCAAAGAATATTGCCACATAAACTTGTCTTGGCATACACACGGCCCATTCGATTTACGATCTAGACATGACTTCGAGTGCCATTATCCAAGACCTTATAGCGGCTCGCCTCGATCGGGTGCGAGAAGCCTCTGAAAAGCGAGATGTAGACGAGTTGATGTCCTGGTATTCGAAAGACGCCCGTTTTACTCACGTTTGTGCGAATGAGTCTCGCGTCAACATTCAGTTCAGAATCACTAACTCAAATGGCAGTCAATAATATTTCCCTGCAGGGTTGGGACGCGATCCACGATTTCTATGCGGCTTCATACAAAGCCATGCCCACTTTCAAGATTCTAGATCCTAAAACTACTGGGTTCACCCCTGAGTTCGTCGCTTGTGAGATGAAATGCGAGGGTATTACCGCGGTCGACCTCCCTCAAGCGCAGCTTCAAGCCGGGGAGACTTTGAGATTGATAGGTGTGTCCTTGTTCTGGTGGAGGTGGGAAGGCCCGGGAGAGAACTGGGACGGCAGTCTTTCGGAGGAGGCAGTGCGAGGCTGGAAAATCATTGAGGAACGCGCTTACTTTACTTAACTGAAGGCCAATAGTAGCTAGGCCCAATATCACTGCAGTCAATCACTAGATATGATGGTTTCTTCGCAAGGAGAAGCAAGGTTGGGAAGAGAATGGACGACTGAATTTATATTGCAGAGAACGTGGAAGCCGTAGGTTACCGCATGGAAAAGTCTATCTGACGCAGTGGCGTTTATATTTTGTCCCGTAGCCGTAGCCTGGGTCCTCCCTAATGCGTTCACCTGCATCGTGAAAACCAACCCCAGAAAACTAAGAACCCCCAGCGTAATCACAGCATGTTCTCCCCCTCTCACTCCTTCATGCTCATGCTTGAGGCTCAATGATGGTGAAATCACGGGGACCGGCTTTCTCTGCCGCCGTGCTCCACGCCTCCTCCCAATTCTCCAATGGAAATTTGGCCACAATATCTACCCACTCGCAGCTCAACGATCCCGTCTCGGCCATTCGAACAAGCATGCGCACATCATCAGGCTGGTATATGAAGTTGCCGAAGATCGTCATGCTCAGACCAATGAGAAGCGGGTATGGAAGAGTGGTATTGCCCATGATGCCGCCCATGGCTCACCTTGCCTCCGGGCCACATCCGCGAGCAGGCTCGCCATCAGATAGGAGGGGTACAGGTGGTGATAAAAGGGACTTATTGATCCACTATTATGCCACGCATATGACTGGCCCTAAAACATAGCGAGGTCTGGCTTGAATACCGTATATTGAACAAGGCTAAATTAGGCACTATCGCGTGGCGTTTATGCAACTCCCCTCACACAGCTTAACTCCTGGACTACATTATATTCCTCTCTAAACATCTTCAAAACTTGGGGCTATATTCTTTCTTCATGGAACCTTTCCCTAAGTGCTCCGAATTTCGAAGAGATTCTAATTGTCACGAAAGCAGAGGGGAAAGGCTGAAACGGCGATCAGTGGCGTGACTAAAATGATAGATGGCATGATCAACTGCAATCTTTTTCTTATTGCTAACTAGTACCCTTAAGGAGAAATAGATAAAGAAAGTAACATATCAATAACAACTTCATATACTTATTAAGAAAACGATTTGTGATTCCAGAACTATAAATTTGTCTCGTGACACAGGGCATCTAGGGACGCACGGGCAGACGTTACTGCTGATAATATCGTCCTTTAGGCAGCATATGTTGATGCTGGCCGATTTGGTGAATGCGAGGATTCATGTTGAGGAGCCATCTGCTCCTGTAAAGAAGAGTCTACTCGAGCATCAGGAGTTATCCCCATTTGGAGCCAATAAGGCTGTGTGATTCTGAGAAGTACGTTGTATTGTGATGCCGTCAAGTTGTCCCAAAGCCTGGTAAGTTCGGTCTCCGATTTTAATGTCTCTGGCTTCAATATTGGCTTCGCAATTTGACGCAATTATCTGGGATGCTTGGTTACCAGCGGAGACGCGTTCAAATATCATTTGTCGCTTTTGCTCGGCGAATTGCTTTGACTCTTCACATATTGCTAACTGTTGCCGGAGGCTTTCAACTTCTCTCTCTATTCTTTGTCGCTCAGCATTGATATCCGGACCTTTCCATCCGATCGCAGAAGTTCTGGAATCCGGGAAGTAAATCTCCGCTCTTATTCCAGCAGATGCGTTTGTAAGCTCCATCTGACACTTTTCTAGAGTTTGTGTAGTAGCTTGCTTTGCGGAACGCAGAAATTCTGTTTCATTTAGTCCATCTTCGGTATTTTCAATGTCTAGTTGGCGATTCTTGAGATCTTGGGATGCGCTAAGACAGATGTCGATAAGGCGTTGTATACTGGCTTTCTCTTCCAGCATATGGCTTCTCTCAAGTTTATTAGAGACAATATTTTGACATATTTCCTTAGGTAAAGATTCTAGCTTGTCATTCATTTCGGTAAGTCGCTCTTCTAATCCTTTAACAGTAGCAGAAATCGTTGTCTGATACGACAGAATATGCTCGGCGCTGACTTGAGATCCACTACGGCGCAATATGGTTACTAGGGAAAAGCTGGATGAGGGCTTCATTAAACTCACAAATTGACAGTTTGCAGTGCAATACATATCGTCATCTTGTACCCGTCTAACATGCGTAGAAAGCCATGGATATCACTATCCATGTACCTAAGCGCTGCCCAGTCACGAATACTCGGTTTTATCCCGTCTGAATGAATAGTGCACTTCTTAATCACTAAGGAAAACTCTTCGCAAGCCTGCCCACACCGCCTAAGCGGGACAACCAGGAGGGAAAATCTGGCGGGATCAGATTCGCATGCTTTGCGCAATGAGAGCAAAATAGTCTCAAGAGCATTGAGTTCGTTCCAGAGGCCTTGAATTTTCTTGTCATGTGTGCGTAAGCCTTCAATTGCTTTCGAGAAAGCGACAACCGACTGCGTCACTATAGAAACGACCGATAAGATGGCCATGGCCGTGCTGAAAGGATCTGCCATGCTGAGATATGGGAAAGAGTTTTGTGAAGATGCATGGAGAATGAGAAAGGAGGATGCAGCGCCGGGTAGGCTTTATAGTCCATATTGACCGGCAATTTACGCGCTGGGAGAATGATAACAAAATTCATTGCGTGCTGAGGACCGCACATCCACTTCTGACTACGTTGTTTTGAGACGACAGTAGTTTCAGAGGTTGCACAATGATGGTGAATGAATTTGTAAATATCTCAAAGTGATAGCGGGGGCAACTTTAAAGGATGAAGCTGAACTATTTTAGAATAACCCTCCCAAAAATCAGAAACATCACCTATGAAATTCGGCATTTTGTTGACGCGCGCTACACGGTCACTCATATTGTATTGAACCGAAACACGGAAGATTATCACCTGGACCTCTGGCGCCAACAAGACACGCTTAATTGGATAGCTTGTCGATTTAGGGACTAGATCTGATTGTAAGTTCGGGAATGTAAGTCCGGAATTCACTCGCGTGACAGTCCACGAGCCAATTGTACGCTACAGCGAGCCGAGAGGACTTGGAAAATGTTTCAGGACTAACGAGGTATTGTAAGATCCATAATGGCGCGTAGAGCTGATCTGGTGCTCGGGAACAAGATCAGCAATGCTCCAATTTAGGCCTAGAGAGTCGGAAAGAAATAGTTTGGGGTGAAGGCTATTTGTGCAACACTTTGCTAACAACGATTTCGGAGCGCTGGCCACCACTCGTTTCCCGGCCATGAATCAGCATGACATCTGACCCACTACATGGTCTATCATCCGCCGTATTGCTCTCAGACTCACCGCGTGACGTCGCTGACCCACCAACAAACCTATGGTTCACAACCTACCATATGGTCATCCCCCGCCATATCCAACACTAGCCCGCTCTACGATCAACATGCCCACATCCACAGTCCGATGTTACCACAGCAATTTAACAATTACCGTGGCTGAGAAGACTCTCAGGTTAGTCTACATCAAGCTATCCGCCCAGCAGCTAGATAAACTTTGGTAAGTGGTGGCGACCAGGGCGGACCGGTCTTTTGCTCCTTGAGGTTCGACAGCCCAAGATGAAAGTGAAAATATTACAGATGTAACAGTCGAATGAATCAGTTTATATTACCTCACCCTGATCTAGCTTGACGATGGGTAAAAGGGGTAGATTTTGGTGTGTTTTCGGTTAAATTTGGTTCGTGCGTAGCGAATTCTGACACCCAATGGTGGTCTACGGGCGGTGCAGTTACGTCAAGGTTGTTCCCCATGCACTGCACGACGAATATGCAAGTAGCAGCTACCGCGTAGTTGATTATTGCATGCAGGTTACTAACTTATCGTCTGCCGTAGATAGGCCTTCCTGTAATTATCATGGCTCTGTCTACCTGCCTAGAGATTCCGCTGTTTCCAATTCCGGTTTCCGCGTATTTCCATTAGTTCATCAGTCTGAAGCGAAGCAGGCTAATTCCCGTAGCGTTAAAAGTGAGTTGTGAATACAAGAGGTTTGGAATCAATTTTGAGAGATTGGCATTGTAAGTATATCAAAGGTACCTACGCTGAATGTCATGAGCCAATCAGTAATGGTCCGTGCACGAAGGCTTCTAGTAGAGATGCTGGCAGCCTTGCGAAGCGCTCGCATCGAAGGACTCGCATATTGACACTCAATTTTACTCAAGGAGACACTATCTGCACTCATCGATATCGGCCTAAATGCGACGACTTAAAGACGTCTTAAGAGTCGCGAGGAGCGCTCCAGCCCCATCTGCCCTACTGTCTCCATCTGATTCGGACCCACCCAGCCCCGCATCGTCTGACCCTTCGCCCCCGTTTCCAGACGGCATCAAAGTGTGGTACGACTGTCCTGATGCTACGATCGACATCTGTTTTGTCCACGGTCTCACAGGCAACCGAGACAGCACATGGACAGCCTCAAAGCAATCCAAGCCATGGCCGGCCATGCTCCTGCCGTCCAAGCTACCCCATGCCCGCTTGCTCGCATGGGGATACGACGCATACGTTGTGCAAGCCTCCGTTGCTTCAAAGAACCGGCTTACCGACCATGCCGTGAACCTCCTCATCGATCTAACGAACGACCGAGACTCCTGTGACGCGTCCGGCCGTCCGCTCATTTTCGTCGCGCACAGCCTCGGCGGCCTGGTCTGCAAGGAAGCTATTATGTTATCGCGTAACCATCCCGAACCTCATCTTTGCAATGTTTTCGAACATATGACTGGGATTATATTTATGGGTACGCCACATCGAGGATCGTGGATAGCGGACTGGATGAAGATTCCTGCTTCGGGTTTGGGAGTCTTGAAGTCGACGAACAAGTCACTGCTACAAGTCCTAGCGACGGACAACCAGCTACTTGAGTCGATCCAGGTCAGATTTTGGTCGATGGTTCGAGAACAGCGGGAGAGCGGTAGACGGCTAGAGATTACATGCTTCTTCGAAGAGCTGCCACTACCGGTAGCTGGCAAAGTGGTTTCCAAGGAGTCGGCAACGATCGAAGGCTACATGTCAGTCAGTGTGCACGCTAACCACAGGGACATGGCTAAGTTCAGGACGGAGAACGAGAATGGATTTAAACGACTGGCTGGAGACCTGATGAGGTGGGTCCCTTCGTTGTCTACAGGTGCGTAGAACTTGATCAGATCTGAGTATATTCCGTATCTAACAAGGTTAGAAGGTCATGTCATACCAGCGAGCAAAGAAGTTCCGGTAGTAGAGACAGACAGAGCTTACAGTAGTAAGTACAGCTAGGATATGATCTCTTATTCTCTCCTACCATCGCTGACGAATACATTGGATGCGATCTTCCGACCATGTTACTCTTTGCCGTTCCGAAAGAATCGACAGTTTGTCGGACGAGTCACTATCCTTGAGGCACTCGAGAAGAAATTTTTCACTGAACAGAGCGAAACTGTGGCACTCGTTGGCCTAGGTGGTATTGGAAAGACCCAAGTCGCATTGCAATTTGCGTATTCTGTTAAGGCGAGCAAACATGAATATTCGATCTTCTGGGTGGCAGCACTGAGTGAAGCGAGTTTTGAGAAGGCATACGCAGAGTTGGCTCACAAGCTTGGCGTTAAAAAAAGTAAGGAGGACGAACAAATCAAGGATCTAGTTCACGATCACCTCTGTTCGGAGAGAGCTGGAAAGTGGCTTCTTATCGTAGATAACGCGGATGATATGGAGGTGCTGATAGGATCGAACGGGAAGCACGGCATATATCGATATCTTCCAAAGAGCGAGAGTGGTCGAGTAGTATTTACAACTCGATCGAGAGAAGTGGCTGTGGCAGTGGCCGGGAGCGATATTATTGATCTGCAAGAGATGACCCAAGAAGAGGCAGCGGCCTTCGTGGAGATATCGCTCACTCGGAAGGAACTGCTTCAGGATGAGGCAACAACTGTAGAACTCCTTCAGGAACTTACCTATCTTCCACTAGCTATTGCTCAGGCAGCAGCATATCTTAACCAGAACCAGATTTCTGTTCGAAAATACCTGGCACTGTTGCGGGGAACGGAGCAGAGCAAAGTGAGCCTGTTGAGCCGGGGGTTCCACGACCGGACGCGGTACGAAGGTTCGCAAAACGCGGTGGCGACGACATGGCTTGTGTCATTCGCTCAGATTCAAAGATCTGACAAGGCTGCAGCGTCCATATTAGGCTTTGTTTCCTGTATCGAACCGAAAGCGATCCCACGGTCGATTCTGCCGGAGGTGGAGTCGGAGGAAGAAATGGAGCATGCCATTGGAACTCTCCGGGGGTATGCTTTCATGGCGCAGCGAGGAGATGAGATGTTCGATATGCATAGTCTCGTACATATAGCAACTTGGCTATGGCTGGAAAGCGAGGGGCTTATAGAGCAGACAACGATAGATGCGATACGCCATATTGAGAAGACATTCCCACCTAGGGATCGGACGAGGCGCGAAAATTGGAGAGGGTATGTACCCCACGGACTCCGGATACTAAATAGAAGTAGCTGGTGTCAAATAGCGGAGAGGTACAATCTGTTTATGACGGTTGGGTTGTGTCTGGATCAGGATAGACGATTTAAGGAAGCAGTAAGATGTTTCGAAGCGGCGAGCGAATGGAGGAGGCAGCATTTTACTGAAGATGACGACTCTCGATTAAGGTCGGAACACGCACTCGCAAGGGCATACCTAGATGATAGGCGGATCAAGGAGGCGATTAAAATCTTTGAGCACGTGGTGGCAGTACGGAAGAGGACGCTAGCGGACGAGGACTACTCTCGACTGGCGTCAGAGCATGAATTTGCAAGCGCATACTTAAACGATAGACGGATTAAGGAGGCGATTACGATCTTTGAGCATGTGGTAGCGGTTCAGAAGAGGACGCTAGTGGAGGAGGACCACTCTCGACTGGCGTCAGAGCATGAACTTGCAAGAGCATACTTAAATGATAGACGGATCAAGGAGGCGATTACGATCTTTGAGCACGTGGTGGCAGTACGGAAGAGGACGCTAGCGGACGAGGACTACTCTCGACTGGCGTCAGAGCATGAACTTGCAAGCGCATACCTAGATGATAGGCGGATTAAGGAGGCGATTACGATCTTTGATCATGTAGTTGCGGTACAGAAGAGGACTCTAGTGAAGGAGGACCATGATCGACTGACGTCGGAGCACGAACTTGCAAGGGCATACCTAGATGATAGACGGATCAAGGAGGCGATTGAGATCTTTGAGCATGTGGTGGCGGTACAGAAGAGGACGCTAGTGGATGAGGACCATGATCGACTAGCATCAGAGCATGAACTTGCAAGCGCCTACCTAAAGGATGGACGGATCAAGGAGGCGATTGAGATCTTTGAGCATGTCGTAGCGATACGGAAGAGGACACTAGTGGATGAGGACCACTCTCGACTAGCATCAGAGCATGAACTTGCAAGGGCATATCTAGACAGTGAAATGGTAGAAGAAGCCATCCAGCTACTTGAACATGTAGTAGCTGTGGAGGAGGACCTATTCGAAAAAGACGATCCTGATCGACTTGTGTCGCTGGACTTGCTTATGGATGCGTATACGAGATTAGAATCCGGTTCTGGACATGATTAGAGCCTCGTGCTCGAGCCTTTTCAAGCGTATATGCTAGTATAGCTAGCAGAAGGTATCTTTTAACTGTATAGCAAAAAATCCCGCTAAGGGAATATAGTATTTCATTTCAGCGAGTAGCTCGAAATGCGTAAGATCTTATTTTATCGTTACAATCGCGTGTACATTTGTAATAAATTAAGGCTCAAACGTTTGTCCAACAAGCTCGTTTGGCACTATGTTCGTTGACTCGAAAGCGCGGACCTGGCGGATTATAGAAAGAGGAAGGAAGGATTGGCGGAGGCGATGGGGCGGGCAGGATGGCGAGGTAAACCGCCAATTCTGCTCTACAGTTAGCAGCTGTACCTTTAAAGTACTGTACATCCGGGCAAGAGTGTATGGAAATGGATCAAAGTGCTTCCGGTGCTCTAACTGTGTTAATAAACCACGGGATCAAAGTCGCTGGTGTGTTCAACGTGCCCATTTGTGGCGTCGACAAGGCTCTCCATAGCCTCGCCTTCGACTGTGGTGATGGTAATCCAGGCGACCGGTGCAATAGCCAATAAAACGCATTTCCATTCCAGGCATCCTGCCCATTAACAGTAAGGTTCATTTTGTAGCAGCCCAACGTTATTACTTTAAGTTTTGCAATTATCCGAAATGCTTCCCGTCTAAAATCAGCCTTCTCAATCTCAAATAGATCTGGTGTACAGGTATCATTCACCTGAGGCGGAGTTTTCGCTTAAATTCATCATCATTTTGTATTCTTCCAATACTTAGGAACATATTGTGTTTTTAGAAGATTCTTTATCCATATATTTTGATTCTTTTGTTTTAGAGAAGGAAACACCTATACTTACTATTACAACGCCTCTATAGCCTTTTGTCCTATTCTATAATATTTTTTAATTAATATTACTCGAGCGAGATACGCGCCCGATCTCGACCATGCCGGAATAATTTGTTAGGCTAGTTAAACATGCCACGAATAACGCGACAAAACAAGAACACTTCAATATTGATGCAACAAGTCAGAATTGTCATATTTCTGTTGCATCAGTCATCCTACGATTTGCCGGGATCAAGATCCTCCTAGACGTATTAGTATTTTAATGTCGCTCAGCTGCTAGGGCTTTTGCTGTAATTGATAGATGTCCGGATGTTAGGATAAATAGCTCTCACGACTGGGGGTTCCCGAAAACATCACGTGACACCTATTTGCAAAAGTGCTCTGCTATTCTTGTCAGGTTACAGCTCGGGGGGTGTCATGAAAAGTTCCGACCGTGTATCAGCCTTAGGTATCAACTATTTAGAAATTTTCATCATATATTACTATAAAAAGACATTATATGAGGCTTATATAATATAGGGATCTTGACTTATTTGGGTTAGGTGCAGGGGGCTATTATATAATATAGGCTTGCCTAATTTAGGTTTAGTTTAATATATATATATACTAAGTATATCCTTAACTTAAACTATAAACAAAATCAATAACAATATAATACTAATATATAAGTATATACTCTATCTCTGCCCTATATTAATTCTATATATATCTGATACCTGTTTAGTAAGGGGTATATATCTAGTATAAATTATACTGATTTTAATAATCTATAGGTAGCTAACACTACTAACCTGTCTGTATATAGATACTATTATAGTAAGATATCCTTAGTATATATATAACTTAAGCTCTCTACTATACCTCTATTATATAATACTTTAAGTATATACTAAATATATATAGGCTCTATTTCTAACCTGAATAATAGATAGATTCTACTAAGGTAACAGGCAGCTATTACTACTAGAATATATAGTAAGTATATCCTTACTATATACTTAATATCTGCTTATAATATTTCAAGCTCCTTCTATTACTGCTATAGAAAATAATAATAAGTATATACTATCCTTATACTATATATATACTTATAATATATAGCTATACTAAACTAGCCTATAACTATAATCTCTAGTCTTAATAGTCTTATATAAGATATATATCCTTCTAATATATACTATATATATACTTATAATATATAGCTATAATATTAATATAAATAGTAGACAAATATATATAATAATTTTCAGATCTTAGTCTACTATATATTCTATATATACTTACTATCTGTTATACTAATACTCTTAGCTTTATTGTTATATTTGCTCTACTTATCCTAGTATAGATTAGTATATATCTTGGTTATATTATATATATACTTACTATATATTAGCTATAAATCCTGATTACTATAATCTTACTATTTAAGAATAGATTGCTAGTTAGAAGTATATTGTTATTATATCCTTTATATATACCTAGCTGATATTTATAGTATATTAAAGTATTTTATCTTATCTTAAAGATAGTATAATATATATTATATAATTAAGCTTAGATATATACTTTATATTTGCTCTATATATATATAGCTAATACTTAGATAGAACTAGTATAGGTAGTAGTCTGCTAGATATTTATATAACTGCCTATAAGAGAATTATATAAGTTTTCTATATATAATATATATACTTAGCTAATATATATAGGACTAATAACCCTTAATTTACTATATAGTTTAGAACTTGATTTTATTATAAGGTATATTATATATATACTAGTAATATATAATATCTTTTAATATTTCCTTTATCTACAAGATATATATATACTTATTATATAGGAATATCAAATATACTACTGTCTTTCTCTAGCCTAAGTTTAATAAATATCCCCTTAAAACCTAGATATTCCTAGTCCTGAATCTAAATCTAAATCTCTAGCTTTATTTAAGTATTTATTCCACTTAGTTCCAGTATATGTTTCCTCTATCCCTACTGTTTCTATACTAGATTCCACTGCTTCTAAACCTACAAAATACAATTCCTCTACTCTTATACCAATTCTAGCCCCTTCTATAATTAATTATTTGAGTTCTTTGCCTGTTTATATACTTATTATTATTATTAATACTCTGTTTAGCTATCTAGCTACAGAATCTCTACTAGAAATATCATAAGGTAAACCGTGCCCCTTAGGGCTGGACGAAACCCTTATATATTGGTCCTTATATGCATGAAGCGTCTTCGCCTGGTCTTTGCTGCTACTTAGCCGGTCTTACTACTGACTATGTGATACTACCTGGAGCCTCTATAGCCCCCTTTCTTCCTCCTCCTCCTCCTGGTCCTGGATTGCTGTATACCTGCAGGCTTGCCGGAACTCAGGGAGGCGGCTAGTAGCTAGCAGCCACCTTACTACTGTCCCTGTACAGGCTGGGTCTGCCGTTGCTGCTATGAAGTTGCGGGTAGTTTGAAGGGGGTGTGGTAGAAGGGCCCTCTGGAGCTCCTCTCTCTCTTGTTGTAGTTCTGGGTAATAGAGGACTATATAGGCTAGCGTTTCCCCTGTAATGCTGTAGCGATAGAGCGGCGTGTTCACTTCTGGGACCCTTTGCTGGAACAGGAATGCTTGGAGCCCTATCTTGCCTATATGGATCTGTATAAGAAGGGAGCTTTTATGCTTCTTAAGGCCCTAGTGTTTCTGGAGTGCTTTCTTCCCTTTAAATTCAGGGTCTGTATCCGCTGGTTCTATACTAGGTCCTCCCTGGGACCTTGTCTATATCTTGACCTTACTTTCCTACTATAGTCTCTAGTCCCTCTCTACTGCTTTATCTGTTGTTAGCTCCTTTTTAGTATACTACCTGCTTGTCTACTTCGCCTTCTGTTCTCCTCCTTTAGGCAGGAGTTGCAGTCCTACCAGCCTGATTCTTGTCCTCTGCTATCAGAGGCGGGACGCTACTGTAGTGCAGGCGCTATATACCTTCTTGACTATACCTGTATATTTGAGCCTTGACTCAAATTCTGTAACTCTCTTGTTGAGGTATATATAGATTGGTGGGGTAGCTGCTTCGACCTTGAGGTATTGAATCTGGGTTGTGCAATATCCTCCAGTTACTATATAGAGGCAGTCAGACTACACTATACTAAGGTGGTTGGCGATACCCCTAGGGTTCGCCCCTGCCTTGCTAGGTTTATACTATATAGATGCTCTATATACTATTGTTACCCTTATTACCTTGGTATAGATTTCTCTTGTACAGGCTAGGCTGTATCCCCAGACTGATACTGCAAGCTTTATAAGTGCAAGCTTCTAGGTAGCTAGCTTCTTCTTGACTTCTTTCAGGTGGCGACTCTACTGGAGCTTCCTATCTAGCTAGACTCCAAGGAATTGGACTGACTCTACTAGATTGATTATATGTCCTGCCAGGCAAACCACCTTCAAGAACCCTGTATACTTCCAGATAAAGTGTATAAGTTCGCTCTTTTGAGGGGCAAACTCCATGCCTCTTGTTTTGGCCTAGCGTTTGCAGACCTTGAATACACCCTCGAGTTGCCGGTAGTTCTCCTGGACATCGCGGCTAGCTACTAGGAGGTTTGTATTGTCTGCAAATCCTATAATTGTCAGGTTTCCATGCTTCTCTAGGGCTTTATAGAGCGAGGCTATATAGAGCAGGAACAGGATCGGTGATAAGGGGGATCCCTGTAGGACCCCTGCCCTGATCTGTATCGGCTCCGACGCTTCGCTGTTGAACATAAGCCTTGCGGAGCGTGCTTCAAGGTAGCTGTTAGTCCACCTCACCACCTATATCGGGAAGCCCTGTTTGCGCAGGGTATCTAGGAGCCTGGTATGGTTGACTGTATCGAAGGCTCCTTTAATATCAAGCTGGAGTAGCGAGGCTACTGCTCCGTAGCTCCAGGCTGTCCGTACTGCTTCAGTAACCAGGCATATAGCAAGTTCTGTAGACCGCCCTTTTCTGTTCCCCGTTTGACCCTCTGGCAGTAGTCGCTGCGACTCTGCTGCGTCTGCAATTCGACTCCCTATCATCCCTTCGATAAGTTTTCTAACTGCACTCAGCAGAGAGATTGGTCTCCAGCCTCCAGCTGTTTGTTGCTGTATTAGCGTCTTGCCTGGTTTCTTAAGGACCACTACTCCTGCGCTGCGGAACCGCTTCGGGAAGTATTCGAGGTCGAAGCTAGCTTGGGTTATAGCTACAAGAATCGTTGAGAGGGGTCTGCCGCATGCCTTCAGGAACCCTGCTAGGAGGTCGTCACTCGGTCCTGGTGCTTTCCAGGCTCCCCACTTAAGTCTTTCTTTGATTTCCTCTGCAGTAACTGCCTTTTCGATAGGGAATCGCTGCTGGGTTGAAGCCTCCTCCCAGGTAGTATCCTCGATATCTTGGAGGTCTGCTTCGCTACCAGGGAAGAACCTCCCTGCTAAGGTTTCGCTCTTTTCTTTATGGGTAAATGCTGATTGAGGGGCATCCTTGCTTCGATGTAGTGGCGGTATTGTTGGTGGCTCTTGAGGGGCATGACTTCTTAGTCATGCCTACTGTTGGAGTTTCTAAAGGGTCTTTGGCTGCTTCGAGGCCCTAGCGAGGGCCAGTCTCCAACACCTCGTTCGTGCTTCTTGGATCACCTGCCTTTATTTCTGGGTGGCTTCTTAAAGCTCCTGTTTATATACTTACTTATATTAGATTATTTTATACTTATACTATATATATACTAACTATATACTAGTGTCTAGCTACTCTATTATCTTCTACTAAGTATAAGGTATATATTCTCTTTCCTTATACTAAGTATATACTAATACCCTTTAATATAATAGCTACCTTCTAAGTAAAGATCTATCTTCTCCCTCTATTAGTATATATAATATATATATTAGATATATATATAGCTAATACTTAATAGAATATAATATCAAAGGTAAAGGAAAGGCTAAAGCAAAGACTATTGCTCTATATAGATCAAACTTATACTATATATATATTTAGCTAATGTTATATAGCTTATTGATCTACTTGCTAGAATCCTATTATTATTAATAAGGAAGCTTAAACATTACTTAAGTATAGAATAAGTATAGTATATATATAGTATATAATAGTACTAGATAGTATAAATTGACTATACCTTTAAAATTATTTATATATATTCAAGTTAAGTATATACTATTTATATACTATAGATCTCTTCTATTCCTAAAGCTCTTAAAGCTCTCTCTTAAGCTCTTGTTCCTTTATTCTAAGTTTATACTCCTCTTTTCTCTTCTATAAAGCAGTAATATACTCCTTAAGTGATTGGATATACTATTCTATATTATCTATAGATCTTACTTCTAATTGTCTAGATATATAACTTATAGTAAGTATATATTTAGAGTATATACTCTCTGCTATATTAGGACTCTGTCTATAAGAAGAGAGTAGAGATCTTGATTGCTATAATCTAGGTAACTATAGCTATAATTAGAGACTAGTAGCAACTATAATTATATTATTATTAAAATCATTAAGGTTAATAATTAAAGGCCTGGCTATAGAATATATATATAGTATATATACTATATTTACTAATAAGCTATTAATACTAATACTATTATCCTATATATACTTAGCTTATATAATAGATATATTATATAGATTGTTTAGGTTATAAGGTAGTTATAGATATTTCTAATAGTATAAAGCTTATTATTTAAGCTATTGCTCTTTTTGTCTTTATTTAGTTACTTCCTTATATACTATATTTATATTTCGCTATATATTAATAATGCTATCCTATATTTAAGCTTTAATCTAGCTAAATATATCACTAGTATAGACTTTTAGTCTATATATATCGTTAGTATATATAATATATATATTCTCTATATATTATACTTAAGTATTATATTTAAAAGTGATATCTTCTATCCTATAAAGTTATTATTACTAAAATAACTACTCTTACTAATTCTAGTATATTTATAAGCAAATAACTAATATTCTGGAGGTATCTTTAACTCTAATTAGATAAGTCTAGTAATAATCCAGGAGATATACTTATTCTTAATCTAGGATTTAAGCTCTAGATATATCTAGTATATACTATCTATATTTTATAGGATCTTAGACTTAGTATTATAGATCTATATCTTGTCTTGTATTATATAAGTTAAAGGGTATTAGAGAAAGTGTTTTTAGAAATTATACTTAATATAAACTTAATAGAAGACTAATATATACTAGAGATACTCTAACTACTTATAGATTAAATCAAGTAAGACTAAATAGTCCCTAAACTCTAGATAGTTAGTATATTAATAGTATAGGCTATATATATATATAGTATACCTTCTACCTGCTTTTTATATAGATTAAGACTAATTATTTGGATCCCTCTTTTAGTATAGTAGAGGTATAGAAATTTAATAGTCTAGTATAAGACCTGTTCTAAAATTGTAAATAATTATATAAATATTGCTTTATATACTATCTGTAAATCAATGTTTATAAAGATATATATATATATAAGGATTCCTACTACTATTAGAGGAGTATATACAATATATAAGATATATATATATTTAGTATTTTTATTATACCCTGAAATTATAAATAGATTAACCTTACTTTAAACTATCTTAAAGACTAGGTCTATTTCAAGATATTAACTAGCTATAAAGGCCTTTGCTTACTTATATATATAGTAGATAATGAAATAGTGTTTTATATTAAGATACTGAATATTATAGATCTATTAGTCTTTATTTGACTTGTATTAATCAATTGAGAACTTATACTAAATATCTATATAGTATAAGTCTAGTATATATTATAATATTATATATAATATACTAATAAGGTCTATACTAGTAGGATATTAAAGTATTCTTGCTTTATAAATTAAGGCTATTACTTGATCTTCAATATTTAGGCTTTAATAGATAGCCTAAAGTGTATTAGTACTATACTTCTATTATAGTATAGTAAACTGATTAGATATAAGAAATCAGTCTAGTATACAATTAGTATATAAATAATATATATAGAGTATATACTAAATATATATATAGTTAATATCAAAATGTCTCTCTAGTAAATAACCTTTATTATATTATCTTGAATTTATACTAGTAGCTAAATTAGATAAGGAAAGTAATATAAATATAATCTATAAGCTATAAGATATATATATAGATATCGCTTTATATTTAGAGGTATATAGAGGTCTAGTAGTATATTATATTATTGGATTCTAATATCCCCTTAGCTTTATAGATAGTCAAAGTCTAATATATTATTAGTATATAGTTTATATATATATAATATATACAAACTATACTTGATATATTAT